>VXAZ01009369.1:1461626-1555074 GCA_013399875.1 Gymnorhina tibicen
TGTGTGTGTGTGTGTGTGTAGTCTTTCCCCAGTCTGCAGTCTCCAACATGCAAAAGAAATTCTTGTGTGAAATGGTGAATCTGGAGTCTCTGTCCTCAAGAAAGCTACTATTTTATAATGTTCATCTGCTACTCTATCAGCAGAAAATTGTTTCTCTTCTGCCATAAGTGAACTTTTTTATTCTGGTTAACATTCAGTGTTCATGTTGTATTTAAAGGAACATATTTCTTTAACCCACAAGTGATGAATATCATTTTGATCTGTTTTAATTAAGAAATAGTATTTCCTGACTTCACTAGTGATTTCTGAACTCTACCTCTCTAACAGTTTATCTATGCATTCCAAAGATATTCTGTATCTTCATCTCTGGAAACTGCTTTGGTAGGAGCTGAAGAAATTTTAGGGACAGACTTCTGGCCTTTTTTGTATAACCTATGATGTGCACCAGTACCTCTGACCAAAAGCACCCAGAACTTCACAACAAAGAGATGTCAGTGCATGCCTGGCCTCTCACCTCCCCAACTCACAACCTTCAGGAAACTCTTTGCTTTGCCTACTCTCAGCACAAGACCTGTGCTGTATGTAAGACAACGTGTACTCATTCTGGCATGTGCATTGTATCACATTACCAGGTCAGTTTGAATATCAGCCTGAGGTGCATGCTGCTCATGCTTTGTTTACCTGCACAGAACCTAGACCACACTTTCACGTGGCTCTAAAACAGTCACGTGAAAAATCATCCATCAACCACAGAATGGGCAAAACGGCAGCAGTGCAAGAGGTCAATGTCTCAGCCTAAGCTTAGGGCTGTCAGAGATCATTACAACTTCAAAAGCATATTTTCATGACGAAACAAAGCAGTAACAATCCTTCCGTTTCAGATTTTATGCTTTAAGGATCTTTATCCAAAATTCAAGCCACTACCCTAAGGAACAGTAAGTATAGCAGCATATGTCATTAGACAACCTGAGAATGATTAACAAGAGCTCTCTAAACAGTTCTTTCTTTTCTGAGATGGCTGTGTAATCTGCAATAATTTACTTCATCCTACAGGCTCATGAAACTCTTTACCCTGGCTATATAATCTGAACAAAAAAGACCATTTCATCTACTGATTATAAGAAATAAATAAAAACCTTGCTACAAGAAGACGAGACGGCCCTTTTGGCTGTGTAACGTTGCCATCTAGTGATCGTCTCCAGATGTTGCACCCGAGAGGTCCCACCCGTTGTGCTTAAATCTGGCCTTACCCTGAATCACCAGGGAACTTCACAGCAGACATTCCGTCCTGGCCGGAAAAAGTCAGTCAAACTGGTTTGTAACAGTGTTGGAGAGACATCTTTTCTATATATATCATAAAATTATACAGTAGTTTGGGTTGGAAGGACCATTAAGGGCCATTTAGACCAACACCCCTGCAGTGAGCAAGAGTATCTTCAACTAGATCAGATTGCTCAGAACCCCATGTAACTTGACTTTGAATGTTTCAAGGCATGGATGAGGCATCTTCCACCTCTCTGGGCAAGCTGTTCCAGTGTTTCACCACCCTGCTTATCACAAAAAATTTCTTTATATCTAATCTAAATCAACCCTCTTTTAAGTTTAAAACCATTACCCCTTCTCCTATTGCAACAGGCCCCACAAAAACTTTGTTCCCCCCAAAAAAAGTTTGTCTCTATATGTATACACTGCATGCATATGTGTATATATATATTTCTTTTATATATACATATCTATATATATAACCTCAGGATAAACAGATACAAACAAAATGTTGGCTCCTAATCCATTGACCAAAACAGATTTTGTTTACCCTACTTAAGGGTCTAAGCTAATGGTGATCTATAAAGAGAGGGATAATAGAAGAAATTGGCTGGACGTCAACAGTGAGGATAACTAATGGAAAAGAGAAAACTTGCACCAATGCTTATTCCATATTCAGATTTGAAAACTCAGCAGATAATCACCTCAGCGAGTTTGCCCACAACAGGAATAATACAGATACCCAAGATATTAAAAAGGGGGATAGGGGACAGCAGTGGGCAACAATAAAAACAAACACCAAGTGAAGAAATACAACCAGGGAACAACCTTCATGGATGAAAGCACATCCGAATCCATTCAGCATGGAGAGCTTTGAAATATCTGGCAGTGTCGGCAGCAGGCAGTCTGAGAGGTAATATTTGTGTGTACTGGCTGTGTACCAGCACCACAGGATATTTTAAAAGGTAGATTCTCACAGTGATTTTTACCCTCAGGTCTTCCTATGCCTGGCTCAGATGGTGGTCAATGGGAAAGATCAATGGAGTTTTGGAGACTCAAGACAGACCAGTCAAAAAATTTGCTGCTAATCTAAAACTCTGCTGTGCCTCTGCAAACACAGGAAATCTAAATAACTTCAGAGGGAGAAAACAAAAGGAATCCCCAATTTAACTGCCCCCAGGCACTGCCCCCTGACAAACCCTGGGTTGCTGGCACCATTGCACTTTCTTTCAATAAAAATAATAATAATAAAAATCAGGAAGAAAAATGTAATGAAAGTAATTCAAAAACTAAAGTCAAATAAAGCAGTAAAGTTTTACTAGTGTTCTTTAGACATGGTGCAAAATATGCTGGAAGGAGTCCAAGTTAGAAAGGCCTAATTCTCAAAAGAAACAAATGAGTTGCAAGTCCAAATCATCAAAATAAAATTACTCAAGACAGAAAGGCAGTAAGTGTACACAACAGTACAATGATAGAGATAAAACAATGAAAAGCTGTTCACCTGACGTCTCGTTCTTCTCGACTATTTGACAATGCAATTACTGTCACATTTAGCACTTTCCTATGTATTTCAGGAGACGAGGTCTAATTTTTCATGCTTTTGAGGAAACATCACACCAAAATGTCATGAGTAACTAATGAGCTTTTTGTAAACACCCAGCAGAAAATCCATTTATAGGGCCAGTTGTGTGTGCATACAGGTCCTTCTATGAGGCTCCTAATTCGCTATCCTCCCCTCTCATAATTTGAGCACTTACACTGAGAGCACAAGTATTCTTCAGAAATAAATCAATACAAATCAAGAGCAAAATAACCTGTGGGGAAAAAAAAATCATCCGCCTTTTTAACGAAGATATACTGAAGAGATCTGCAATTATCACCTGAGAAAAGGCACACTGCCCACAAAAGCCAAGTACTCTAAAGAAGACAGAACAACAACAGCTGCAGATGTTTATGTGTTTCTCTCTCCATTTTAAGTATATATTTGCCATGAAAAATTTTATCCAAACATGGATCACGAGCTGATGATTGTCCACTTTCTTTACCTGGGGAAAGATGTTTATTTAGAACAGACTTAATGAATTATCCTCCCTTCACACATTTTTATGCCTCTCTGTTTGAACTGTTCTATTGATAGCATTTTTAGTTCAACCTTGATGTTGTAAGAGAAAGATTCAGAAAACCAGTAAGTGCTATTGGCTGAGGGCCTAATTCAAATATACAATAGAGATTGACTACAATGTTTCTTTACAGCTTTTTGTTCCTGAGCCCAGAAGTTAGTAGAACTGTTTTTCAACTGCATTTTAAATCATTATTTACTCCCTTTTTAATTCTTACAGCTGAGTGTGTTCTTTCTTTCAAGCTGATTTTTCAGACAAACCAAGTCCATATTTCGGATTCAACCCTTAATAAAACACAACCAGAGAATAGAGACTGGAACTGAAGTCTGCCTCCTCCCAGCTACACACCTTAACCACTAAACCACAAACACAGATGCTCCAGACAGAACTTTAAAGCTTACATACCATGTTAAGCAGCAACATTACCCCTTCTCTAAGTGTAATTAAAAAGAAATCAGTCACACAAAACTGTATTTTGTAGGATAGATCCTACCACAGACCAACTCCCATGAGCATTTGCAGAATCAAGCAGCCCACAAGCCAGAGGCAGAAGAGAACTTTCATTCCCGTGCCCGCAGAGTTCAGACATCATTTAATACCCGAGGTGCTTCACTTGCCAAGAAAACAATAATCCCTAACACATGCAGAGTGAAGGAACTCGGGGAACTTCAGTCAACCAAAGATGCCCCTGCGTAAATTAGAAACCTCTAGGGTCTAAACACTATCTAAACAAAACTCTTTGGGTCATAATTTAAGATTCAAGGACCTGACAAATGTCAAGCATATAAATTCCAACTTGCACTTGGTCTTGTTCCTACCATCTTTCCATAGAATGAGCCTTGAGCTGCAGGGGAGGTTCCTGAACTCTGTGGGACCACTAATACAGTAACCACAGTCAGAAGCTGCAGTAGGAACACTCAGAGGGAAATGAAACTGGGACAACCCTGCAGCAAAAGGAAAAGAAAACCATTCACATGCAAAAGGTATTAATCTACAGCCACATCTGCAAAGATTCATGCCTCAAAATTGCTTCTCTTGCACTAACAAGCCTGCTGTGGAGATAGATTGATAGAAAACTTGTGAGCCATCTTATTTGGTATCTGTTGCAGTGCTTTGCAGGTTTTATGGCCATACAAAAATACCCTTTTCTTTCTGTAATTGGCTCTGCTCAATACTTCACAACCATTTTTATTCTCTGTCTCTCTGGAGAATTAAAAGGATTCCGACTTTAACTCAGGAGAGAAATTAAACCTCTAATTAGACCAGGTGTGCCTAGAACTGAATTCCCCAGGAATCCTAAATAATTCTACCTTCATTTTACAAATTTATAAATCATTACAATGCAAAACCTGTAAATAGGAATTAGTCAGGAGCTTAAAACTGTACTGAAACACCAGGAATGAGTGTATGCTTCCCACGCTGCAAACATCCCACGAAGCATTAAATTCCTGCTCCAAAGCTCACTGGAATGAGTGAAAAGAGACCCATAGGGGTTTGGATCAAACCTGAAACCCTGCAGGCATACAGTATTTAACCAGATAGAGCTGCCCAGGCTTGACAGAAACAGCTTAGGAGACACAAGTTAGCTCACCCAATGAGTTATATGAGCTTCCCAAGGCCCATGTAGAGGCTTTGCATAAAGGATGAAAGCACAGATAAAGCTGGACCTGTGGTGCTAAGTGCCTCTGAACAAGAAATAATCTGCCCACGGCTCAGAGAAAATTAAAGTGCAAAAGAAGAAACAATTTGCTTAAGGTCACACAGGAGAGTCAGAATTACCATACACGTCATCTGAATCCCATTCTTGTGGCTCATCCCCTCATTCTGAGCTCTGCCTGCTGCACTGAAAGGTTTAACACTTTAACCAGCCTCCCTGGATAACACTACTGGTGCAGGGAAAAGCAGGTCTTCCTGAGTTAAACAGACATCAAACTCACTCTTTGCAAGGAAGAAAAGGTTATGCTGATAGTTCTCCTGAGCAGACAGATCTGTGGAAGAAAAGGTTATCCTGATAGCTCTTCTGAGCAAATGGATCTATGGAGAAAGGTTACCCACATGTGTATCGAAAAGTGCTCAAAGGGCAGGGCTGCTCACACCTCAAAGGACATTTCTTTGCTATTCATTGGATTGCTTGACTGTCCAAGAAAAAAACACGTGTGAAAATCAAGTAAATGGCATTTATGGTTCATCCATGCTAATCTTTAAGCATGAAACCTGCTCACATGGGTCAGTTAAGCATCCACTGATTTTCTCAATCATGGAACAAATGCTGGCACATCAGTAATTTTAAATAAATAAATAAATAACCCACCTAAATTCCACTTCCAAAAGGAAACAAACTTTTCTAACATAGTTCCTAGGGAAAATAGTATGTGCTCAGAACCAGTCTCTCCTCAACTTACTCATAAATCTTCCCCATGGAAAATTAGGCACAACAGCTACCAGGCACTGCACTACTAAAAAAAGGTGACTTCAAGAATCACATGACAGCTGAGGACAAAACAAGTATAACAATCAAGGAAATACAGTTGATTAAAATGAGACTTGGATCCTAGTATTTTGGATAGATTCTGACATGTACAAGAAAGGAAATACTGTTAAAAAACAGTTTTCAGAGTCTTCCATATTTTACTATTAATTCAAACAAACAGGAAAAAAAATCTGTCATTGAAGACAGATTCCACATTTCAAGTCTGCAGTAGCCCGTAGCTTTTCTTCTTGCAGAAACTTTAGCTAATGATACCACTTTTGCTCAATTTATCTAGTTTTTATTAAATTATGCTCAGCACAGAGTCCAAGGCTGTAGCCATGACACAAGTCTAAAATTTCTTTCTTAGAAAAGAGTAATGACTGAAAATTGATGACAGGTTGTTTATCTGGTTCAATTTTTAAAACAACTCAAAGCAGGTATTTTCATTACTATCCATCATTTTCTGTATTAGTCACTGAGATTACTGCAGGTGAAGTATAGCCTCTAGCCCACCTTTCTAGCTTATTACTCACAGGAGTGATCCTACTTAGCTGAAAATAATGAATTTTTAAGCTTCTCATAAGATAAGAGTAGGAGACTGGTCTAGTTGTATCTAATGATTTTTCACTCTCCAAATTACAAGATAAGATTCTGTAATTCAATTCTATCAAGCAGATGATGAGGGAGCGTTCTGTAACACCACACAAGTCTTTGTATGATCCTGATTTTCATGTGTAAAAGATTCCACACAGAGGGGTTCTCAAGATATTTTTAAAAAAGATGTATGTATGTATGTATGAAGATTTTGCTTTTTAGCAAGAGTATGGTTAGAATATTCCACTGTAATTACAGATACACACATTTGGAAAGCTGAGATAAGCCTTGGGCTGCTTGGCTCCCTGAACAGGAGGACCATGAGTGTGGGAATAGAGATTTTCCATTTGTGGACACTGAAATTGTAAGGGACCAGCTGTATCACCTGAATGTTCACAAGTCCTTGGGGCCTGATGGAATTAATCCCAGAGTACCTGAGGAGCTAGTGAAGTTATGGCAGGACCTCTCTCAATCAGGTACCAAAGGTCCTGGGAGTCTGGGGAGGTCCCTGCTGACTGAAGCTGGCCAGTGTTATTCCACATGCCCTACAAAGAAGGATGTGAGGAAGATCCAGTGAACTACAGACTTTTTAGTCTAACCTCAGTACCTGCAAACATTATGGAGTACCAGATTCTCCTGGGTACTATTAAAGGCATTTGAAGAGTAATGCAATCATCAGGCACAGTTAACACGGGTTCACAAGAGGAAAGTCTCGTTTAACTCACCTGACACCCTCCTGTGATAAGGTCAGCTGCTCAGTGGATGAAGGGAAGATGGTGGATGCAATTTTTCAGGATTCTGGGGAGGCTTTTGATACTGCCCCTCACAGCATCTGTCTGGAGAAGCTGTCCAGCTGTGGGATGAGCGGGTTCAGGGTGCGCTGGGTGAAGAACTGGCTGAAGGGCAGAGCTCAGAGGGCTGTACTGACTGGGCTACACCTGGCTGGCCACTGGTCACCCGGGGCTGCTGGTTGGCAGCAGCTCAGTCTGAGTCAGCAGGGAGTGCCCTGGCAGCCAGGAGGGCAAACTGCATCCTGGGGTGCCTCAAAAAGGGCATCATCAGCCGGTCAAAAAAGGGGATTGTCCCACTGAATTCAGCGTTGGTGCAGCCTCACCTTGAATACTTGGGCAGTTCTGGGCCCCACAATTTAAGAAGGATGTGAAGGTCCCTGAGTGCATCCAGAGGACAGCAACAAAGCCAGTGACAGGACCAGAAGGAATGTCCCACGAGGAGCAGTTGAGGGCTTTGGGCTTGTCTAGTTTGGAGCAAAGGAGTCTGAGGGGTGACCTCACTGCTCTCCACAGCTTCCTGAGGAGGGGAATGGGAGAGGGAGGTGCTGAGCTCTTCTCCCTGGTATCCAGCGACAGGAGACGTGAGAATGGTTCAAAGCTGTGCCAGGGGAGATTTAGACTGGACATTAGCAAGCATTTCTTTACTGAGAGGGTGGTGAAACCCTGGAACAGGCTTCCTAGAGAGGTGGTCGATGCCCCAAGCCTGTCAGTGTTTACAAGGCACTTGGAAAATGCCCATAATAACGTGCTTTAACTTGGCCAGCCCTGAATTGCTCAGGCAGTTGGACTAGATGATTGCTGTAGGTACCTTGCAACTGAAATAGTCTATTCTAAGATGGTTGCAACACAGGTATATAATTTTTATTTACAAAATATATTGATTAGGATCTCTATGCAAGCCTGAGGTTGTCTGAGGTTATGTGGTGTACGGCTATGGAACTGGCCCTCTACCTGCTGAACTGCACCCCAGTGACCTTTTGAAGTTCCAGTGCTGGAAATTATCGCCAAAAACCTGGTGTGATCTCAACTGAAAGTGTTTCCAATACTAGTGTTACTACAGGTTTCTAAATAAAATCATGTAGCTATAAAAAAAAAACTGATAAGGGAAAAGGAGAGAAGGTCTGTACTGCTTTTTCTGTTGAAGGCATCTTACAATGTTATTATTGAAGGTCAGATCCATTTGAAGGTTTCCATAAACATTCAAGATAGCGATCACATTCCATAACAGGCAACTCCAAAGTCACAATAAAATTGTGCTGACACAAAGAAAACTCCTTCAAGAACTGACTGGGCATAAATTACAAATGCCCATTAAGTACATGTCCTGTTCTTGCATATCACACAAAGCCTTTGAGGAGTGCTGCAAACACAGCACAGCAGGGAATGACTCCATTTCTCCACAGAGAAATGCCCAGAGGCTGCCTGGGTGTGCAACTCTTCAGTGCTACCCAAGAATATTTTGTGTTAGTATGACACACACCGCCTACCTCCTCTGCTGTGGACCCATAAGCCACGATCCGCTCTTGTTTGGAGAAGTCACAGGGCACAGATGTAAGCACAACTGAGAAGGGCAGTCACTTGTTTTAAGACCTCTGGAAGCATGCAATAAAGTGTCTTTTCCACAGAAGGCTGGCAGAAAGCAAACATGTCCTCAAGATATGTTCAAGAAAACATGCAGGAAGAAGTGCTGCCAACTACTTGGATCAGGAACACAGCTTAACAAAGTCATGAGGCCAACAACTTTACAAGGGCCCGCTGTGGGTTCTGTGGCTCTTCCTCTCAGGGTACCTTTTAAAAACTCAAGAAACTCCTTTTATAGGTCATTGTGAACTGCCTAGAAATATCGGACTTTAATATGAATCCCTAAACCTTGAAAATTATTTAAGAAGAAAAACAGTCCAAATTCAACCTCCTACACCTTTTCACTGTACCATAAATAGAGGTGTTACTTATTTTCTTTGAGTCAGACATCTCTGAGGGCTCAGTCATGTAATGCACTGATGTAGAAGATACACCACCTACTTCATCTTGCTCAGCATTGTACATACAGGGAAACAACTCTGAATTTGACAGCCTCCTACTGGCAGCACTTCAGTGTCTTGAAATTACAGTCCACACTGGAGATAAACCGAGAGGAGGAAGGCAAGGGCTGACCCTGCAACCAAAATGAAATTTGCAGCCTGGCATTAGCTCTCAGAGTCCACCATAACCCACAGAATCCATATAAATGTATATTCACACATTTCCCATTTTTAAATGCATAATCAAACTACTTTCTAGTGCTCAATACTTCACCTCATGACAGAAGGCAGGAGTACTTCACAAAGCAATTTGTGGTATTTGGGAGGTTTTTTTGTGCAGATCAATAAACACTGGAGTTCAGTTACACTTAATTTCAAAAGGTCAGCAAGCCTTTTACATTTTTCCAGAAAATGAACTGTTCTTAGGATCTTTATCTTGTTCCAAAAAAATGTACCTCACTCCATGTCTGTGACAAAACAAGCTTTTAGTGATCCTTGACATTTGGCAGTACACATGAAAGCTAGTCAAAACTGCATTTCAACCCCAAGAAACAGTTGACCCTTTAAGCCACAGGAATAGCAAATACCTTTACAAACTTAGAAAGCAATTGTATTAGTATATGAAGGGAAGAACCATCCGTACTTGACTCAAAGAAGAATAATTAGAATTATATCAACTATAGGAAGAAATATAACTATTTCAGAATTTTTTCAGTACCATACACCTGATCTTTAGCTCAGTAAACTCTTAGGGGTAAGACTGAAACTTTTATCAGGATGAAGCTCTCCCATGGGTCTTGTAAATTCCCCAAAACCTAGATTAACCTGATGTCAGGTGTAACCATGTAGGGGCAATTCCTAGATTTCTGAAGGACAGCAAAAAATATCTTCCAAAGATAAACAACAGAAATAGAAGTTTCTGTCACCATAAACATTAAGTCTGATACAGTACTAGATTACAAGGAACAGAAAAAAATTTAAATACTTCTAAAAAGCTATGCAAGGTCTTCAGTAAAAAGATCAGTATAAGTCAAATTCATTTGAAGAGCAGCTAATGCTGGCATGACTGAATGTAGGGCATACATTTTTCTTTCCACTGTAGTTATGCATGTAAGCATGAAAAACCTCACAGAAGGTCAGGCATTTTTTCCAGCAGACTGGAGGAAAATGTTTTAGAATAATCCAGTTGAAGAAGGATGCGAGAATGAACTCTTTTCTTCTTTTTAGTTACATTTTAGTTTCACCTTAAGGTCTGAGAAAAAGCTTGCTGTGCCAAGCACTCTGCCATTGTGGATGTGGCTCAGCCTGTGGAACTGGGTTCTTTTCCACTTCATTCTCCCTCATGAACATTCTGGGATGCTCTATATGAAAGATGCTTGCACTAAAATATGTGTTATTTTTCTAAATGTCTCCGTATTTACCAGGTAAGGTAAATTCTCAGCCTAGCAATACCCTGCACTGGCAGAGTGGGTCTCGACCAACTGGTGCCTGAATGTGTATCCTAACCACAAATACGCCTTCTTAAAGTGAGCATGGTTAAAACTCTGCATCTGCATTTCTCAGCTGGTCACATTATCAAAAACAGGACAGACCAATCCCAGATATAAGGGTATACACTCATGTTGTAAGGCACTGAGCATGTGGACTTTTCTTAACTAGGGATCTGGGGGATTATATTTCAGGTAACACGTAGTGACCACTTGCATCCTGAACCTGCCAGAACAGCTGCAGCCCACAAGGACAAAAGAGCCCAGAGCAAAGGTGAGAAGGAGAAAAAGCAGTTTCAAGCTTTCAAGGGGCAGTCTGTGCAGCAATCTCCCAAAGGACTTTGGGGCTCGCCCACCTTAGAACAGTCATTTATCTGGAGGGAATGTTTTATCACCATTTGAGATCAAGGAGGCTGGTGGATGAAGGGTGAGGGAGACCATGACTAATGGACCTAACCCAAACAGCCTCATGATAGAAACATTCTTATGGCGCAGGGAGAACACCCATCAGGCCTATGGAGGACCTGCAACTAAGCCTCTTCTCAAATGTTTTTCTGAATAGGGATTGATTTAAACAAGTGTTTTCCTTAAAACAGGAGCTTAAGCAGTAGAAAAATCAATAGAAGCATTTATCAGGAAAAGGCAAAAATCAGTTACTTTTGATTCAAAATGAATACCATGGGGGAAACTAGGTTCAGAGTGTATCCTTCTGTTCAAGCAGAATTAGAATTTATAGTGGAAAGTTGTGTAATATAATTGGCTAATTCTTAGCACCAGTCTTTCAACATCAGTGAAAGTCTCCCTACAAGTAAAATGTTATCAAATTTTATTAGCAGTTACACGCACAAAAAAAAAAGTCAGTAAACTCTGTGCTGGAGATAACTGTTAATTCAGCTGGTCAATAAACAGCAACTACACCAGTTTCAGCTTTGTTTGGGGATTAATACAACTGATAATGAGAAGTTTACAAGACTGCAAAAATTGTTTTTTAACATACGCTTGTGTAAAACTAATAGTAACTACATTGGTATGTGCACGTGCCTTGAATACACATGCAGCCTTGGAACAACACGCAACTTACCATACGAGAAGGTCTTCTGTAGCGTGAACAGACTGGTGAAAAAATGCTGATAACCCCAACTTTTTCTACTACATTTTTAACTTGCTGATACCTCTCATGTTTTCCTCTTGCCTGCTGCCTCCTTTTCCTCTTCTCCATCTTGCTAATCCCTTCAGTTATTCCCTCCTGAAGTAACTGGCCTCAGGTAATTAACAAATCTTCAGCACCTGCAGGTTGCAGCACTGGGCTCACCTCTTCAGCAGGCCTTCCCTAGAGATCAGAGGTGAGCAGGATTTGTGCTGTTGAATAGATTCCCTGGAAAAAATGATGCTTCAGAAGCTGAGAAATTACTGATGTTCCCAGATTTCCATGTAATGCTGGCAAATCTTGGAGTTCTTTTATCTCTTCTGTCCAGAAGAGTTGCAGAGACAGCACATGCTAGAAATGACACTGCAAACTAGAGATTAACCCACCCATTCTCCATCTGGGCACCAGTGGCAAAGTGCCATCAAAAGCAAACAAACCACTTCTTGTCCACAACACAGGAAGGACATTGACCTGTTGGATGAGTCCAGAGGAGAGCCACCAAGTCGGTAAGAGGACAGAGCACTCTCCCTATGAGAGAAGGCTGAGAGAATTGGGATTGTTCAGCCTGGAGCAGAGAAGGCTTCAGGGCAACCTAATTGCAGTTTTCCAGTCCCTGAAGGGAACTTACAGGAAAGAAGGGCCAAGACTATTTACAAGAGCATGACCTGACAGGACAAGAGGGAATGAGTTCAAATTGAAGGAGAGTAGGTTTAGATTAGATATTAGGGGGAAACTTCTTTACTGTGAGGGTGGTGAGGCACTGAACAGGTTGCCCAGTGAAGTGGTTGATGCACCATCCCTGGCAGTGTTCAAGACCAGGTGGGACGGGACTATGAGCAACCTGGTCTAGCTGAAAGTGTCCCCTGCCCATGGCAGGGGGGTTGGAACTAGATGATCTTCAAGGTCCGTTCCAACCCAAACCATTTTACAGTTCCATGGTTCTAGTGTTCTACGATTTTCCTGTATTTTCTGTGCTGCTTTAGGTGTGTCCACACTAGCACAGAGGAAGTGGGACAAGGTAATCACAAAAGCCATGCTGTGCTTTCTTGCACATGCCAGAATGGATATTCTCAGACAAGGATTAGGATACAACATAGGCAAGCCACACCAGAGGCTAAAAGCTACAGAACAGTTGGACAGTGGGGTACAAGCAGAACTGTGGGTTGTACAGAATTTTTTAGCAATCCTCAGATACCTTTTACCATCATTCATCTGTCAGAAGTTGCTTTTTTTCAAATTGCTTCAGCCTCCTTCCTTTACATTTATCTCCCAGCAGTCCTGTTCCTTGTACTGAGATACCTGGAAATGACAGAGACAAGGTACTGCTCCCATATCCAGCAAAGTATAAGACAGATGGGCAAAAGAGTCTGCCCAGATGAATGTTACTCTGAGAGCAGAAATTTTCACTTGACCTGAGAATCATATTGTTTTCATGCCTATATGTCCATATATTTTCATTCTCCCATGCCCTCAGCTTTCATTCTCCCCTTAGTCCCTCAGCTCCCATCTCCTAGTAGCATGTATGTTGGCCCAGTCAGTCACAGTCTTTCTGTCTTGCCTGATTAATTTTGATTGCGCAATAGTTTCAACAGGAGACTAGCCTCTTTATACCACAGGAGTCCACAACTTGGCACTCTGGTTCTGTCTAGGGAGACAGAGGTTTGATTCCTCTGTCTGCAGAAGGAATTAAAGTTAGGAGTAAGATCTCACTATAAGGTCATTCCGTAAGCACAAGAAGGGGACACTGGCATCATTACTTTGGTTAAACAAAGAGAGAGGACAGGTCCCTCCTGCTTTTTTGTTTTGTGGGGTGGGGAAGAGCAAAAAAGGGGACGTATCAATGTCTGACCTCAGGGCATTGAGACACTGAAATCCCCTGGGGATCTACCTGAAGACACCTGAGATTTTATTTTAAAGAAAGCAGTGCAAAGAACAAAACGAGAAGTCCAGTATGTTCCTCATATCCTGTAACCACTGGCAGTACCTAGATGTTGATGGCCTCATTCTCAGGACTATTGCCTTGAAAGCAGAAGTGATGAAATTACATACAACTAGAGAGACTTCACCGTCCCTCTGGATTTTCCCCATAATTCAACATCTCTCTCCTGTAATGCTGCAAAAATATAATGGGCTTTTTCTTTTTCATCTGAACAGAGAAATGGGTTGTCACAATACAAATAGTAATCTGACATTTGCAGGGCAGGATCATGCCGTGTTTTGCTGAAGGCCATTTTGATAGGTCTTTTCATATACTACTCTTGACTGAACCTGGTAATCAAACAGATGGAACAAAACAAGTACTTACTGACTAAACCAGTGCCGGCCCCTCAGCAACCCAACTGTGTTTGCGTGGCACAAAAAAACAACACAACGCTAATTCCCTCCTGTTCCCCTCAATAGAAAGAGCATTTTCCAGGATACAGGGGAGAGCACTTAAGAGGTCAAACTCATCCCCAGTAGACTGACGCCAGTGCCACAGCAGCAGCTGATTCTAAGGAGAGTATTTATTCAAGAACAGAATGTGGCACTGCTCTTTTCTTCTATTTAATTTCAGGTAACATTTATGGTCCACAGAAAGAAAAAATAAGGGGTTTTTTTGTTGTAACAATCCCCAACATCCGGCTATGCTCTCCAAAGGTAAATATAGGTCCAAACTTCCTCCCCAACTTCAAACTAGCTCCTTAATAGAGCATTAATTGTATGACACTCTTATGCAAAAATTAGAAAAAGATGGCCCCAAAGACATCAAGCACCTATCCCCATAAGATGGTTCACTCATATTTAAGGGGCCAAAAACACAAGTCAATTTTACTGAATATATGGCCAATTATTCACGGCATCAGAATTAATGTAATTAACATTATAATGGATTTCTTCAAAAGGAAACTAGTATAATAATTACACAAGGCATTCTAAATGGGAAACAAAGCCAACTACAAATTTCAGAGGTTATTTTATGCAAATACTGTAGCCATAGTGTTCTGAGAAATCCATTGTAAGCTGAATTGTCCACTTTTGATACTATGAATAATTGCATATCCATTTATTTCTAATAACCTATTATTTATGTGCAATTTCTTTTGTCCTTCTAAATGCTATGAACCCATTTAGAGAAACCACCTACATGACAACTTACCAATTATCCTTATAAAATGTTGCATTGCTTTGGATTAGCTACACACAATTAAATGCCAACTAACTATTGTGTTCATATAAGTTAGCAAAAGTCTGTGAACCCCAGCAATATAACACTGCATTTAATTCTAAACCATTTCTAAAAGAAGCTGATTTATATATAATCACCCCAGAACACAATCAAATTGCACTCAGTTTTGCCATTAAAAAGATTAGTGAGTGCAGGTATCAATATTTAATGTGCAAATAACAACCGCCATTTTCCATACCATCCCCAAACAAACTCAAACTGCTTCACTCTTCCAGTGCACTGATATTGCAGCCACTGTCCCCTGTACACCCATGAGCAGCTGCATGGTGCCATGCATTTACCCACCCTGTTCACCTTGGGATACACTGACATTTCACAAATTGGCTTACAGTCAGTAATTGGATTACTCACACCTATTGCATCCATGCTGTGGGACTCTGATTTCCTCTAGGTCACACTGCTGAGCATCAGTGTCGCTCAGAGGAGCTGGCCCCTGCTGATGTGAGCCCTCAGAACTGCAGTAATCAGGGCTCTCAGAACGGAGCTGACTCCTGCCTGGCTAGCTGTGTGCATACCAACCAGCAAATATTCAATGTGTTTCCTTTCAAGCTCCTTTTGTCTCTTTAAGCTCACCATAAAACTGCTGTAGCACCTCAGTAGCTCCTGTGCCCAAGACACTATGCCTTGTGCTGCCTCAGAGGACAGCAGGGCAGCTGCGGGGTGCAGTGGGACCTGCCAGGGGAGTGATCTGCTGCCACGGGTGGGTTACAGAGGCAGCAAGCAGGGTTCAGTCCTGGAAGCCTCCACATCTTCTGAAAGACTGCAGCACAGCTGTACCTGAGCTATGGGTCGTCTCTTCCTCCAATCCTCAATGACGTTGATTTAATGCTGGACTTCGAGCAGTTTTCCTTCTGAAGCAAACTCAGGCTACTTCTGTTATTGTTATTCTGGAGGGTCTGCCATGCCAGCAAACAGCTTTATATTTACAGCAGTTAATAATGATACTTATTCTACTCGTTACGTAGTTATCTTTCTATATTCATGCAATTTTCTTCTCTTTTGGTGCCCTCGGACTTCCAGCAAACAATTCTGTTGTGGACAAAGCACTTGTATGGCCCTCAAATTGTAAGCCATTCAAAACATAGACAGTGAAAAATGGAACACAAAACAGACCTGGAGGGCCTGTCCTCCACTGTCCAGAAGCTGTGAAACCACCCATGTATAAAATACACAGTCTCTTGTGCTTCAGATTGCTGAGTTAAAACGGCAACAGTCAGGGCACAGGGGCTGGAGAGGCATAAAATGGTCTGCAAAAGCCATTAAGTGCCACAGAGACATTTGGATTTGATAGGAACAGAAGATTGTTTACGGCCCTGTTTACTCCTGACCATGAATACTGTGCTTTGTGTACAACAAGGACCTGAGCAAACCCCAGCGCTGTGACACATTTGTTGCTGTGCTGAGACTCCGCAGGGCACAGACACTTCCCACTGGCACAATGGCTTTCCTGAGGCTTTCTGCTCCAAATTATAACCTCCAGCAGTATGGAAAACACACTCATCAAACACATACAGCCTTCAGAGCTGATCTTCCTTCTGTACCCTCTTGTTTTTATGTGGTCCCGTTCCTCCACAAGCCCCCATGCCATGTTTTTTCTCTCTCTGGTAAGAACACAGTCCTGCTTTACTGCTAGAAAAATCCTTAGGAGTTTGGGATTCAGACAGAATGGGGAACCTACTGTGCTTTTCACCACCATGCAACCATCCAGGCAGGCTGGCACCTTCAGTCACCAGGAGGGGAACAGATTCCCAGCTGTGTTTGCCCCAGCTCCAAGAGCTAAGCTACGTTTTTTAGACATGAGAGAACAACTCCTCTCACCTTTAAAAGCCAGCCATGTAGCACTGGACAGGCCAAGAGAGAAAGCTCCTGCAGCAGGAGAGCCCCAAGGCAGTGGGCTGTGGCAGCCATGGAGTTTTCCCACTGCTCCCAAGGTGAGGGGAGAGGGGGTTTCCCAGTGCAGCCTCCTCTCAGCATGGCGAGGGCCATGGGTTCACACCTGGTTTTGAAGGGAGGGAGGTGCACAGATGCCCAGCCTCCACGAGGTCTCACCACATCTGCAGAAGTTGTTACAATAGCTTTCTGTGAGAAATAAATGAGAAAGACAGAAGATTATAAGTGTTCTTTTTTTGGTTGTTTGTTGGGGTTTTTTTTTCCAAACATTTATTGGGATGTATGTCTAATGCCTAAGATTAGTATTTCAGTTTCTTCTCTGAATATAAATAAATGGCCTATGGATATATCAGAGGTACACCGTAATGCAACTATGAGTTATTCGCCTGCTGGGGCAATGCTAATGAGCGTTCTAGCAATGAAAATGGCTTCACTGGCTTGTAAAATATAAAACAGCAGGGAACTCACTGGAGACCCCACAAGCATATGTCAATAAACTTAAATTATTCACAAATACACAAGTCTCCCAAGATACCAGCTTCCCAGCCCCCTTTCATTTCCTGATTGCTCCTGACTGCATCACATTTTGAGCAAAGTCAAACACTAATTTTCTGTCTTCCTCAAGCCTCTAAAGTTTTTGCAGAAGCCGAATAATCATATGAAAAACATTTCGTTCAGAGGCAAACTGAATATTTTATTGGCTAATACTTCATAGTATCCAATTGACATGCATTGCAAAGTGCAATAGCAATACAGGACAACTGTATCTAAGACCATAAACACCTGAACATAAATTACATTTTACCAGAGTGCTCTAGCAATGCACTCAGACACAGCACTGATACAGTGTGCTCTCGTTCAGAATGTTGCTGGTTCTTTGTTTCTCTCCTCTACATCAATCCTGACAATATTAACATCTGTTACAATCACTGACCACTCTCATTTTGACACTTCCAGTGTACACTGCCAAGCTCTGCAGTGTGTCACAAGTAAAACAGAAGGTGCTAATCCCCACTAAAGGTCCTTCAGCCAAAATTCAGATCAATGTTTGGACTTCAACCAAAAACAAAAAAAAAATCCCACATTAGAATACAAGTCCAGGCATCTGTTGTCATAAAAAGATTGTGATTGTTGTATTTCATGACCCTTTTCATTATAAATCCATTTGGCATCCTTTATAACAGCCAGCCTACCCTCAGAAAAAATTATTTGATATGTCATATGTGCCCTGTGCTTTTACAGCACTTCTATTGTAATTCGACATTAATTACCTTTCCAATTAATGTACTGCATAATGCTGCAATATAAAATGCTCACATTTTGCAAATGAGAAAATTGAGCTCAGTTCTGTCTGCTTTGATCCCATTTTACTTTTATTATAATTCAGTACCAGAATTCTTTTCCTTCTTGGTTGGGTTATTGACACCCTGAACACACACAAGGGAGCTATCTCCTGCATAGAAAAGATACAGTTATTATTTTTTTTTCAAGAGAAGGCCTCCAATTTATTTTTCAATACCATTTAGATGTATTTTCTTGCCTTATGATTGTTACTGAATAGCTCATAAGGAAAATGGAGGTGACAGAAGTACTAATAGAACAGCATTTACCAGTTACCATGGATGTAACCATAAATACCTAAAACTGCTGGAAAACGGTACATGTGAAGCAGATTACAAATACAGAAAAAATGTGATATCAAAACTGTGGTCAGAGAATGGAAAACATCCTCTTATTTAGAAGCTAAATGATCCTTTATTCCTTAACGTATTCCTTAAATATTGTGTGTCAAAAATACCATTCAAAGTTTTACTGCTGAGTACAATAATAAAAAAAAAAAAGCTAAAATATATAGAGAGTATAACATATAGTAATGGAAAATACATATACAAAATTGCTTCCTATATTTATGACGGAAAGAATATATGGTGACTTTCCACAATGAGGAACTTAATTCTTCTGTTTGTTTGGTTTAGCTGCTGTCAATAGCTGCAATCTTTTTGGGCTACTGGATTTGAACTCCAGTGCCACCATCTCAAAGCACCTCACAGTTCTTTTTCATCCTGAATGTGCTAGAGTGCTTATGGAAGGTACAAATTCTCCCTTTCTCCAGAGACGTTAGGTCTAGCTTTCTTCCCTCTTACCTCACCACATCATTTTTAACAGAACTGAACCTGTAACACACAGAAAGCTGCAAAAAAAAAAAAAAAAAAAAAATCAGGTGACCCTCACACTCACTAGTCTTATATTCATCGTTTAATGCCCACCATTAGCTGAAGTTACTGAGTATGGGAATATGCCCTCGAAAGAATGTGCAAATCAGACTGAAGGAATTTTAGACTGTCACCTATAAAATATTCCCTCAGATAGCTAAACAGCCTCATTTTAAATAACATTGCTGGTCAAAAGGTCTATTTTTAAGAGTATGTTTACGAGCAGCCTACTTACCATCTTGAGATAGGATTTCCTCTTGAACTATTTTGGAATACTTCACTGTAATCTTGAACTTTAAGGGCACTGGCTAGCCATCAGTGATCTATCAGTAATTCAGACAACCTATTTTAATGGGAAGTAGTGCTTCTGCTTCAACCTCATCCTTGACCAAAGCCTTCTGAACTTACTTTTACTAATTGCTTAGCAATGATCTTGACCTACTGCTGCAGCAGGTACAGCTGAGGCAAATAGCCATGGAATGCTGCTACTTTTCCCAGTGCCTATGTAAAGTTATAGGGAACCTCAGATTTATTTAAGATACTTTTAGCAACCTGAAACTTTCATTTGTTTGGTATTAACCAACTTCATTCTGATACGGCTTGATTTTGTGATTTCTATTTATTTTATTTATTTATTTATTTACTCTTCCATCTTCACTGGTACCTCACTTTTGGTTTACTTATTTTAAATGGCCATTATTACAGCTGTTAATTTTAAAAGAATTCCACCAGGTGAATGTCAGTCTTCAGGAGACTGGGATCTTAGCTAGTCAAGCTAAAGGACCAACAGCTGGAGGGTTTTGCACCATCAGTGAGCTGTACACAGGTGTCATTGCTGCAATAAACATGGCTAGAACAGGAGAAGAAAAGTAAAGGGAAGTATGTTAGGAAAGACAGACAAACAAGGTTTTGTGGAGACCTGAATACAAAATGACAAAATGTTCCTAACTATGCACTGAAGTTAAGCTGTCTTAATCATCCCCCTGTCAGTGGCAGACTTTAGAAGGGGATTCTCATCAGTATTGAATGGCTGGGAGTTTGCTGCGTTTACCATCAGCTAACAAAGTGTGCAGCAGATGCTCTCACAGAGTCCATTTGTGTCAACACCTCAAGTATCCAACACCTGAGTTTTCAGTCTGGCCAAGGCACACTCACCAGAAGCAATTATTTATCAGACAGAAGCTGATAAACTATGAGAAAGAAGACTGTAACCTTCTTTACTGGCTAAATTAGCAACTGTGTGCCCATTATCCACATATTCTTTCTCCAAGTACTTTTCCCCTTGGATTCCTTTTCTTCAGAGATAAAGAAATATCTCTGGTGAGAAAGGCAACCAGCTGCCAAAGACTGGTGTTTAACCAGCCTCTCAAGGGAAAACTGCAGCCTAAAAAGACACCCTTTTAGGAGGCCATTCAGTATTATACCACCTTGTGCACTTTGGTCTTCTGGCTCCCCCAAAGCACACTCATTCTGTTCTGGACAGCAACATCTCAAAGCTCTCAGAGAGCCATCCAGGAAAAGTCCACATCCTGGCTCTGAGATCATATGCACTACTCTTAAGCATAAAGTAACCCAAGTTAACCCAGATAAAACCAGGCAAAGGCTCTATTTCCAGCGATCTCACACTATCAAAGGAAAGAAAAACAATATTGCTGAAACAGAGAGAAAATTTTCACCACTGAGTTCCTTTACTTTTGTCTTACATTGATCAGCACACAGAAATTAGCAAAATGCAACTACAAGACTTTTTGAAACTTCATTTTACACTACGAACTTAGAAATTAAAATGATATATGAATCCCATGAACTTAGAAATTAAGACTCAAAATGACACTTCATGTTTGCTATAAAAAACCTCTTGGAAAATCACTTCCAGCCTACTGAATATATTTCCAATTATTTCAGCAGGTTTAATTACTGCATATATATTCCACACAGGATTCTACAAGGAAACAAGAAATGAAAGCTAAATATCAGTGTTAAAAACATGGGAGGCCAAAGCTCTACAGGTCGTTTCAGAGAGCCCAGTGGCCTCCATTATGCTAACTGCACAAGCAAGGATTGCTTGTATAAGTCAAGCTAGTAGAAACAGGTTTGCAAATTACATGGATATTCAAATTTTTTAAATTGCATATTGTCCTGGTTTCTGTTTTATTTCATAGAAGTGAATGAAAAACAGCCTGAACACTAGTGGTTTTTTTCTGTAAAGGATGTTCAGGCCTTGCAATACACATCATATTTAAACTTCACTCCCAGTTAGTTAATTCTAAGCACACCTTGAATTTGGCAGCCAATTTCTGGTTCTGAAAAACATTCTTCCAGTCTCCAAAAACACCTTGAATATAAAGAAGAGGAAATTATTACCCTTGACTCTAAGGACCAAGGAGTATAATTTAAAACAAAATACTAACTTTTCTCTCATTATATTTCAGGATAATAATTTTTTTTCCTTTTTTTCTTCCCCTTTAAGAAAAAAATATCTGACCCTGAATACCTGAAAATATCTGAATACACACGTCTGCCTTATGTTTGGAGTCTTCAATAGAATGTGAACATGAAGCAACCACAGGAAGTTACTGGTCTGCCTTCACAGCTCTGGCATCTGCCTTGTACAGCTGCAGAAGACTAGAAAAGGTGACCAGCAGCTGTGAAACCAACCCAGAAAGCTCAAAAGTGTGGCTTTTAACTGCAAGAGCTTTGTGTACTGCAACTAGACACTGCTCTAAGCTGCAGTCTACCTTTAATCTAGATTTTGGAGAGCCCACAGGCTCTCAACCAGTTTGGAGGTTGTCTGAGGTTCTAGCCTGATCCATGGTTAAAAGACACAGATCAATCCGTGGAGCATCTGGATTCCATGAGTTGACTGTGGACCATAGGCTATCACAAGGGTTATTTAGAAAACCCAAGAAAACCCAAACAAGGGTTATTTAGAAAACCCGAGAAAACCCAAACAAGAGTTACTTAGAAAACCAAGAAGAAAGATCTTTGGAGGCACTCAGTCTACAGGCAATCCCCAGTAGTCACAGAAGCCAAAGTAAAACTTTTCTTTGTTTCAGTTGGTGCTTAGTGCATACCTCACAGAGGGTGGGCTGTAGGGCACTCCTGCTAATCACATCATACAGGGCTTTACTGAATGGTACTGGCCCTTGGGGCAGAATCAATTGACGGATTCATGAAGCACAATCGGGGTTTCTTAAACAACACCCAGCCTTGAAAATCATACATAAATATTAATCATCTATTGATGCAAATTTCTGTCTGCCCAAGACAAAGAGCTACCATTCACCACTCTGGCAAAACACAAACAAACTTACCTTTAAGGAAAATAATCGAGCCAACAGCACCATGAGTCTCCTGAGCTTTAACACTAATTGGCTGGAAAGTGTCCCTTTCTGCAATGGCCTGGATCTGCTCAGCTTTTGGGGAGAATCCAAAGAATTCAGCTACCTGCTTTACACTGGCAGTCAGGTTCTGAAAGCAGTACAGTCAAAGTGAGACATACAATAGGCTTCCTCTAAAAATGGGAGTTACCCACTTGGGATGTGCATTGCCATCATCTACTAATTTCATTCACTGTTTTCCGTGTTGCATTTCCATTTTCTGGAGCTCTGTTTTTGTATAGCCAGACTCAACTTGTCACTAAAATCAACTTGATTTTGCTCTTTCAGAAACCTGTGCCATTTCCTCTTAATTTCAGCAGATTTCAAGGAATGGGCTCAGATGTGTTTTGATTGTCAGTAAACAGCATCTGCTTTGCCCCTTTCAGGTCTTCATATAGTATGAACATAGTATTCTTATCCTGAGTGTGTTTGTTCCAGGTGACTGCAGGATCAAAACAGGATCCCCAGCCAACCGTAAAGAAGAGAAAAAAGCATAGGTGTGACCTTTCTTTCTAACTGGGTACTTTTTTCCTGTACAACTGAAGAATTGCCTTCTGTTGCCTGTTGGTTACATCAATGCAGACAAAAAGAACAGCCTGTCCTCTCCATGGTACTGTCTGTACAAGAGGTGACAGAGGCTTCCTCTGAACTTTTGTAGGTAAACAGTTTCCACACATAAACATGAATCTCACTATGTGCTTCCCTTCTGTGACTATACCGTCATGTAAACATCTCTTAACAGACAAAGCCTGACATCAGCCTAAATCTAAAATACGGGTTGCTAATGAGGTATTTGGCCTAATGTGGAGAAACAGTACAGAAACAAACTGCCATTTCATTAACACTTTGAACCTCCAGCATTCCCTCCAACACCTAGCGGCAGAATGTTGACCTAATGCCATTGTCCAGCTGCCATGCAATTCCCTCACCCTTTACTGGAAGAGCAAAATACCCAGAAGCAAAGCATCTTTTGGACATTCTCCCCTTCTGGCATTCAGCGGCCTCCTTTATCGTGACGTATGGCCATCAGGAAATTAATTATGGCACAGCTGTTTTCCCACGGGCCCCATTCAGTTGTTTTTAAAATATTTTTTCCTGTTGCTTTTTCAGCTACAATCAGTATCTGTAACAATACAGATCTGTCATGAATCCTGAGAAGAACTCATCCCTGGAGCTGTAACTGGGGACACATTGTTATGAAAATGGAAAAATGAAACAGCTGTATCTTTAGGGTTTCGAAAAAACGCTACTATCTGGAGTGGGAGAAAGGTCAACAACTTTAGATCACTCATCACCCTGGAAACCAAAGTGAGAATATAACCAAACATTCTGCAACCAATAACACACTGGGAACTATAAAATATTTTATTGATAAAGACATGCAAAACAAGATTACAACATGATCGTAATAAGGACCTTATCACCACTTCTAAGGTTTGTTTATGTCAGGAAGCAATTGTAAAAAAAAGTAACTGGAAAGACTGTAAAATAGTCATTGAATACTATCCCATAACCACCTAGGACCTGGGAAATAATAAGGAACCATTTGCCAACCTCCTGCCAGGAAAAGCTCCTTTAGAAAACCACAGCTATTATAATCATCTCCCATTTTTCAAAGTATGGCAATAATTTTCTTTAAGAGAAATCTTTAAGAGACTGTAATCCTCAGAGAAGCATAAACACTTCTGAAAACACATTATACACATTAAATATTTTTGCCAGATACGTTTTATTTTTTCCTGCAGGAGGCAGGAACAATAATAATAATATGTGGAAAAAATATCTATCCCTTAACCAATTATTCATTTTATCTGTGGTACATCTTGGAAGTGCCAAGTATCTGCCACTGTCCAGTGACCAAGTAGCAGAAACACTGAAGTTTTAATCCCATGACTCTTTGCAAGGAGGCAGCCAATGTGGCAGAGACACTGCTGCCACATTCATTCCCATCACGGTTGTGCACAGAAAAGAGTTGCATGAAAAAGGAAATTGTGACACTCCAGCAATTTCAGAGCACTGCAACAGCTCTACATATGTCCCTGCTTATGTCAACTCGAACACCCCTGAGGCTACTGCAAATTGTAGGGGATGCTAAGAGAGCCCAAGCATCATGAGACTCCCACTGTCTCCAAGCTGTTTTCCCTCAGTGCCACCTGCTTGGGTGCAAGAAAAGGATATGGCCCCAGAATTACTCCTGCACAGTGATACTGTCAGAGAGATGAGGCTTGAGTTGCACAAGCCTGGGTGCTCCAAGGTATTCCACAAATCAAGCATGCCAACTATCGAAAGGTTTTACTATTCATACAGTTTAGCAAACAAAGGAATTAGTGTTCATTGGCTGTAAGTGACATAGTACCCTCATTAATTAGTCTTCTATCTTCCGCTGGTTAATGATTCTCTCGCTTCTCATGCTAATTAGTCTACATGCTCAATCCTTCTCTTCTTTCAGGTCGGTGGTTTTCTTGGCTCCATGGCCCTGAGTCGGTGGTCACAATCTACCTTTGCCATAAATTACCTTTTAGCCAGTCGCAGCTGAGTTGGCTTTATCAGTTTCTTCCTTATCTTGGGATTTCTGCTGGATGTCTTTGTGGCCCATAGATGCTGCATTCTTTGTGTCCTCTATCAGCAGTACATCCTTCTCGCCTGGCATTATTAACCTCTCCCTAGGTCTGAGATCACTGAAGCATATCGGGCCCAAGACCTTAACAAGGCAATTCTACCGAGAAGTGATTTGTATTTCTAACACCTGGACATCACTTAGCACTCGCCTGTTAGCCGCTATCTGCCTCACGGATTAATTTATTTTCTCGCAGATTAGGCCGGAAAGTATGCAAAGACCAAAGCCCATCCTTTCTTGAGAACATTTTTACACAATTCGTATTTTGCGAGACCCGTCGCCGGGCCACTCCAGCAGCACGGCCTGGCCACGGCGGCCATGCCGGGGCCGTGGGACCGCCCGCGGTGCTGCGGCGCCTGCGCGGCGCTGCGGGTGGCAGAAGGCGCCGGGCCCCGGCCATGGCGCGGCGCGTCGTGAGGGGGCTGCTGCTGCTGGAGGCGGCGGGGCTGNGCGGTGCCCGCGGAGCGCCGCGCACCGCCCGGGTTTTTGTAAGGAAGTCTTGCCGTGTTGGGGGTCAGGAGTTCGGCTTGGGTGAGCTCAGGTACACAGGGGGGGCTTGTTGGGCGGACCGCCGAGGATATACCCCTGAAGAACAAGCTGCTGTTGTAGTTTTACAAACCCAAGCCTGCGAGCAGTCCTTCCGGAGGCAGCACGCGACCACACCGGGAACAAAGACGAATCTGCGCGTTTTTATAGTAACAGCAGCGGGCCTGATAAGGATTTAAAAGGAAGAGAGGCTGTCTGCAAACGAGGCAGGAATTGCTCAGTCCTGTTTTAGGCATCTGGTGTTGAGCCCTTGAAGGGATGCCCCGGCTGTGTCTGGGTCTCGCAGGCTCTGTGATTTGACATTTCCCAGGCTGAGGACAGACCCGGATTATTTAGCTTCAGTCCCTCAGGTCTCTTAGACTTACAACTCGGTGCCCAGGTAACACAGAAATAAATAAGCAAAGCACCGGTTTGGTTCCTACCAGGAGGGTTGCTCTGCAGAGCAGCGGCCTTACTGCGCTTGCAGGGCTCTGCAGGGTGCAGCACTGATTCGGCAAATCTGTGTCCCTGCAGGAAAGGAGCCTGTCCTGCTACCTGCAGGGTCAGGATCAGCCAAAAGGCAGCTGCGGCTTTGGCTAAGAGGGCAAGAGTCCACCCATTTCAGCAGTGGTGTGGTCTTCATGCCAAGTTCAAGCTGAGCTTCACCTACACTACATCAGTTTGCATTTGTTTTCCAAGATCCAGATGATGTCGGGCTGTTAAATTTCAGCTGTCTTTGCATTTTTATTAGAAAATACATATAACAAAAACATGGAGAACATACGTTTTCAGCCTATTGTTTTAACTTGGTGCTGGGCATTCATCTTTGGGTTTTCTTCTCTTTTTCAGTTCTAAGTCCTAGTTCTTGTATGCATTTACATATCTTCTTCAGTTGCAGTACTGTAAGGTGCAGTGAGCTATCTAACAGCTCAGTGAACTCAGAGTTCACTGAGGCTTTTACTGCTTTCTTTGTGCTAGTACTAGAAAGGGTAACATCCTTTTATGGGCTGCTGTAAATAATTAATTATTAATTAATAATTAATTGTTACATGGGCTGCTGTTGTGATTTTCTACTGGGTTGTCAGAGCAGCCCACGTAACAATTCAGTGAACATGTAAAGCTGTACAAGGAAACAAAGCAGTTTTCTCTGGTTTTATGTGCATGTCAGTCTATGAGAGACAGGCAACTTCCTGTGAATCTGCAGCTTGGACCTGGTTATAACAATTGTGAGGAAGCTCAGAAAACACTGTGATGATGGGGCTGCACGTATGAGTAACCTGAATAGTCTCTGAAATGATTTTAAAAAAATAAATTCCTCTCACGTTATTTAATGGTGGCTGTAACTGAAGAGCTCAAACAAATTTCGATAAAACAAATCTAGTTAGAAAAATAGTGCATTTAATTATTCATCTTAATCTATGCAGGGAAAGTAACTGTGATTTATCTTTCTTGTCAGATTTCAGATACACAATGCAGAAGAGGTTTCCATCAATTCTGGAAGGTAGGTTTGTAGTCATTGGCTTCAGAAGGATGGCTGAAGCTTCTGTTGCATCTTAATGTATAAAACCAATCTTATTATTGCTTAAAATTTTCCCCAGGAGACACTGCAGAAGTTTTTATTGTTAAGGCATGGATGGAGTGTCACACTGTTGGATAGAGACCTCAGAACTGGAGGGCTATACATTGAGTAAAACTAGCTACAAGGTGGCTGCTCTTTAGATATGTCTAACTTAGAGCTGACATGGATTTTCCTATTTTTCAGTTTATTACAAATCCAATGAGTGGTCTGGAATTCATGGCATAAGGGAGAATGACCAAATGACATGGTTAAGCAGCAAGAACTGAAGTAAGAAAGATGTGTGATTAAATAAAAAACTATTTAAGAATAATTATTTTGCAAATGTCCACATCAAAACGTCCAGTTCATCTTCTTGATTTCTTGCCTTTGTACTTGTTTTTCAGCCCTCTGTGCCTGAACTGTTTCTTCTTTTTGATGATGCTTTTCACATCCCTGTTGTGAAGCCACTTGTCACGCTCTATTTCCCACTGGATCTGTTTGACATCTGTAGGAGGAAAGGTGAGAAATAAGGAGCCGATGGATATCTCTGACAATGACGTGGCATACAGATGAATCATTTAAAAGTTAAAAGTTGACTACTGTATTTATAAAAGTTAATAAAGTGCAAACTGCCTTTTTTTTTTTGAGAAAGCTGTGGGTTTTTTCATTTCACAAAACAAACCCTACCATCTCAGAGCTCTAGATGTATTTTAGTAATGCTAGACACGCGTGTGTTAGAAGCAGTGTTTGAGCGCTCCTAACATTTTTCAAGTGACACCAGCAAGACTTGTAAAAGCTTTACAAAGCTTTATTCAACCAGCATATACACATTTAATTCATTAGAATTATTTTGGGTTAACTACTTTCTGCTTCACTGATACCTCAAGGAGACAGTCCAATAGGTAGGGAAAGACAGCCATACCTTATGCCTTCCCTTCCCAAGGAGTCAAGGACACTTTACCGAGCAGAATTCACACGAGTGCTTGACAAAGAGCATCCTGCCTGTCCCTATTTATAGTGTGAAAGGGCCAAGGACAGCCTCTCCCTCTTTTCTGAAGCCTTATTCACTCCACTACTCCCGGTTAATATTTAGCACTGGGCATCTCTCATCACTGGAGAAAACTGTCATGTCTTACTGATACTGAGCTACTGTCCCTGCTGTGTGGTTTCTGACCCTGTATTCCAGTTAAAAGTGGTTCATCTTTTCAGGTACAGAACCTGAAGGTAAGTAGTAAGAAGTACGTGAAGAAGTAAATGACAGCATTACAACTGTCTGCTACCTGCAGCATGTACTTACTCGCGTTGTCTCTGTTGGCCATGGCATTCATTCCGATATTGTCAAACTTAGACCCAGCATTTTCATCCAGTAGATAGCCAAACTTCAAAGAGAGAAATTTTAGTATTCTGTTACTAAGCAACAGGTAAAATGCTTGATCACTTTTTGTTAAGCACTGATCAAACTCACCTCTTCTGCAGATGCCAGTATACCAGCATCTTGGAGCTTCCTCTTCTTTCCTCGGCTGGATCCTTCAAACAAAGAGTATTATTCTTATGAGACAGAACTTAAAGTTCCCAAAGACACTAAAACAAAGTTTTACCATGTTTTAAATTTTTAAAACTTTTCTTAATGAGATCATCTGAGTTAGCTATGTTGGAAATCTTTGTTCCCCACCTCCCCTAGAAGAAAAGGAAAAAAAAGTTGCCAACCACAAATTAAATAGGACAAATCTGCGTATCAGGTGTGAGTAACAGATGCACAAACCCCCAGTACAACTCCATCCTTCTTCAAAATTTCCCCCTTCAACTCTCAGCTCTTCAACAGCAGATTGTTACTCTGAATTATGGTTGGGGGACAACCTCCTTTTAATTTATGGTTTATTCAAATCTGAACCTAGATCCAAAATGTGATAATCTACTGTAATAAATCCCTCAGTTTCCAAAGTTTTTTGGACTCTTTTATTTGTACTAAGCTTTCATATCAGTGGTTTTTTACCTGCCAGTGATCCTGCAAAATTCGTATCTTTCTTTTTCTTGCGCTTTTTACTGACAGATTTCAGTTGCTTGTCATTGTTTGGGTCTGAAAGAAAAAAACCCCAAATACATCAGTCTCCAATTCTCACATCATGTACATGTATTTGAAGTGCAGCAGAGACTAAAATTCCTTTTCAGGCGTATTTGTCATATTGGTCCAGGTCTTTAAAAAGCAGTGCACACAAGCAAATCTAGTATTTCTTCAAGAGAGACAATTAAAAATTGGTCTGTGGTGTGCTGTTCTTTATGCTTTTTTCCACAGCACCAGAAGGGAATGATACTAAAACACATAAAATACAAAAGTTAAAAGCAGGCGTTAGGTAAACCTTGAATGTCTGCGTGGTAAGGTTGGTGAAATAATAACCTCATGAAAGAAGTATGTGCTTTTCCAGCCAGATGCAGTGTATTCTGAATAAACTGTGCTTCTCAGTTGAACAAATAACACCATGCAGGTGCAAGAATCAGTTACTTCTACAGTGGTAAAAAAGATTTGAGTGCATAGCTGTATTACAAGAGTAAGCTGTTACTTGTGAGACAGCAATTTAAGTAAAAGGTACTTTAAGTAAAAGAAATCAACATTAAAGAAAAACAAAAATTACCAATTACCAGGGGTTTTTGTATTTTTCTCTTTGAGCTCTTTCAGTATTTCTGCCTACTGCAGCCAGTTATTTGTGTATAAAGCTACTCTCGTTATGCCAGTGTTTTCAGAATGAAAGAAATATGTCTCATTTTGAAGTTCTTACACCCAAATGCCTAATTCCCACTCTTGCCTAGGAGACTGTGGCAGGAAATGCTTCCCTTAAGACTACATTGTAAGAGAAGGACTTGTCATTTCGTTGCTTAAAAGCCAAGCTTCCCACCTAAATAACTAAATTGGAATTTGCATATGTAGTTACATATTAGATGATCTATTTTTAAAGCTTTTTCTTCTTGTTTTCCAGTAATAAATGGCACTTTACCTAGGTCATTATCATCTTCAGACACATCCATAAATACACCTCCCTCTTCATCCATATCCTCTTCAAAGTCGTCCTCCATACTTCCTAAGGAGACTTCCTCATCATCCAGATCACTGAAGTCATCTTCATCATCAGAATCCTCCCAGTCAGCACCAGATCCCTCACCGCTCTGGCCTTTCTTGCCACCTTTGGGATTTTTTTTTATATTACTAAAAGAACATGTAACAAGATTAGCATTTCATCTGGAAAAATACTGTTTGCATCTAGATGACATCTATCTACTGGCAAACACTATGTTAACAAAGTTCAACATCATTGCAAACTACTGTAAATGTAGGCTGCGACCTAAAATACACGTATTATACACTGAGGTATGTTTTCAACATTAGTATAGGGAGTTGTATTGTAAAAGTCAACCATTTTAAGAAGTTCTGGACAGAATCCTATTCTGAAATTGGCAGAAATGTCAGCTTCAGTACTTTATCTCCTCTGTGTCTTTGCTCCTTTTCAGAAAGTCTTTTCTGTAAAACACATAAACTGCTCTGTTAAACACCAGTCAAGATCACAAAAATGTTTCAGGTTTCACTAGGAGTTTAGACTTTAATTCTCCTGTCGCCTCAAGGGAGAAAGTCTCTGTGCAAATTCAAATGCTGCATTATAGATACTTTGAGTAAAATAGAGGCTACTTAATTATTTACAATTGGACTTGATGATCTTAAAGGTCCTTTCCCACCTAAATTATTCTATGATTAATGAAACTGCTGACTTCAGGAGAACTGAGCTCTCTGACTCTGGATCTCACAAAGCTTATTAACTGTGTTAGGTCCAGTTACAACCAGTCCTTATGGCAGCAGTGCCATTATGCCTCATTCTGCTTCCTTTTGTACTTGGTAATTCTTGAATAGAAACCTGACACAATAGAAAACAAGATTTTACACTGCTTACTGGGTCACTACAGGTCTCATGTAAGGACTATAAGCATCCCAAGGTCATCATGATCCCTTATGGGACATGCAGAAAACGAGCATAACTCAGTGTAAAACTGATACTGCCTTTTTTGCAAGGTGACATTCTGAGCCTTTCTGAAAAAGGTCTATCTAGTTTCACAAAGTAAAACTCTTCGAAGATATTAAGACAAGAGGAGTAAGAACTAATCTGAAGTCTTACCCAGCAAAATCAAGGTCATCTTGGCCAACAATGGCATTATCAGCAGCTTCAAATGTATCTAGGGAGAAAGACAAACGTTATTACTACAAAACAAGCAAGGACATATGAAGTCATTGCATCCAGTAAGTACATGGACCTGCTGGAGCAAGTCCAGAGGAGGGCCACAAAGATGACCAGAGAGCTGGAGCACTTCTCCTAGCACTGAAGTTGTTCAGCCTGGTGAGGAGAAGACTTCAGGGTGACCTTATTGCAGCCTTCCAGTACCTACAGGATGCTACAAGAGAGCTGAGAGGGACTTTTTCCAAGGGCATGAACTGAGAGGACAAGGGGGAACGGCTTCAAACTGAAAGACAGTTTAGGTAGTAGGAAAAATTCTTTACTGTGAGGGTAGTACGGCACTAGAACAGGTTGCCCAGAGAAGCTGTGGATGCCCCATCCCTGGAAGTGTTCAGGTTGGATGGGGCTTTGAGTAACCTGGTCTAATGGAAGTGTCCCTGCCCATGCAGGCGGGATGGAACAAGATGATCTTTAAGGTCCCTTCCAACCCAAACCATTCTAGGATTCTAGCACTGCAAAATACCTAAGTTTCAGATACAGGGACATTATTTTAAGCTGCTGAATTTATGAAGCAAATTCTCATTAGAGATACTAACAATAAAAGACAAACGCAATTAGTAAGAGATTCTTGGCATAACTAAGACCATATTAATTGAGTCACTAAGTAAGAACCCTGATACGAGAGTTCAGAATTATCTCAAAATACTGTAGAAAATAGTTATACAGAGCTAACTGGGTTTTTTTTAAAAAAACATGTAAGTAAAATTTGAAATAATAAAATAATAGACATTTTCTGGTACACTAACAAATTTAAATTCTGGAACAAATCATACACTAATTCCAAAGCAAAGTACATGCTACAGAAGAGCTAAGACTACTGCAGAAGTTTGCCAGCGACCTTACTGAACTCATAACCTCGTGAAAGATGTTAGAAATGATGAGAGAAACTGTAAGCAAGATTGAAAAAAGCAAGATTGAAAAAGGCCAAGCAGTAAAGAAAAAACAGAGGCAAATGTTACATGCTGCTAGAAAAGGTTACTCAGACTACATTAGGAAAAGAACAAAAGGGCATGAACTGCCATTCATGGGTGTAAGCTCAAAATCAGACAATTTCCAGCCATTCAAACGAGCTGACTACTGCAATGGTGGGAGCAAGACCTCTCTGACAAATGGCCACCCAGCTGGTTCACATGGTGGCTAGCACGAACTGCTGTCTGCAGGAGCATAAAGGGTAACTGGAAAGCCAGTTTTCTCCCACTCTCATATTCCCCTATCTGGTTCTTTTACACAATATGAAGTATAAAAAGGATAAATTAATAATTTGAAAAAGCAGGGAATACTGGGACAGTTACTGCAAGGAAGAACACAGCCTTACCCAATGCTCTTTCAAATTCATCATCATCCACATCTTCCACACTTTCTTCGTCATCCAGACGCTTTTGTTTCTCTCTCTTCTTATCGAACTTTGAATAAAATCTGAAATAATATATTGCTTTCAGACACAAAATTACAGGTGATGACCTTTATGACAACTTTTTTAATAAAAAAAAAAACCTGCAAATTGTTTCCCATGTATGTTGCCAGTTGAAAACTCTAAGTGATGGTTTCAAACACATCTAAAATCAAGAGATTTGCATTTTCTTTGTTTTTCAAAGAATCAGTCACTACTGTAATATTTAAGACAGTAACATTTCACTGGCCAAAGGTGCCAGAAGTTATTTTTAACATAATGAATTTATAAAAGGGCACAAGAAAGATCTAAAAATCTGCCTTAGACTGAGAAGGAAGAAAGGATCAAGTTCAACTTGAATATAACTGGGGAAAAAATATAAAAGATATTCACCCATCAAGTTTTATTACATTTTCTCCCATAGCCCTCTTCTTCTGGGCCTTAGTTTTATCTTCTGTCAGCCATTTGCACCTTCATTTCATGTTAAAGAACCACCAAACACAGAAGGCAATTTTTACCATATACAAAAGAGAACTTTGTACAGAAGACTTTAAATGTGTAATCTCAGTTTCAGCCATCTTCAATGTAACAATACTGTTAACTTTTCAGACAGGGGCATGTTTTTAAGATGCTTTTCTTTAATCTCAAAACTAAAACCACTATTTTATTTATTTATTAGTATTATATTCCTCAATATTATAGTATCAATTAATTTAAAATAAATGAAGTTAATTCAAATACTAATTTCCTAAGGAGACACAGGTAACCAGTATTTTTATCTAATAAAAACAAATCTTTGCCAAATGCATATCACTTCAATTTTAGTACAACTGCATTTTTATATCATAATCTGAAAGGAAATTCAAAGAAACAGAAAGAACTATGAGTAATAAAAAACTAAAAACTCTGAAAAATAGCTCCTCTGACTTTTTTTTTGCGTTGTTTCATTTTAATAAGCTTTCATGCTAATAACATAAACCAGCTATATTCCAGCTTTCATTATGTATACCTCTAATGCATAAGAATTACAACCCACAAGATATTCACCATTACCCATTACTTAAGGCTTCTTTATTATAATGTCAATTTACATAATTTTGGACTACAAGCCCTGATTGCCTTTGTTCATAAGTGATATTCTTTCCTAAGTGCTTTTGACAAATGTTACAATTATGTCCAAGAAAAGCACTATCATCTTAAGTCACTCAAATTAATCAAAATTTGCAAATACTTGAAATACCAGAGAATACTTATAAAATGCAGTGGGTTTTAATGGCATTGCATTAAAAAACCAACACCTAAAACGAACGTTCACTAGTATTCCATTACCTGTGAAAGAACACTTCATCCACTGGGATTTTGCTTTCATCTTTGGCCCGGAATTCCTTACTGTTGACTGCAAAACCAAAAAAAGAACTGATTTTACCTCAAGTTAAAATGATGGTTTATTCTTTTCAGAGGTTAAGCAGCACACACAGACAGAAGCAGACACAGGGCATCATCCATTCAATAATGGGGAGCTTATCTCAAAACCTCTTCAAACTAACCCAGTGTATATACTGTACTCCAGTGTGAAGGATGGAAAAGACCCTATGGAAACACTCAAGTGGCACAGCCCTAACCAGGTTCTCAGTTATGTATCAGCAAGGCAGGGGGTTGCAATCACCTACAGCAGGAATACATTTAAAACAATAACGGGAAAAGAAGTAGGGAATAAGATGAACTTGCTGTCATGCACTAAAACACTGTAATCACTCCCGCCCAGCATTCCCTGGCAGTAGAAATGCTTGTCAGGAGCTGCAGAGCAGGACCATGTGCCAGCTGAGCACACTGAGGAAGGGATCAAGCCTCAACCTGCCTCAGTTCCTCAGAAACTGAGGCAAAATATGACACTGCAACAGCAGATCAACTAGGGTAATGACCAGGTTCCCTGTGGAAGAGCTTTTTACCCTCTCACATTCCCCTTCCCTCCTCCTCAGAAGTAAATCAAAAGAAGAAAGGCTGCAGATTATCTCAGTGGGCACGGATTGTAATAATTTCTAAGTGACAATGGGTCCAAGTTTCTGAAACCAGATCAGCATACTCACAGAAGGGCTCTTCAAATGAACAGTAGAAGGTACCAGAGGACTTGCAATCTCAGCTCCCTATGCCTCAGCAGAGATCAGCTACATGCAACAACTGCAGACTTTTGTAGCCGTATTAATATATCCATATTTTTGTATCATGTTTCATTTGTAAAACAGTTCAATTCCCCAAATTCTGTCCTAAATTCTCAGTCCGCTCCTTCAACTCAGAATAAACTCAAGGATGTGACAAAGTGTATAGGCTAAAATTCCTATTTTAAGCTTTACCAGCCATAAAACCAGCCATAACATCAATACTTACTAATCTGCATAACTAAAACCTCTTTGCAACACAACAGACCCAAAGCTGGCAGAAAAGCACATCCCTGGGAATGCTACAGAGACTCTACTACAGAAGATGGTACCTCTTCTGTCCTCAAGCAGCACATTTTAGTGATAGTTTGCCCCGGTTTTTTAACTGCTGATTCTTACACCAAACCCTGCTCTTAATTGTTGGAAACAGTGGGACTGGACAAAAGAAAGCTTATTCCTAGAGGCAGAAAGACTCTCAGCAAAATAACAGTGCCAAAGATACCTTACACCCTTCCTAACAACAGCTGCAACTGTGACATTGTATGGAGTAATCCACATCATTTCATGAAAGAGCCTAATGTGATTTAAATAATTATACAGATCCATTTTTCTGGTATTTTAAGCCATTTTTCAATCATAATAAAGAGAATAAAAATGGCTATAGAATAACTGACTTTCTCTACATCATCTTTTCTAAAAATGATTCAGTGGATCCGAAGTTCCATCTGTGGAGATTCCATACATCCTTACAACAAGATGAGGTCTGATCCTGAAGATCAGACTGCACTCCTGACGGATGGCACTGTCTTTCATCGCTAAGACAAACAGCACAGACAGTGCAGATGACATATCTACATCAATCAACCAAGCATCTTTTAGTCATCATAATCTTAACTGACTTAAGGGGCTGACTTACCTGCAAGGTTCTGCATATCCTTCATAAATTGCTTCTTCTTCGGCTGCATTACCACACTGCTGGTGTTTTCTGTATCAGAATATAAATCAGAGAGGAATTTTTATGTTAGGAGTATTGATACAGAACTGTTAGGAGCGGCTGACAGACCAGTGGGTTGTGCTGCCATCCATAATGACATCAAGGGGCTGGAGAAAAGGGCTGACAGAAACTTCCTGCAGTTTAACAAGGGGAAGTGCAAAGTCCTACACTAAAGGAGGAGCAACCCCAGGTACCAGTATACACTGGGGGCTGCCCAGCTGGAAAGCAGCTTGGCTAAAAACACCCTGGTTGTCCTGGTGAACACCCAGTTGACTGTGAGCCAGCACTGCGCCCCTGCAGCAAAGAAGGCTGATGGAACTCCTGGCACTTGTTCTACCACAGTTGGAGCCCTGTGCCCAGGGCTGGACTCCCCAGTCAGACACATGCATACTGGAGAGAATCAAGTGATGGGTCAGTAAGTCGATGAAGGAGACTCCATCTGAACATCAGGAAACACTTTTTCACCGTGAGGGCAACTGTGTGCTGGCACAGGTTGCACAGAGAGGCACTGGAGTCTCCACTCTTGCAGACGTTCCAAAGTCATCTGGACAGTCTGCTCTAGGTGTCTCTGCTTAAGCCTGTGACTTCAGAGGTCCCTTCCAGCCTCAACTATTCTGTGGTCTTTATATCTTCCTATCCCTTGCTTATCCCTGCAAAGTCAGCAGTTCTGCACTGGGGGTGTGAGGGGATGTGACTGTCGGCTGGTTCCGCGTTGCAGACATCTCTCTTGCTGCCCTGAAGACTGATCCCACTCCTCTCTTCCACCACATGCACTCCAAATACTTGACAAGGCCAATCTGAGAGAATAAGAATTCGGACAGCACCTATAACCAAGATCACATGGTACAGGGAAGTGCCTACCTTTGCCTTTACTGAGTTTGGGATTTCTGTACACAAAGCGATCCAAGAATCTCATTAACGTGAAATCCTGCAAAGGGTCACCAGAGTACTGGATGTGATTTCCCTGAAAGAACAAAAAAGCCAAAAACCATTAAGGTCTTCATTTTAGAAAGACACCATCTAAACACAAAGGACTCAATCAGTTCAAGAACAACATTAAAACATACTTTAAAAAGATACATACTTGGGGATACTACACCACATAACCCTGACCAGGTTCTTTTTGCAATTTCAGTATTTTCTTAACTAAAACACACTTCCTCCACTTTGTTTCAGTGTTAAACTGCTTTGCAATGTACTGTGCTAACAGCAGTTAATACTCAGCATCATTTCAATAACATATATTCAAATGAAAAATAAGTATTTTAAATACATATTTGTATAGGTTTGAGCAGTTTTGGCATGGTACTACAATAGTATTTTAAAAAGAATTTGTTCCTGTAGTAGGGTTCCCCACATTTTAAAAAAAATTAAATAAAAAGATACAAAAAACTCTTAAAAAAGCTTTAAGAATCACATAATATCTACATTTCTACTAAGTTAAAACTTGTGAGAGCAGTTTCCTTTACATATAACACTGCAATTCCATGAAAAGCTTGGCATTTGAGTGTATGATAAGAGTTCTGCAGAGCTGCTAGTTACCCACAAAGTGCAAGGAGACTTTATAATGTATTTTTTCAAATGGTAAAAGACACCTAACACAAAATATCAAACTGCAAAGCAACAAACTAGCAAAAGCACTTACTTCTAGTATTGTTTTTGCAAACAGGGCCACAGATGGATGAAAATGTTCAGAAAGCTGAAAAATACGAGTAGTTTGTTTCTAATTAAAAAGTACGTTTTAAGACCACTCAGTGACTCACCAAATAACAGACATACACATAGTGCAAGGCTGATGTGCTCTGCACTTTAACAACTGAAGAACTTCAAGTTCTAATCTTTTGTTTGCATTAAACACATTTTCACTTACAATTTTAAGTCAACATTAAAAAGCTTTAGTGATCAAAGCTAAGATCCAAAATATTATTACTGTCCAAATCTTCACTTAAAAAATTCCTATTCCCTACTCAAGAAATTCAGTATTGTATGGAACATATACAAGCTTAAAGCTGAACAACGTTGTCAGCTTTAACCTTTCTGTTGTTACTTAAGTAGCTACTTCAAGAACAAGCAAGTTCTTTTTCCTCTCTTCGTACAAGGGCCACACTAATAAACACAGACACAGCAACACAAAAATGTCCTACCTTCTTCAGTTCCCAAAGGCTTGTACTTTCAGCACCACAGTATAAGGGACTTCGGTGCATAGGATCATAGGAAGTTCCACTCTTCCTGCCTGAGGGGTGGAAGGGAGCAAAACAACTTAAATTTTCTCAGGCAACTTTACAAGAGTATTATTCTCATTTCCCCATGACAGTAATGCTGCCCATCACTCCCAGCTGGACAAGCCAGGGTTCATCTGGCAGCAGGAAAAGGCTGTATTCAGCTGCCCTTCACAGTGTATGGCTGAGTTCCTACCCGCTGCCAAGGAAAGCCCTGGAAACCCCTGGCCTGTTCCAGAAGGCCTTCAGGGAGGAGTGAAACTGGGCACAAGTTCAAAGCTGGACAAACTGCTCTAGAAGGCTTCACAAGCGAGAGAGCAGCTACACATCCTAACCTTGGCTACACTGCTTGGAAGGTGTTTGAACATGGAAGCAAAGAAGTCCAAGCCTGTTAACTGCTAAGGCACAAATAATCTGTTTATTACAAACTGCATGAAGTGCAACACACTAATCATAGAGTCTTTTCATCACTGCTGAGGTAACAGATAAATTGAGCTGACTGGTTGCTTTCAACCACACTTCAGTTTTAAAACTGAAATAATGTTTTAATTGCTTAATCTTACAAAACCCTTGATCAACATGTCACTGTTATGGACTCTTAGATGTTAAACTATATATTTTCTTGCTGATTTACCTCCCATATTCAGATGATGCACCCATGAGGCTGTTGAATTTGAATTGTTTGTTTTAGCAGAACTTTCCACTGTACTTCTCTTTTCATCTTCTACGTCTTTGTCTGCATCCACAAATTTTTCCTCATCCTCTTCAACCTCTTCTTGATCCTTAAAGCACTCTTCATCATCTGACTCCTAAAAAACAAAAAACATTAGCAAACAGCTTTTACTTTCCAGATTTACTGTGACTTTTTAGAAAAATGCACACAAAATTCTTGAGCTACTTAAAAAATCTAAACAAATGATGGTCCGTGTTTAAGAAACACGTCCTTGATACAGCACTTAAAATTGAACTTTACTGCTTAGAACACACAAATGTAATGGTCCCTCCCCACCTCAAGAAACATCTTAGCAAATGGCTACTAATAAACAAGTTAGGGAAAGGTGCTTATGAAAACAGCTCTTACTGAAAAAGCAATGAGATAAAGAAATCATACCACATGATCCTGCAACTGGACCCTTAACTCTGGTTTTACTTTCAGAAGCTCAGACAGAAGGTACAGGGTTCCACAAATGAAGGGTGGCATTTGTCCACAGGTGACTTGAAGTAGCCTCTTCACAAAGGCCTTCACGCGCCGTAACACTACATCTGCCTTCAGAGACTTATAGACAAGATTTAGAAACATGGATGGCTTTGAGCACGTTGCTAAAGCAGGATCTAGAAGCTTCCTGTAGGACACACAGGAGAAAATACTGCTGATTGTCATAATGCACACAGGAGAACAACTGCTATTAACAACCATTACATACATTTTTCAGATTGCCATCTGAAAGACTAGAGACAGTTTGTTCCCCATTCCCCAAAACTATTAAGATCAATCCTGAACTGTCAAGAGCTGTGTAATATTTCTGGAATATATGAGATACTGAAGATTAATAAAAAAAAACAAAACAGCTGCCTCAGTAAACAAAATATTGTAAGAATATACAAAGAAACTGTGTTCAGCTGCAAACAGTTTCAAAATTCGAGATGTTCACTGTTGAGAAACTAATCTGATTTTTCATATGTTTAAAAAAATAGAAAGAAAATTATTAGAAATCAGCACACTTCACAATGAGATCAGACATTTGTACTGGCAAGTTCATTTTCTACTCCAATTTTTTCCACGCTGCCAGGCATGGTAAGGCCCTTAAATACATTGCACATTCTCAGAGAACCTGAATTCCCTTTTTAAAAAATCAGTAACTTCGCATTGTTCAACTAAACAGAAGCCCGTAAGGCTCTTATAAAGAGTCTAAACAATCAGCTGAGGACCAAAAAAAGAGCAGTATTTTTATAACATGGGGCTTTCCAGCTACACAAATCATCTAAAGAATTTGTTAACACAATATTCCCCCTCCTCAAAGTAAGAAAAAGAAGAAGATTTTAGGCTATTTACAGGCCTAATTTACAGGCCTAATTACTTTACAGGCTAGTACCTGTAAAAGTGATTTCAGAAGAAATAGTTATCAATTAGTTTCAAATAACATCTGGAATTAAAGCAAGCCACCAGAACAGTGGCAAAATGCATGCTGTATTCTCAGAACCTATCACTATCTTTTATTTTATCCTCATGTTAAATCAATCACATGCATTTTCTTCCAGCTCATACAAAACATCAGAAATTTTAGCCAATGAGACACAAAACTAGCCAGATCTTAAAAGCAAAATAAGTGTTTCTACAACGTTAAATTAATGGTGACTGCCTCTTAAAATGAAATTTACATAAAAATGCAAAGCTGCCACTTACTTGTACAGCGCTGCATAGTACCTATCCGATACAGTCTGCTGGGAGTCCATCACTTGGAACAGCAGCATCAGGGCCTGGACACTGGTACTGAAGTTCACAAGATGCAGAACTTTGAACAAGGTGTTCATTTGCTCTTTCACTTTCTCATCACCAGTCTCAGCATAAGGGTAAGCTCTGTTTACCCCGCAAAGAAGAGCGCTGAGCATTTTGGATTCTACATCTTTTTTCTTAATACAGTTCCGGAAAAAGCAGAAGTACAAAGTTATCAGCTTGTTAGCCAATGCACTTTCTTCATGACTGAGGACTATCTGATTTAGGAAGCAGATGGCATAATACTGAGTTTTCACATTGATGTTTGAGCGGTACAAAAGCCTCTCCACCTCACTGCACACTACCCCCTTCATATTTGGATGCTTGTGAAGTAACGTCTCTAAAAGATATGAGGCTTTGGTGGCGATCTTGTTCTGAGGGTCACCCAGTTTATTCACCAGCAGAACCAGCAGAGCTTTCTCCTGCTCGGGCTTGTTACAGAGAAGCTCGTGGGAAACTGCCAGCGCTCGGGATTTCGTGGCTGTCAGACAATCATGGCTCAGTGTTTCCAATGCCTGCACAAACTCTGCTATCTGCAGCTTCAGGTGATGCTCAAAGTACCAAAGTATCAACCGCCTGTCTCTTGAATCCTTGTTGCCACTAGACATCTGCACAATGTTGTTAAGCGGTCGCTGCGAGAAAGACCACAATTTCCGATTGTCTGGTAAGATATCTGTAATGAGAAGCTCCTTGAAAGTATCTAAAGCCATAAGGCTCTGCTGCCTGCTGCCCTTTTTCTTTATGAGGTTTATCAAGTTCTCAACAAATTGGAGACTGTGGACAGCACTGTCCTGGATGAGAAGGGTCATGGCTGCCATCCTGTCAGCCAAGGTACCCGAGGACACAACAGTTTTAATCCACGCCGAAGAGGCCCCCTTCTGATAGTCTGTCTTATTCTTAAACAGGTCTGTCTCATGTTCATACAGCTTTTGGGCCAGGGCCTTATACTTGGACAAAAGTGTCTGATTCGGTGGCTCTGGAGAGAACTCATTGGTGTATTCTAGATCATACCACTTGCCCCCTGGTTTGATCAGTATTGCTTGCCTAGCATGAAATTCAAAATCTTCTTCCAGCCTTTCTTTCTTTGCTGAAGGCTGTTGGCCCTGATCACCGCCAGCCTGCTTCTTTTTGCTGTCTTTCACACTACTTGCCTTTTCCTTTCCTTTTTTTTCTTTTTTCCCCTCTAGTGAAGGAGGATTAGTTTCCTTCTTGCTTTTCTCTTTCTTCGGAGGCTTCTCTTTCTCCTTGCTGCCGCCATCATCCTCATCCCCCTCCACCACCAGGCAACTCTTTGCATACTTGTTGAGCCCCAGGGAGCTGACAAACGCCTCCAGCTCCCCTTCCTTCAGGTCATCGATCGTGTCCTTCTTGCCGCCGTCCACCAGCTCGCCCTCCTCGTCCACGGCACACAGCATGAGGTAATCTTGCTGCGGAAGCAGGGCACAGCTGTCACGGGCAGATCTGGTGCAAGATCTGCCAAGACTCCCAAGGGTTCCCCACCGAATAGTTTGGATTGGGAGGGATCTTAAACACCATCTAGTTCCAAGCCCCCCTGCCATGGGTAGGGACAGCTTCCCCTATACCAGGTTGCTCAGAGTCCCATTCAGCCTCGCCTTGGACATCTCCAGGGACGGGGCATCCACAACTTCCCTGGGCAACCTGTCCCAGAGCCTCACCCTCCCCTAAGCAAAGGACTTGTCAACACCTGCGTGGGACCCCGCACACCTCGCGCCCCGCAAGGGCCCATCCCGGGATGGGGGAACCCGGCCGCCACGTGCTCCCGCTCCCTCCCGCCCGCTCCCTTACCTTGGTGCCGCCGAGGCGCAGCACCTCGTCCAGCGTGAACCCTCCCGCATCTCCGCCTTCTCCTTCTTCATCACCGTCGTCGTCGCCCTCCTCCTCGCCGCTGTCGCCGCCCGCCTTCCTCCGGTCCCTCACGCCGAAGTCCCAGAGCGCCGCCATTGCCGCCCGCCGGAAGGGCTCCCGCGCACACGCGTGACGCGCGTCCGGCCCGTGCCCCGGCCTCACGCAGGCGGCCGGGAGCGGGCGGAGAGGAGGAGGAGGAGGTGGAAGAAGGCCGAGGAGGAGGAGGAGCGAGAGAAGCGGGAACTGCTGCCATGGTGCTGCTGCTCGCGCGCCGCACGCTCCTGGCGGGCCGCCGGCGGCTCCCCCGTCCCGCCGCCGCTCCCCACGGTGACCGCCGCCTCTCCCCGCTTTCCCTCCCGCTTCTGGCGGGGCCGCCCCGCTGAGCCGCTCTCTCCCCTCCTCTCCCCACAGCTCCGGCGGCGGCGGCGCGGCTCTGCTCGGGCGCGGGGGGCGAGGCGGCGGCGGCCGACGGGGACGGGGCGATGCTGCGGCACCTGGCGCGCAAGCTGCGGGCCAGCGGGCCGGTCACGGTGGCCGAGTACATGCGGGAGGCGCTCACCAACCCCGGCCAGGTGCGCCGGGGCCGGGCCGGGGCGGGGGGGCCGTGCCTCGGCCCCGCCGCTCACCGCGCTCCCGTCCCCTGTGCCCGCTTCCCCCTCGCAGGGTTACTACACGCGCCGCGGCGGCGTCGGCGAGAGCGGGGACTTCATCACCTCGCCTGAAATAAGTCAGGTGTTCGGAGAGGTAATGCAGCTCCTTGCGTCTTAAATAATTTTTTTTTTTTACTTTAACCACGCGGGGCTGGCTGGGATCCTGGTGGACAAGCTGTACATGAGTCAGCAGTGAGCCCTTGTGGCCAGGAAGGTCAATGGAATCCTGGGGGGCATTAGGAAGAGGACTGGCAGCAGGTCAAGGGAGGTGATCCTGCCCCTCTGCTCAGCCCTGGTGAGGCACATCTGGAGTGCTGTGTCCAGTTCTGGGCTCCATATGAGAATTGGAGCTCCGGGAGCAGCTCCAGTGGAGGGTAACAAAGGTGATTAAGGCACTGGAGCATCTCTCTTACGAGGAAAGACTGAGGGAGCTGGGCCTGTTCAGCCTCAAGAAGAGGCACTGAGAGGGGACCTCATCAATGTCTGTGAGTACCTGAAGGGAGGTGCCAAGGGGATGGAGCCAGGCTGTGCTCAGTGGTGCTGAGCAATAGGACAGGAGGCAGCGGGCAGAAACTGCTGCACAGGGACTTCCACCAGAGTATGAGGAAGAACTTCTTTACTGTGTAGGTGACCACACACTGGAACAGATTGTCCAGAGAGGTTGTGGACTCTCCCTCACCAGAGACATTAAAGAACCATCAGAACACAATCCCGTGCCATGTGCTCTGGGATGACTCTGCTTGAGCAGGGAGGTTGGTCCAGATGGCCCAATGTGGTCCCTACCAACATTACCCATTCTAGGATTCTGTGATTTCCACGCTAGTGTTCAGATACCTTACCAATGTCAAAATACTTGAGTAGCAATGAAAAGATTCAAGTTATTTCCCAAGAGAAAAATTGATTTTAAGGGAAGAAGGGGTGTTTTGTTTTTCTGAAAGCCCTTTCATGTGTATAGTCTGAAACACCGTCTGTGCTTAGTAACATTTCCATGCAGAACTTGCTTATAAATGAAAGGAGTTATGGTGGTTTTCCAGTGTGGAAACTTCCCTCAAAAAAAATCTCCAGAGTTTGGTCCGGCTCATTCTGGTTGGTGTATCATTTCCAGTAGTGAAGAGTGGCTAAATCCTGTTTGTGATGACGCTTTGGTAAGTGCATTGTCAGAATAACAGTTGTCCAGAGGCACCTCAGCAGTGATCTGCACTTGAGCCTTAAGTAAAAGTTCCTGCTCCAGCCAGAACAGAGTCCCCACATTTACTGATGGAGAGTTGCTTCTGCTGGGCTGACAGCAATCAGTCACAAATTTTAATACTTAGACACAAGAATGTGAATTTATGTATCATAATTCTTCTTAACTTTAAAATATGGAGGCAGAATGTTGCCATGTTATCTTTAGTTATTATCAGACAGAAGGCAGCTATGATCTTCCACAAGTGCTGAAGTTCTTGCTGTAACCCTCTGTTGTTTCTCACTGGCAGTTAATAGGAATATGGTACATTAGTGAGTGGATGGCCATGGGCAAACCGAACACCTTCCAGCTGGTGGAGCTGGGCCCAGGGAGGGGCACCCTTACCGAGGATATATTGCGGGTAGGTGAAAACTATTCATATTCTTTGTTTCTGGCTTTATTCCATAGCTACAGTGAAATCTGAAGGGATGGTGTTTTGCTGTTGGGGTTTACCTTTCCCTAGTAACCAGATCACTTCAGTCAGGCTGGCAGCTCAGACTCTAATCAGAATAGAGGAGTTTCTGGGATCAGGGCTCTCAGGTGGAAGCGGAACAGGGGCCAGCGCGTGCACACTGTGCAGACACATCTGTGACCTTCCAAACACCACTGGATGGAAGGGGAGGGCAGGAGTATTCCATTATAAATTATTTCTGTGTAGGGAAACGTTACCCAAACTGAAAACCATCTAGGAAGGTGTTGCTATGGGATGGAGACCTTAGTGCAAGGAACGGAAGCGGGGAGGACAATAACACAGGAATGAAATTGTGTTAATTCTTTTGGGGTTTCAGGGGTTTATTTCTTTTGAGATAACCCTTTGTGTTTAGTCATGCTTGCATGGCTGTCTTAATTAAAATGCTGCTGATTCATAAACAGATTGCTAATGGGATTTAGCACCACATAAGAACTTTTATTCTATTTACATATGTTAATCAAAAAAGTGAAATGTGGGATATCAAGCACTTGTTTAAGGTGTCAGGGAAAACTGAACCATTTCTCTCCCAATTCTAGACCTTCTGCAGGTCTTACAGGAACTCCTACTACTATTCCAAATTAGCATTTCATATTGTTGCCCTTAGAGCCATGAAATGTGTGCTGGGTTTTGCAACTTCACTAGAAACATAGCAGTTTTTATTAAGATTTATGAAGAAAATCCCACTTCCTACCAAAGGAGCAAAATGCAGTCTCTCTCACTGAGATTGTTTTGTTATTAAAGCCAACTAAACCTTTTATCTTGACTGTAAATAGTGAGATGAGAGGTTAATACTTAAACCTTTAATGTACACAGCACAAGACTGTGCCTAATAGAATTCATCTGCCTTTATAGGTCTTCAAGCAGCTCGCCTCTGTTCTTAGTAAATGTGATGTCTCTGTTCATCTGGTAGAAGTGAGCCCCAAACTCAGCGAGTTCCAAGCAGAGATGCTGACAGGAGGGAAGGTGCAGCCAAACCCTGAGGACAAGTCTGCTTACATGAAAGGCGTTAGCAAGACTGGAATTCCCATTTTTTGGTACAGAGACATTCAAGATGTGCCACCAGGTAAGGAGCTTGAATGCTTCATTAAAGGGATTGTGCCCTTCCTTCACTGATAGCTTTTGATACCAGAGGGCATCTTTGCTAGCCTTCACACTGGACAGAAAAGTAGTTATATACATACTTTTTCTTACTTGGATGAGCCTGAGGCAGGATCTTGGTTCATTTTCATCACAAGCCTACCTTCCTTTGGGGATAACTACCCAATTTCCTGTACTCTGACTTCTTCTTTTCATGGAAAAAAAGAAAAAACCTTCACTGGCTTTGCCTGAATCCCCTTTCATGAGATAGTGATCTAAAATTTAAAATTCATGGACTGGAAGCTAGAGCTAGCTGTAGGAATGGTGTCTTTGATGGATCCAAGCTGGAAGTAATTATAATTTTTTCACAACCATATTAACCAGCTTAATTCATTAAAAATCAGAAAAATATTTTAAACTGGAAGCTGCTCTTGAAGTGTTAATAATTTAATGCATTCTTTTTTTACCTTCCCACAGGTTACAGCTTTTACCTAGCACATGAGTTCTTTGATGCCCTGCCAATACATAAGTTTCAGGTATAGCAAGATTATTATTATAATTGTGACCATCTGCTTAAACACCTTTTCTCTTTGAGGAAGAACAGAATTAAGGTGCCAAACTAGACACATGCCGTGTCTCTGGTGATGAAGTAATTCTAACTGAATTGGGACAAATAAGGCTTAATTCAGCTGATAACAGTAAAATTAGTAATTGTTCTTGAATGGAAATTTTTTTATTTCTTATGCTACATTAATGCAGCTTTTAATTCCCACATGATTTTCTGTAACACTGCTAAGAAAAGACTGAAGGGTTTTCATTTGTATACTAATGAGAGTAGCAAAATAGAGGCTAGTTATGATTCAGAAGAAGCTAACTAGTTTATGAAAAATCACCAGTAGAATGAAATCTATTATTTTGATAAGTTAAATGTTGCACTGTCATATAAGAGGCAGCATCTTTCTTCAGAGCATCATTCATTCCTTTTAAGTGTAATTAAACCTATATTTGTTGGGTCTGCAGATGAGACTTCACTACAAGCTTTTCCTAAGGCAGTTACTGGAATTAAATAGGAATGAGTAATAGTTGTTAATAATGTATTGTGTTCCTAAAACATTTGTGGAAAGGCTTGACATATTAGTTCAATCAAATAAGCAGTACTGTGGTACCTGTGGGAGCGTAAAACGAGTACTTTGGGCTCGTTAAACAGCGAACGGAGAAAGGCTGGCGTGAGGTGTTGGTCGATATTGATCCAGAAGTTCCTGACCAGCTGCGGTTTGTCCTGTCACCATCCCGGACCCCTGCGACACAAAACTTTATTCAGGTGAGGTTATGCCTACCAGAGCTCGTCCTTACACCTTTACTGACTGTTTCAAGTACATTTGGTGCTTCTCAGTTACTCTGACAGCAAGAGGAGGGCTCTCAGTCTATAAATGAATAGAGCTTAAAATTTCCACAAGCATTTAACTTTATATGCTGTGAAACTACAGCACGGAAATTACCACAAATATCAAACTTTACAAAATAGGAGCTTGAAGACACAAAATGTCTCAGCAAACTGAGGCAGGAAGTGACAGGCAGAGTTCTGCACTGTGTGTGTGGTATCACCATTTCGAGAGTAGCCCTGCCCCAGCCAGGCTCTCAGCCTGCTGCAGGGGACTCAGGGCAGCCGCCTGCTTCTGTGCCAGGCTGACCTTTAATGGGATGTGGCCGTGATTGGTTTCTTCCTGAAGTTCACTGGATACTCAAAGCTACAAAATTAAGTACTGGAGATTAAACCCAGCTACAAAGTCTCACACAGGAAGGCCTCTCTGAAGGGTGTGTACAGCTGAAGCACTATTTCTGTTCTTTCAATACCACAGTAAGGAAATTTCACTTGACAGAGATACTCTTGGTAGAAAAATTTTCATTTGACTACAGGTTACTGAAGAGATGACTAAAATCCAGCACTCAGAAAATCCTAATTGAGAATGAGTGATAGCAAAACCTAGCTCAAGCTAGTATAGGTAGTCTAGAATGCACCTCCTGTACCTGCATGTCCCAGCAAAGCAACAGCTCCAAGGCATCAAGTGTGAGGGATACTTGCCCTGTGCTTGTCTGCTAATACAGGTGTTCTGGTCTTTGAACTCTGCACTAGCCAGAAGAAACAAGAGACCATGTGGAGGTGTGTCCTGAGGCTGGTGTCATTGTTCAGAGGCTTGCCTCTCGGATAGAGAAGGATGGTGGGGCTGCTCTGGTTGCAGATTATGGCCACGATGGAACCAAAACTGATACTTTCCGGGTAAGGCATTTACCCTGTAGCAATAAGCCAAAAGACTGTTATCTTTGATCATTATGTTCTTGTAAGACAAAGTTCATAGGGGGACATAATAGCAAAAACTGCATAAAACTGAGTAATTCTTATTTAATCAGTACGCAGAAGGGTTTCTGTCAAATGGCAAGGGTAATCTGAGCTCTTGCTACATTCATCTCAAATTTGCTATTCTCATCCCTCAAACGCACAACTTAGTTTTTGCTGGCCCCAGCCGTGATAGCTGGACTACAGCTGAGTGTAATCTTCCAATTTCATTTTCAGGGTTTCCGGAATCACAAACTTCACGACGTGCTGAGTGCTCCAGGCACAGCAGACCTGACAGCAGATGTTGATTTCAGCTATCTTCGAAAGATGGCACAGGGAAGAACAGCTACGTTAGGCCCCATCAAACAGCGGGAGTTTTTAAAGAACATGGGCATTGACCTCCGGCTGCAGGTACGAGTGTTCACAGGCACAGGAACTCTTCCAATCCACAGGCAAGCACGAGAGCTTTCGTAAAAATCTTTGGTTTTAAAATGAAGTTGTTCAAAATAACATGTAGGTGTGAAATCCGAAAGTTGCTTCTGCTAGATGTAAGTTACTCCAGATCCCTGAAAGCAAACTGATCATATTATATTTAAGAGCATTTAATGCAAAACTTGCATCAGTGTGTGGGGCTGTGGACCACCACCAGTGATCTCACCAGTTCTACCAACCATCACAGCACTGTTAGATTAAGTGAAAAAGATACAAGAAGGGATTGCAGGTGTTTATAGGAACACAGGAAGGACTATAACCTGCATTCTTTTTTTCACCAGGTGCTCTTGCAGAATTCGGGTGACACAGCAACTCGTGAGCAGTTACTTCACAGCTATGATATGCTGATGAATCCCAAGAAGATGGGGGACTGTTTTAATTTTTTTGCCCTGCTGCCTCACCACAGACTTGTACATCCTGACAAGAAAGATAAGCCAGAATCAAAGTCTCCCCTACCACCTGTTGCTGGATTTAATGAACTGTTACTAAAGTAATTTCAAATACTATCACAGAATGTGCGATGGCTGTTTCAGAGTAAGTCTGGTGCAGCACACTAAACCTCTTGACTGACCTACTCAAAGCCGTTTGAGTGGAAATAAAACTGCACATACAGAAACCAGCACACACAGAGCAGAGAATGAACAATGGTTTGGGGGTCTTACAGTAGAACTGAGTTAAATATTTACTAGTGGAATCAAAACTTGTCAGTAACAAACAGGTGCACTAAGGAGTTTTTAAATGTATTCAAGCTTTGGTACTTGAATAAAATCAAGATGCCTTGACATCTTGGAAGATATTTTTATAAAGAGAATAGTGACAGGATGCATGTAAAAGGAGTTCGTGCTAGCAGAATTTCCACAGCAGGACACATCTAATGACAAATCCACAAACAAGAAAGTATAGAACCATTTACTCCTAAGAACATTTGACAGGAGAGATAATTCATGTAAATAAAAAGAACACGTCTGATAGGGAAATAAATTTTATTTTCAAGCTTATCAGAGGATATTTACAAACAATGGGATGTATAAAAATATAAAAGTACTTGACAGTGTCATTTTGAGGCTATAAATTTTACATGAGCTTTTTTCTAGCATCACCATAGCACTATTGCTTGAATGAATGCAACTTAATTCATCTAGGGGTAAGGGTATTAAACACTGTAACCTACTGCTGTCAAAGTCTGCAGTAAAGGTAGAAAAAAAGGGAATAAAAAACTCAGCTATTTTTACTACTCTAGGAAGTTTACTCATAATGTAAGTCTGATTTTTTTGGTTTCTTGACTACTAGCTGCTTGTGGCTTCTATTGTCTGGCCCCAAAAGTCTGCATATATCACCAGGCAATCTCCTCCAAAGGCCGACAGCATTATTTTTATTTTAATACAACTTGAAGAATAAATAGCTCACATAATATTTTGAAGCAGAGCAGACTTCATGGGGAGAGACAAAAGCCAGGCCTTCTACTTCATTATTGTCCCCTTCCTCCTCTATTCCTGTTGTGCTTTTTCAAGTGACTGAGCTGCTTTATTTCCTCCCTTAAAACAACACAAACAACAAACCCACAGGTAAACCTGAAGTGACAGGTCAAGTATAAAATCTGAAGTTTAAAACCAAACTGTATCTACATTATTACAGTTAGGATGGAATAGAGCCATGGCTTTACTGAAATTTGGTCACTTGAGCAGTGGAAGTTGAAACACAGCACTACTTCCCTTGCCAAGAGTGGGCAAATACCAAGCTACCAACGCCAGAGGTGATTGCTCTGGTTCCAGAGATGAAAAGCAGTGCCTCTCTGAAGAATCAGTCCTGAAACTCTCCCTTAACAGGGTTAAGAAGCCAGAGCTCAGCCTTTGCCAACACGGACACCTACAAAATGTAATGGCAGATAGATAAAGAGCAATGGGAAAAGAAAACGTGGGTTAAAGACCCAAACCTACCTGTGGGCACATCCTTCTATAACTGCCACTGACCACTGCCAGGTCACTGCTACTGCAAGCAGCTGCCAGCCCTGAACTAACCATGTAACATTTTAAGTATATCTAACAACTTCAAATCTGCTCACCTGTTTCCTTACCTGAATAACAACAGTAGAAAAAGATACTTATCTACATACAAACAAAAAAGAAAATCTTTGTAGGAGAGAGGAGATACCCCAAAGCCTCTCCCTGCCTTTGCAGTTCAAGCCTGTATCAGTATTTTAGAAATATTTCCAACTAAGCTCCAGTTAAGCAGCTTGGCATATCAGGGATGCATACAGCCATCCAGCACCCTCCAGCAGCACAACACTGTTATCCCACAAAAAAAGGATTTCACCCTTTTTGGTTTTTAAAATAGGACCAAAAAACACTCTTCCATTTAGAATTCATGGCCTCAAACTTCTTTGAAATACCATGAACTTGAACTGTCCAAGGGAATTCTTTCCAAAGAACACTGCTGATTCCCCTCTATTGTGCCACAAGTCCAGTTAGTGGTTGGGAATCCTTCAACTGAGGCACAGAAAAAACTAAGTTGGGAGTTGGTTTTGGACTCTTCATTCAGATCAAACAGTTCTGAGCACAGTAAAGAGGATGGGAGGGGCTGCAGGTTAAGGTGGGAAAGCGAAATCCTTTCTCCTACAATCCAGCTGCCCTGGCAGAAGCAACAGGTGATGTGGTATCCACTGTTACTTCTAGGTTTTGAGCAGAGTTAACATACAAGCTAGCAGGCTACAAACTACTCCTGATGTAAGTTCAGGGAACCTTAAAAAAAGTTAGAAAAATATTAAAAATTTTAAAATCTTATTACTCAAAACGACAGAAGAAAGCTGCATGTATTTTTCCCTATTTTTCCACATCCTTCTGCTAGAAGCTGGTCTTCCAGAGTGAACGGATATGCTACATCAAGTCTTGTGTGCTCTACTTGTGTAGTTTTAAGGCAAAATGCCTTTGGTGTGTATCAATGACATGCCAGCCTAGCACAGCAGCGCGCTGTTGTGGCTTATTGCTTTTTCTAACAGACAAAATAAAGGCCTAGCACAGCTTTGATTGTCATCTCCTTAGACTGTCATCTCCTTAGATTGTCAGCCAGCATTTCAAGAGGAATGTAAGAAGTTATGGGGCTTTTTGGTTTTTCTGTTGGTATCTGGAAGAAGTTCAATTAGGGCCAAGACACACATATTTAATTGTCTTAACAGCAGCAAATTATTCCTTCATCTGTGAAGCTGTATTCAACTAAACCACCCTGTTTTGCTTTAGCCAAGGTATTCCGTACTGATTTCTTTATAGAGTCTCTTCACCATCCACAGTTTAAGAAATGGGAGATGTATCTAAGTAACAGAAAACAGTCCTCTATGGCCTAGTAAATAGGGATTAGAAAACTACTAAAAAACTCTTACTGTGAAGGCTATGAAAAAACAAAAACCCTTGAAAAACACAAACCATTCAATCTGTACACACTACACCTTGGTAATGGCTTTGTAGCCACCCAGCTTGGTGAAATGTTACCCAACAGGGCTTATCCTGCTGTCCAGTAACTATTCATAGTTAAAGTCAGGGATGGAGAAAAGCTTGTCAGACAACAGTCTCTTCCTGTGGCAATCAGGATCCTCTGGGGCTTTACACACCAAACTATGTGTACAGCATTTGGAAAGAGCAACAGCTGCTCCAAAACTTATTTTCAGTTTCTGCCTGGAGTATCCTCCTTTGCTGCAATTTAGCATAATGAACAAATCAAGGGTCTTCTTCCATGTCATCTGGATTAGGAGCCATAATGAAGTGCTGGGGGTACTCAAGGTTGTGTTCGTAAGCGTGTTCTTTCCAGCGTGCATCGTCACTCTCGTGGGTAATGTAACGCTCTCCAATGCGTGTTTCAAATTCTCTGAGGTCAAGCCAAGTCTGATAATCCTAAGGAGTAAAAGAGATTTAAGGAAGCAGTTTTAAGAAACAGCAGCACTACATTCCTACAGATAATTTCTGCAGTTCATCTCCATTTTTAGTGTAAATAGCCACAAGATATAACCAACAAGAGCTGTAAAAAAAAAAAAGAAAAAAAAATAAAACAAAACACAAACACCCTCCCACAAATTGCCCCAACACTGTCCACAAAGAATAGTTCAAAATTAAATAGGCTAGTATCTAAGGTTGTCAAAGAAGCATATAAACTCCATTCCAAACAAACCTGTTCTAAACTGACTACAAGTTACGGCACACACACCAGGCTCTGTGTCTACTTCAGCACTGAACAAACAAGGTTTGTCTCTGTGCTGATTTCACAGGGCTCCACGCACTCATCACTGCCCACAGTCAGGGGGGAAACCAGAACAGCAAACCCGTGTTGCTGTCAGACAAAGGAAAAGGTGGGAAAGGCAGTAAGACAAATTTCCCTGGAGGAAAGAAGCCATTAACAGATGGGCAGAATCCTGGAGCACATCAAATGTAAAGCCATAACCAGAAATACTCAAGCCTTCATGAATGCTTGTTAACAGAATGTGATAGCTGTAGTCTTCATAAGCTTCTGAAGGATTTCAGCCAAAAAAATTATTCACCCTTAATAAACATAGTGAAAAAGGCAGATGGGTTTACCTGTAACCATGGGTGACTAAGGGATTTGTCAACACTGAATCTTTTTCTCATCTTCACTTGAAGCAAATTGTTTATTAAATCAATGGCTAAGAAAGAAGAACAAAAATTATGTTGTTTAAATACTAATCACCTTTATCATCATTCACATGCTGCAGTAGAAATTAATTTTTTTATGTGTGAGTGTATCGTACACTGAACTTTAAATTTAACCAAGCTCTTGAATTTCATATTTAGCTTTGCATATGTTAAATGAGGCTACAAAATAGGGATGGGGTTAATTTTCCCTACTTTTGATGGAAACACTAAAAGCTTTACTGCGTCATTCGTTGATCTTTTTTCCCTACTAATTTTAGTGATTTTCAGACGTGCCTAAAAAGCTTGAGCATTATCCTGTGTTCCACAATGATGTGGGGACTTCCCCTATTGTATACTTTTATATACGTCCTTCCGCATCTACCTGTGTGTTAATCATGTATTAACCAAACATGGTAGCAACATATAACCAAAGCTGGCACTGGGGAGCTCTAGAGACCAGCCTTGTAAACTTCTAGGTTGTTCACACCTGACATTTAAATCCATACTTCCTAATGTACAAACTAAAATTCCAGAATCAACTTTGAACTGTTTCTGTGATTATAGTTTGGATAAAATACACCAGCATTCAGAAAATAGCCACACATTAATTAATTTTCCTTTGGGACTTCTGGGAAGTGTCACATTACTCATCCCACTCTTCATGCATGAAACTCATTTTTCTTGCTAAATCTCCTGACTTCCCTGCCCTGAAAATTATCTAAAGCATTATATTTCACTATTTTTCTTTCACAAATATATTTAGCTCGTATTTATCCACTTTGGCATAGTCTACTAAACTCAAACTACCAATAATTTTCACACTCCTTCTTAAACGAACCTTGAGGTTTAAGCATTTGAATGTGTTATCTACATACACAAACATTCTAATAGAGAAAATCAATTTCTTTACCTTCACTAGAAATTTCCTTCCAAGGATTTGGTGGGTACATAAATGCTGCATTTTGAATCTGATCATTGATATCCTCATCTTCATTAAATGGGAATGTACCACTGAGGCTCACATAGACAATAACTCCTACTGACCACATGTCTAGGGAGCGGTTGTAGCCTTTGCTCCTGAGCACTTCAGGGGCAAGGTACGCAGGAGTCCCCACCACCGAGCGCCGGAAAGACTTCTCACCAATGATGCGTGCAAAGCCAAAATCGCACAGCTTCACCTGCAAAAGCAGCACATTTTTAAACTGAGAAATCTCTGCTTGCCTTCACACCCTTTCTGCCATCACTTAAACACTGTATGTATGCACACAGACACCAAACCCCATGTAAAGCAGTCAGTTAAGGTTTTAGGTTGCTGGCTTTGCATGCAGATCAGCCATGCTTCAGATCAAGACCTGAACTGGCCTTGCACAGACTTGGGTCTGAGGCAGTTTGTGTATTACATGGCCACAAGTGTGCAAATAAGGACAGAAGATCTTGATTCCAAACCCAGCTAATTTTCAGAGGCAAATCCTCGCTCTCACAAGGCACAGAACCAAAGTTAAAAATGCACATGAATCCCAGCCAAATCACGTCCCTCTTAATCATATTACAGAAGCTGGAGGCTTTGGCTACACAGAATCAAACACTGAGTTTTAGCATGAACTCCGACCCAGCCAGCTCTTGACAGAACATCCTGGTCAAAAGCATTAACAGCTGGCACATACACCGATGCTCAAATCTTCATGGTTCTGCAACAGTTCCTTAGCTTGAACACAGCAGGCACTTGTGGAGATAAAAGCATCCAGATCAAGTCCAACACGTAACCCCAAGTCAATTAAGCCCTCCTCAGGGTATAAGAAAGAGCAATGCAATAAAGGCACTTAATGGGAGAAGGGGAAAAAAGAGACAACTACAATACATGCAGTTCAAGTAATTCTAGAGTAAGTCAGCTGAAAATCCCACAAGAGGTCACTTTTTAAGCAGCAATGTTGATATTGCTTTAAAAAAAACCAATGAATAGTAATGAAAAGTATTGTTTAATCTTCACTCACTTGAGGGAATGGTTCTGCTGATGCTAGTAGTACATTTTCTGGTTTTAAATCACAGTGCACAATATTCTTGAAGTGTAAATTCCTCAAAGCAACAAGTATCTACAAAATGAAAGAACATTTTCAGAACATATTCAAGCAGATCAGAAGTATCAAAACACAATCACACTAACCAATACAGCAATTTTTATCAACAACTCAAGAACTAAACCCATATATATGGTGCAAGCACTGTTTTTTCCAGCCTACCATGTCTTGAAAACAATGCAGTTTTATTTTCCCCACCCTTTCTTTCCCCCCCTCCTCCTCTGTATTTTTGAATGCTTACTGTTTTGACATTCATCTTTAGATGTCCATAATGTTAAGTCTTGGGAAAGAAGGGCCAAAAAAATTCACGTAATTAACATTCAAAGTTCTTTCCTTGTTTGTTCAACTTTCATTAGATGTGCAGCTCTCTATGCTGTCTCTTTTAAATAACAATACAGAAAACCCCTTCTACAAATTCTCCTTATTACAAAACCCAAATCTAGCCTTTCGTCTAAAAGCAGAAGAACTGAATGCCCACCTGAGTGACCATGAACTTAGTTATTCGTTCTGGAAGTCGACTTTTCTCACTGGAAAGAATCATCTCTAGCATATCTCCATGCAGCTTTTCCATCACAACAAAGACCCGTTCTGGGGTTTCAAACATACATTCCAGGTTCACAATCCCAGGGTGGTGCAAATTCTAAAATAAAGTAGCATAGGTACATCCTGAATTTCACAGAAATGTTGCCCACAAATCAAAAAACAGTTAAGTGGAGAGTTAGAGGTGAAAAAAAAATATCTGTGGAAAGAAAATAGCTTGAAACAAATATCAACCCATGAAATATGCCAACTACTAAATATAACTGGTTTAATACAAATTAGCTGTAATGATTAATTTTACAGTTGATGCATGTTCTGTACTCAAGCTACTGAGTACAAGAATAACACTCAAAGACTGAGGAGCCAGTAGTGGAAAACAGCAGAAAATAATACTGAGGGGGACAACATGGAGCCAAAGTACCCATGTTTGGTGCATCCCCTACAGGGGGGTAGGTATCACCCCCCAAGTTATCAACTCTACCAAGTACTCAGAACTCCTGCTCTTTTAAGATTCCCTCTTACGAAAGTACTCAGAAATCACAGATATATATTTAAAAATCAATTCAGAGCACTTACACACAATACAAAATCTCATTAATGGTTTATTTAAGACAAAACTCCAAGACATCCCAGTGATCCAAAAACACTTTTATACCTGGAGAATGGCTACTTCATTACGAAGCTGACTTTCCTGTTTAGTTGGAAACCTCATCTTGTCAATGACTTTGATAGCCACATCTCTTCCAGTCTTCCTATGTTTCCCTAAACAGAAAGTCAGTGTCAGCCATCAAGAGGTAGAAGCAATTCATAGCTATAAAACATTACAGCAGAAATTCCTTTCTGAGGAAACAAGTATATTCTGTAAAGTGTACAATTTTATTACCATATTTATATTTAAAACTGCAGATGGTATATGAGTAAAAGAACTGATCAGCCTCCACAGGAATTCTGTAGTTTAAACTTAAACCAGTTACCACTCTGCCGTCAGGTACACACACTGACATTAGATGTATTGGATGAAGTTTTTGCTCATGCAAGGGACTTGAACATGAGCAAGTAATAACTACTCCACAGCATATTGCCTCTCCTGTAAAAACAACAATTCAAGGCCAAAGTGAAGACAGATCTAAAAACCCACTCTAGTGGTTTCATGGGCTCCACATGCACAGGAAATTACACACCTAATACTCTATGGGAACATGAGAGTAATTAGGTGCCCCAAAGAACAGCAACACATTCAACTGCGGTGATCAAAAAGGTCTAAAAGGTGGTGGTAAGAAAAACACCACGCTGACAGCACCACATACTATTCCTTGCTGCAACCTGCATCAGCTACATGAGAAGCATTCTGCAATATGCTGTGCATATTACAGAAGAGGCTGTGTCCATACATAGAGACTGTGTCCAGGGCTAGGTGAGGAGCTGTTAATGCTTCCCCAGCTTCTTCACAGCTGCTGAACTGATCTCTTTCAGTCACATCAGAGAAGGGGATCACACACCACAAGACCTTGGCAATCTAAGACATTTAATACTAAAGTACTACAGAACAATTAAGTCTGCACCAAAGAAAAGTGTCATTATCCTCTCAGCAAAGGGTTTGGATGCCATTTGAGGAAAAGGAATGACATACACAGCTACACTGCAAGTGGCACAGAAGGTTCTACCAGCACTCCTGTGGGGAGCCCAGGTACACCTCAGTAGCCACCAGCCAGCCTCCCCTGCTGCTCTGTGGTCAGCACTGGTGGCCAGGGCTTAGGCAGGGCACAGGAACTGCTCCACAGGCTGCTCTGCCAAGCAACTACTGCACCTGCCTTTAACATCATCATGAATAAAGGGCTTATCTCCACCAGATGAAGGAAATTATATTGAAATGTAGCAGAAATACAATCAATTACAAACTAGATACAAAGCACTATGCAAATGCTAGATTGCTAAAGAATGATAAGCAAACCAACCCATCTAACGAAACACCTAACTACAGAAGCTAGACTACAGCTAAAAATCGTCCATGAAGAGTAACAGAAAAGCAGCTTGAAAATTCCTTTTGTTAAACAAAACACAACCAGCCAGTTTTTTGTGCAAGTTTTACATCAGTAAGAAAATGTCAAGAATAGCTTTTTCTCTCTCCCTTTTTCAGATCTTTCAAACTAATCAAATCAGAAAAAGCAGAGGGAAACTGTTCTCACTGATGCAGGAGTTGGGTATCTGTATCCTCTGGCTTTTGATTTGCAATTTGGAAATGTTTCTCAAGAATAGGGAACACAAAAAATACATGAAAGAATAAAAACCCAATCCAAACCCCACAACAATGAAAGCAACTTAAGTTTACCATTAATTGTTACCATTATTTCAGGAAGACTACACAGGTGGGGATAAGCCAGTATCAGAAGTTAGCAGATCTAATCTCCCCAAGTACCAGCAAAAATTAAGCAGTGTGTAGAGCCAGCAAAACCATAGTCTTTTATATTGTCTTTTTGTACTCTTTCAGCTTGTGATTTTATCTTAAGAAGTATGCATATCCTATATATTTTAAGCCCTCATTCAGTAAAAAAAAATATTATAAGGAAAGCTTTTTGTAATTATTTATTATGCTTACAAGCACTTGTAAGCATTGAATCATGCAAAATACCAAGCTGAGATTTATTTACAAGACAGTTTAGGAAAAATAAAATCCAACCATCAAAATAAGTGTCTGTATTTGTTCATTTCTATCCATAAGAGAGGGAGCACACTTTGATTCACACTACGCTTTATACAGAGGGAGCAAAAAACCTGACCTCTTTCAAGAGTGATGTAAAACCAGACCAAACTGTATTTCCACCAAGCAGTTTAGAAGTAGTAAAGTATCTAACTACACAATTGGCACACAGAAAAATCATAGCCACAATACTTCCTGATTAGAAAGAAAACATGACAGAAGCAGAAAGATTACCACTTGTAAATCATTACTTATGACTTTTTCTTTCTTTCCAGATTTATGGTCTGTGGTTTTCTCAACACTTGAGATATAACACGAGATTAAAAAAAAAAAAGAGAGAGAGAGATAGAAACAGAGTTCATATGCATTTCTAGTATTTCTTTTTTTTTTGTGATTACATACTAAAAACAAGTTATATGCTGCAACAGAAGGTTTTAAAATACTAGACTTGAAACCTAGGACTAAGACTCTTGACAAAGAATACCTCCTTCTGCTTTACAGTGCTGACAAAAATTTGTTTGCATAAAACATGTCAATAATATGTTTGCATCCATACTGTCAAACCATAAACTACATGTTTTTCCAATTGCTTTTGGCCACATCTCTCAGGAGTCATTCAAAACAGGTATAACTGACAGCAAATATATGACTTCTGATACTGTACAACACAAACAAGAGTGTTAGAATTTGCAATTTAAAAAAAATCATTAAGCATGGCCAAATTGGATTGCTTTGTATTTAACAGTGGTCACAATGCAATGCATATTCTAAATCAATTATGATGCCAATGCAAAACTGTAAATGCAAGAATTGTAAGAAATACTGTACATAAAACTGCAGAGACACGCAGCAAAGTAATCCAAACAAAACTAACATTACTAACATTAACAAGATAAACTTCACCTAGACATTCTAGATACAGCTAAGTAAACATGAAAAGGGTAATTTTATCAAGCAGACATTCTACCTTAATAAATGCAAAATAGAACATAACACAATTTACCTCCATATACAATACCAAACTGACCAGAACCCAGCACTTCATCGGCAAATATTTGGTACACAGAGCTGATATCCTAATACAAGAAAAAAAGAAATCACAAATATCAGGAGTCATTAAAATGTTCAGGACTGAATTAGTTATTACTGGCTAGGCTGTAATTATATTTGGCATTAATCAAACTCTGTAAAAGGTGCCATCATTACACTGAATGGAGCAGGAAAACACAACAAGCTTTTCCTGAAGAGGATCCACTGAGCTGCACTGTCAGCAGGGACATACATTCATAAAAACTAACAGCCATGGTAGGTAAGTAGGTTACTTCCTGCATATAACACGGACTTCTTTACCTACAGTGCTCTGGTGTTGCTTTCTCATCCAGACACCGCTACTACCAACTACTTTGTAATACTCAGATAAATAAATATCACTACAGTACAATGCACGACTCACCACATTCTCCTGGACCTGGCAATTTGAAACAGAGATGCTTAGAGACAGCTCTTCTGCAATAAAGAAGATAAAGCCAAGTAAGTAAATAGAAAGGGCAGACTTTTTCTAGTAAAAAGATGAGAAAAAATTAAAATCAACAAAAACCCTTTCCTGACGTCTAACTCAGTATTGGTGAAATGGCTTTTACTGTTGTTCTGCAGAAAGTTCATAACCTGGAATTTACAGACTGATTACATAAATAACCCTGGGAGTTTTCCTGGGATTGCTTGCCTTTTTTTCTCCTATCCCTGATTACAAAAATAGTAGAACAATACAGGTATGTCACAATAGACAGCTGGAGAACCAAAAGCAAGAGCAATTGTATCATAGTTCGTTAAATGAATAATGATTTCTGGTAGTAATAAAGAAAAATACAGGCAAGAGGAGCAGGTAGATCCCTCATAGTCAGATGAATGTGGCTTCTTATCTTCCATGATATACAGAGATATACAGAATTAATGCATAAGAAAAGGAAACAAATCAAAGAAAGCAAGTAACAGAAGAACTGATAATTAAAAAAGCAATAAAGCCCATAATATTAAAAAAGTCTTTGTTTCATGGATAAACTACAGAAGCATATCAATCCTTGGAATATAAGGGCACATTCAGGAAGTGTAATTTCCAAGTAAAAGTATCAGATAAAGAATTAGAATTCTTCAGTCTGCAGCAGACATTGACATGAATTTTTCATTACAGGAAAACATTGATGCATAGGCAAGAAGAGATATACCAAGGGAGGTAGAAAACACCCTTCTCCTTTGACTTCCAAGACCAAAGTAAAGCATCTTAGACTAACACACAACTATCACTTGATGTTGGGTCTCTCTCTCTGGAGACATTCTAGGCCCGCCTGGACGTGTGCCTGTGTAACCTGCTCTGTGTGACTCTGACTTGTCAGTGGGGTTGGACTGGATGATCTCCAGAGGTCCCTTCCAACCCTAACAATTCTGTGATATTATTTTAACTTAAAGAAAGAAAAAAAGAATGCATTTCTCTACAAGGTAGATAGAAAACACACTATAGATTTACTAGTACTTTGAAAAGAGCCTTTATCATCCTAAAAAGGGTCTTGCACTTTAAAAACACAATTTTAGAGAAAAAAGATGTCTGTATTTCATTTTTGCCACCTGTGCTTTATCTCAAAGAAGGAGTTTACAGAGACAAGATAGGAACAAATGCTAATTCTCAAAGACACTGAAGTCTGCATCTGAAATATGAACTTGCATGTGAACACTGATTATTGACTACAGTCAGGTCTGTACTGAAGTAACTGTACAGAAAACAAGGGAAAACAATAAAGAAGTCAGAGAAAAAAATCCCTGAGGTCAACAAAACTGCAGCAAGGTAACTAGAAAATGAAGATACAGTTTTTTAAAGTGTTTAACAGAACACACTGAACCCTTATCCTCAGATAGCTGCAGAATACAAAATAACTCAGAGATAAAGAGTGAGTTACTCCTTCCAAATAAACCCATTTTTCTAGTGTCTGAAACGCACAAGAGTAAGGGCTGAGAAGTAGTCAATTCTAAAGAAATTAGTAATGCCACAATTCAATACATAATCTACACCAGGTAAATAGCTTACTTTCTCTCTCATTTTAGCTCAGAAACATCCCACAAAGAAACACCCCACCCCAAACACCAGGTACACGGTTACAAAGGATTCTTTGCCATGGATCAGACTGGAAGAACATTCTCATTTCTAACTAGTTTAGAACTAGTTTTATAACCACATTCTTTGGCAAGAACGTGGAATAAAATAACTAGATAGTGTCTTGTGGACACTTTGGCACTACAAATTCCCTGCTGCTGCAAGTATTTCAAGCACTAGCAATGTCTCCCTCCTCCTTTTGGTCTTTTCATTTAAAAGCACATATTTGAGACTTCGGGGACTTTTTTTTTTAATTAAAATCAAATTATCTTAAAGGCTCTTGAGATACATTTCATGACTCACAAAGTGTAGGAAGAAGAGGGATGAACAGGTATTTTTTGGCCTTCTGAGAGTTTAAAAACCAACCTGAGTTCTCTAAAAATATGTAAATGCCACTCCCCGACTTACAGTAGTTTCTTATAGTCCTACAATCCTAAACAAACTAAAACACTTCCTCTCAGCATTTACTGCTGTAGTTCTATTCCCTACCAATGTCAATGAAATGTTATTATTTTTATCTGAAAAAATATCTGTTTTGGAAAAATCAACTGTCTATGCAAGTCTGTCAGCAACAGTAAGCCTTAGGAGCTAGAAAATGAAGAGAGTTTTGGGGTGTGTCTGTATATATATATGAAACTGAAAATTACATCTCAAAAGTGGCATTTTATGTATGTATAAAGCCAGGTATCAGGAACCATCTTATAGGTATGTTTCTTCACTGTAATTAAATATCAATACCAGTACTGCCATTTCATAGTTAACTATTTTAGACCATTGCTGCATTTTCAGAAAGTGCCTTTACCTCAGACTAGCATTTACATGTTCTTAACTGTTGCTGATGTAGAGTAGCCAGATATCAGAGACAGAGAAACTGATCTCAGAATCTCCTGCAAAAGAAAATTTTACTACAAGGAGATTAAAGAGTAGTCAGAATTCAAAAGGAAACTAAAGAGTGAAAACATAAATCTCAGTACAGAATGAGAATTAATGCAGTTGCAAAGAACAAGGAGATGTCTGAAAAGAAAGAACACAATATGTAAGTTTAGTGGAGCCTTGATAATTATTACGATCCTATGCCAGAGGAAAAAAGTGAGAGCAGGTGCATAAAAAGAAGAATAGGGTACTTTTTATAACTATGCACAGCTTAGAAAAAGTTTCTTCCATCACTGATGGTATTTACATTGCAACACTAACTCCTTTTCTTCTCCTTAGCCACTGACATCTCATAGAATTTTTACTATATATATATAGGTGCTAACATCAAAAAGCATCCAAATTTAGTTCCTTCAGAGTGCATGTGTATAATCTGAATATATTTATTTAGTTATGTATATTAGAAATACCTAATCCATGCTCCCTTTTTACATCCATGTGTGTGTCCTTAGTGCTCCTACAATAAAACTCTGCATTCTGCATTCATACTGCAAATCTGATCCTTTACTACTTTCTGCTACAACAGATTAAAGGATTTGCCCACCCTCCACAAACCTGAGGGTCACTTTTTAGAGACTCGTGGAGAATTATGGACCCAATTCAGCAGATAATCAACAGACAACACTTCACTCTAAATAAGCACTTTTCCAAAAGGAATCACTACAATCAGCAGCTTCAGCATATGAACAGTGCCTTGTCTGTCTGCTTACTGTGATCTTTTCCTTGTCCTGCAGCAGTGCAAACGCTAGCTTGAGGAGTGACTGGCATCAAGGCCTGGCGAATGGCTTTCTCCCAGCCCTGAGCTACGTCAAGTCCAACTCCGGAGGCAGCAAGAACTGGACTGTGATGAGTGCTGCCATTGTTCTCGCCAACAAAGTACACCATCGTGTCAGTGATGATCTCAAAACAGTAGGGGTTGCTGCCCTGCACCACGTTTGAAAAATCTCGAGGCTGAGTCACCTGGAGAATTTCTGAAAGTGGAATCTCCTGAAGAAAGATATTAAAGATTAAAAAATGAAAATGCACATAATATTTTAATAAACTAACACTCATAACATCAAGCGTTGCAAAGAAACCAAATCAAATATATCAAAAAAAAAAACCCAAAACACCAAGCTTCATAAATAAATTCAAACTGCGCAGGACCATTGTCCACCCAGTTTTCTGAATTCCTATATGCAAGCCGAGACAGACTTTCAGGCCCACCACAGCTCTCTCTATACAAATACCATTTTCCACTCAAACTACATTTATATTCATCATAAGACACACCCCCACTGCATGTGTAAATGATGCACAACTAGAGAATGACCATCTTCCCCTTGCAGTTTATACAGCTTAGGCAGAGAAGAGCATGAGGGGGAAAAAGTGAAACAGTAACATTAAGGAGAAGGTGCAGTTATACAAGGTAGTCAATAAGACACTGCTTTGTGCATCAGAATACTTTTGGGTAAAGTTTTTCTTTCATACAGATATTAGCAGATATTATCTGCATACAGATATTATCCTCTACCTGGTCAGTTTAAGACCATGGTACAAGAATATTACAGAACAGATCAGAAGGAAGAAATGGTTTCAAGTTCACACTAGCTGGAGGAGGACACTTCACATCCATGGGAAGGTGTGCAGGTGCATGTCACTTGCAAGAGTAGTGAACAAGCAGGTGAACACCAGGCTGGCATTAGAGGGATAAGAGACTGATTGAGCTGACTGAGATGAAGAGCAAATAAATGTAAAGGCAAAAACTGTGAATTACTCTAACAGCAAAGACAAACAACCAGATCTAAGCAGTTAAAACAAGGGATGCAAAGGGGCAAGTCAAAGGACTAAAAGCACTGACATAACGGAGAAACAAGCAAGGAACATATTTTACCAGCTGTGTTTTGAATGCACAGGGCAATACAAGTATCAGAGAGGTCTGAGAAGACACTGCATTGGTCAAGATAGGGATGAAAAGGATCTGGGCAAGTTTAGCTGGGTGTACAGAGAAAAGGCTTGATCTTAGAGATGTTATAAAGGAAGAAGCTGCAAGATTTGGACCCCCACCTAAAGGTACAAGACAAGAAAGGGAAAAGTCCTGTTTACAAATTCAAATGCATTTTCTGAATATTTCACCACCGAACACAATATTACATTAACAATACGCTAAGCTTCATTTACATAAACATCAGGCTACACAGTAAGTTTTCCTGCAAATCTTGCTTGAAACATTCAGTTGTACAGTAGGGAGTAATTTAATTTGAGGAACCTTGAAATAAAACACATAAGCATGCAAACTTTCAGTCACTACTCAGAGAACACAAAAATCCAAGCCTTCATTCGACTGGTGGCCAAAGAAATTCTCTAGTAATTCTGAGGAAAGCTTAATACGCCAGGTAATTCCGGAGAACAGTACAAGCAAAATGTAAGGAGAGACCTACTCAAGGGAATTAGAGCAGGAGCTGCAAGTAACTTCTCAGAGTTAGTTTTGGTCCTTCCCACTTACAGGCTTTAGGCAACAATTAACCTGGTCATAGTTTTGATTCAAAAAGAGACGGGAAAATGGAGATAATACGTAAACAGCTCACAAGTAGATTTCATATCTATAAAGCACTGAATAAATCAACATAATTATTACTCGTCATTAATTACCTTGTAATATTTTGTTCCAGATTCATTTTGAAATAGTGTGAGGCATTTGCTGTCCAGTCTCCAGTAATGTCTTTTTCTCTACAAAATGCACAGTACAATTACATAAGGAATAAACCTCTCATATGGCTTCTGCTATCACATTATTTAAATAAGAAATGCTTTCAATTACTATGATAATCATTCAACAATTATCTACAGTTGAATCTTAAGACTACAGAAATGAAAAAATAAACTTTGGGAATAAAGACTTTGTTTTAATTGAAGAAGAAGCTCAAAAATTATTTCCACAAACTAGCAAAAATACCACTTACCTTGCAGTAAACGCAGTGACAACACGAGTTATCTCATACAGGAAAAAACAGTTACTAGCCAGGTTTTACTGCAGGTGTATATTCTCATAAAATCTGAATTATTTAAATTTAGGAACAACTGTGGGAGTCATGCTTTCTCCCTCTGTGCCCTCATACCAACACTGCAAGGGTTCAAGCACTGAGCAAGCCTAACAAGTCCTTAATTCTTTTGTCAATACAGAATCTAGGTGATCAAAAACACACAGTGGCAAAACAGACACATTATGAGAATCAAATGGAAAAAAATACCTTGTGGGGAGAAAAAACCAAGACAGACTAAATAGCCATTTTATGCAAGTATCCACCAACAAGAAATCTTCCCCACCAAAAAGTAACATGGATTAACTGTTGCGTACAACTGTCTTGTAATTTAAGCAGAAGAATATTCCTCAAAACAAAGAAGCTTTTAGAAAGCTAATATGACTCTATAAATCTAAGATAGTTTGCTTGAACCATGCTCATATAGTTAGAAAACCACTTCCATTCTTCTGGGACAAAAATCCAAGACCCTTAACTCTAAGTTAGGATGAAAAAGTTCGAAATATTATTCTATTATATTTATATTTTATAAACGTCGTCATATTAAAAGCAAAGCTTTTTTTTTTCTTTTTCTATATTTAGGCAGAGCTTAAATCAGTTCAGTCAGGGGGAAGCTAAGACTACCTGTAAGAGTTCGACAAAGGAAGCTGGATCATGAATGGATTTAACTAAAAAGAATTACCGGACAGCACTGGGACAATGGTCCCAGTGAAACCAAATGGGTAAACCCATCCTTTGGACATATATGCTCTTTACTAAATCACGAGTCAGGAAAGACTTTGGAGGAGAGGAATTAAGGAACAGGCTGGTAACTTATTCAGGGATTCAAAATCTGCCCCATACCCTACTCTGAGAAAGGATGGGACCACAGTCAGAAAAAGAATAGAGATGATGACATAGAAACTTCTCATTATAAAGGGTGAAATATCTTGTTATACAGGGAGCACAAGAAGCATACAGATCCTGCTGTCTGGAACTGATAGGAAGCCCAGTTGTTTCAGGAATAGGAAACAGTCTGACATGGCTGAGAACAGAACGGTCAAGGGAAATAGCCGATGTTGTAATGCCCTATACGGAAGTCTCCTCCCATTAGGAAGCTCTGTGAGATCTTGTTTGGCTGGAGGTACCTTGCTTTGGGTCAGAATACTCCATTTGACTGGCCTTTTTCAGTTGATGTCATCAAGGTAGCAGCCAGACTGACAGATGAAAAAAATCAAACTAAGCTAAGGTGTTTCATCAGATCACTGTTCTAAGGGGAGGTTCAAAAAAAAAAAGTCCATGGAAAAACATAATGGTTGTACTGAAAGTTTAAATCAGAGCTGAATACCAGGTCTGCCCTGAACAGTTCTGCTACAACTATTCACATTCGTCTGCTACCTGGCCCTAGTTTTTCAAGAGCCAGCTGATGATAACTGTGACTTCTATGTAGTCTTGGCTGTAACCACATCTAAAATATGCTAGATACTTATTTTGGATTGTGATAAATACATCTAGGTATTAGAAAACTGTACCTTAAAGAAATGGTTTTTAAGCTGGCTGCGGAAAGACCATTTACAGCAGTCAGTTTAGCTGACAATCACAAAAAGTGAAATATTATGGTAACCTGAGCTGACTATTTTCACCCCTCAACTTGATTTCAGCAGAACTTATGTAACTTTGCTTCTCTAAATTCTCTAAGTCTCCTTCAATCAGATGCCACAGAGATAAAAAGTGTGAAAGTATTTCTGCTGCCTTTCATGGACAATCTCAATGTGCCATAATGTTCTCCATGAGATCTGGGAACTTCTTAACTTCATCCTTTTCATTCATCTACCAAAAAACAAGAGGATTCACTTCCTCCCATCAGACAATACTAGTGAACCCTGTTATTTTGCCTTGTCTTCCTCCTCAATACACAAAATCAAGTATCTTGCCTACTCAATTAAGAGTTCATTATTGGTAGCACTGGCAACAAACAAAATAGTCTTTTTGGAGGATGCTTGCATACCCAAGCACAAACAGTCAAGCCACAACTCTTAGAGTGAATTACCAGAGCAATTAAGGGCTCCTGGATCTATGCATAATATTTACAAACATCTAGATCAGTAGAATAATACTGTCAACCATTTCAGTACTCATAATTTTATGATTTCCACCTTTTCATGTAGTAGAATAGAAAAAGAGACACAAGCATTTAGTTCAACTACTAAAGAGAAAAAAGACACAAGTAAATTATTCCAAGTTACCTTCTCAGGAAAGCTGAAATACTACACAAGCAATTCATTTGAGACAATATACAGATGCTTTTCCTTCTTAAAGGGGAGAAGGAAAAGTACTGTTCAATCACCACATGAAGAATTTTGAATAAATTACAGTTTCTCCCTTGAACCAGAATTCTTTATAATGAACATCACAGCTAAGTTCTTTCAAATGATACTGTAAATCAGAAATAAAATACACTAGTTTAGAGAAATAACTTAATTTAGGAAGAAACTAAAGTAACTGACCAGGTTGTCTCTACTAGTATAGTGGACCATCCATCCTTCTTTCACCATTGTACTGCTCTTCCTCTTTGTGTGTTTGATTGACTGTACAACTCTCATGAGAGGAATATTATTGCTTGTTGAAGGACTAAAAAGAGGATACAACAGTTTAATATGCAATAAGTTAAAATACAACAGTACTGCAATTATACTCATTTTACACATTTAGTCCATAATTTTCAGGAACAGACAGCTTTTCTTCCCATACAGATTTAGTTGATGGATGAAACTGATAAGGCATCTGAGCTCCTTCTAGCTCTTCTAGGAGAAGTATTGCAGTACTTAAATTACTCTAAGGAACAGAGAAGAAACACCCTGGAGTGAGGACACTTACAGAAATCATCCTCTCTCAGAACAATTTGCGGAGACTGCTGGCCTTTTATGCTATATGACACCATAGAAATATAATTAACATCAGCATAACTATCATTTCTTCTTGTAAGTTGATTATACTGCTTCTTAATATTGTCATTAGTGAAGGTCCCTATCAAAGCAAACTTCCAAGTTATGAAAATATAAACAGGGGTGCGTTAATTCAAATCACAACTGCACTGGAAAATTCTATCAATGCTCAGGTATGTTAACTGTCCTGCAGACAAGGGTTTGATAATCTCTAATGTTCTGAGAGAGCCATTAATTAAACGTACAGGTTTTAACAGCACTGAAGATGAAGCCAACCACTGAGGTGCCTGCCTAACACCAGAGCTCTACATGTGGCATTAACAGACACATTTGTAAACACAAAACATCATGAGGTAGTTTCAAAACAAAAAATGTAAGGATGCCTTAACATGGCATACAGTTACACTATAGAATTGGCTACAGGATGCCGTTGTGCCAAAAACCTGAATTGCTTCAAATCTGATTAGAAATAAATGGAAAAATCCTACTTAGAGGTAGATGTTACTTCCCTCTCAGGAGACCCTTGAGCTATAAATCACTGATAGTTGAGAGGTATCATTATATGCTCTCCTTCACAAATTTGCTCTTAAGCCCTGAGTTACAATGACATTTAGCTTGACCGAACACAACTGCGCTTATCTTGCTAAGAATGACTAAGGAAATCAGGATATCACAGTAGTCAGAATAATAGAGAAAATAAAAAGATCAAATTTGATTTAAGAAACTATGTTAACAGTTATTGGATAAAAGACTTCAGAAAAATCACTTTCAAGATAAATAAAGCAAACTATTGCCTAACATGCATGTAGACTATGATGGCAATATTAAAATACCTCAACTAATGCCTTTTAAATCCACACATATATAACAGTAACTAAATTAGGCTCAAGTCACAGAGACCTTAACCATGCATTAGCCTTGTTAAGCCACAAGTTTTATCCTGCTTTGATAATCTAGTTGTATTTCTTCAATAAAAGTCATAGCATAACACTTTTTCCAATTAGAAGAGACTATATTCCTTTATCTATGTTTCAGATTCTCTTGAGGCAGGAGAACTTTACAAAGCATTTTCAAACTACAAAAAAAGAAACCCCACACAAAGAGAAAACACATTTTCAGCAATAAAACTGGGCTAATCAGAAACCTTTTGGTCACAATATTGAGCAAAGTACATCCTGAGCAAAGAAATCCACCTTATAATTTACCTGATTGTTTTGACAGCTTCCTCATCTTTGTCTGCATCAAGGTCAGATGGATCCATAAAAAAGATTTTGTCCTCTGGAGGAGAGGGCTCTTCAGCATCGTCTAGGACTCGACTACCATCACTGTTCATTTCACTGCTATCAACTTCCATTGGCATATCCAAGTCCTGGCCTGGGCTAGCAGGTTCTGGAAACAACACAAGTCAGACATTATTTCAAACACACAACTAAAAAAAAAAAAATAAAATCCTCCAAAACCCATCTATTTTTTTCAGTTCACATTTATGGAAGTAACCATAAAAGTACAATCACAATATACAAATCCTTCACATTTTTTGGTGTAAGATACAGAGTATGCTAATGAACATTATCCATTTTGTTTTGCTAAATGCCAAGGCAAGAGACCCAACTAAAACACAAACCATACTGAAAGAAACAGAGTGAAAAGCTTAAAGTCTAAACCTAAATCTCATTAAGTAATTCTGTTACATGAGTAATCAGGACAAAGTAACCTTTCAATGGCTAGAGATGACCCAGAGAATGATTCCTGTGCAAATGAAATTCTCCGTTAACAGAAACTCAATTCTTCTCTCGCTGCTCTTGTAGTCCATAACAAGAAAAGTAAGAAAGAAAAGGCAGGCTGTGGAATTGCAGGAAAAGAGAAAAGCAGAACAGATCTTATTTATATCTGATTTTCTGCAGGCAGAAGTTTAGTGTTTTCAAAAGTTGTACAACTGGCGCTGTGGAAAACCAAGAATTAAGACATAAAAATATCTTCATCTGTAGCTTTTTATGGTTGTTTTTTGTTTGTTCGTTGGTTTGTGGGGGGTTGTGTGTTTGTTTTTACCTGGGGCGAGCTCAATTAAGAGTGGAGAAAGAACAAAAAATAAATTGCTCCTTATGTCCTCAGAAGAATTATATGAAACCATAGTTCCCAAACTATGTGGCCTTTAGCACCTTAGCATCACAAGGGTGGTAAAACCAGGCTGCAGCAACATCATGTTGCACACTGCTGTTGTTCACAGCCACCAACATCAAGATCCAGGACAGAGCCTGGGAGCTGGAGAAGGCAGGCACGAATGGATGGCATACATTGTGCAATGGCACCAGACCCACTGGCTAACACAGCCGTTGCCCGAGCCTCTGAATCAAGTTGTACAGTTTGATGTGATGTGCTGCATGTCACCAATTTTGTTTCACTAAACAAAGTGTGACAAGGATCAAGGCAATACAATCACAGAATGGTTGAAGCTGGAGGAGATTTTTGAAGGTCAGCTGGTCCAACAACCCCCTGAGTTCATTTCTCCAGTCTGTTGAAGTCCCTCTGGATAGCAGCATAAGCCCTGTGTTGTATCAGCCAGTCCTCCCAGTCACTGCAAACCTGCTGAGGGTACACTCTGCCCCATCAAGATCATTAATGAAGATGTTGAACAAGACTAGACCCTTTGTTGGCCCCTGGGGTAAACCATGAGTTACTTGCCACTGATAACCACTCCCTAGGCCCACCCATTCAGTAAGATTTTACTCCCTATCTGCTCATCTATCCCATATTTCATCATCTTAACAGTGGTCTAAAACTTATAAAAAATACTCTAAACATTCTTCCACAAAGTGTTCTGCACCCTCCTCTTTCAATTCTGTAAGGTCTACTCAGAAACAGTCCAACTTCATTGAAGTTTCCAGAAATTAGAAGGGAGTTCTTTCTTTTGGTTTGGCTAGGGGTTTTTCTCCTTTCTCTTCTATCTCAAACATCTGGGCTAACTCTGGCCAGTAAAAATCATGGATATGAGAAAGTCATAAGAAATGGTACGTGTCTTCACATATTAACATTTTAAAGTATATATTTCATGGTGAAAAATTAGCAGACTGATCACAACAGATCTTCAAATTTTGTACATTGGGGTGGCTTCATGATGTTTCATTTCCACTGAGCAATCCCAAGCAAAGCATAGTGAACGTGTCAAGACTGATTAAGTTAAATTCAAGTCACCAGAGTGTAAGTTTTACAGTGAATCTATTTTCACTAACCTCAGTGAAAAAACTGGCAAGATAAATAAAAAGATGTCAAATATTCAAAGATGAGGGAACTAAATACTAATGCAACTTGTTCAGCCACAAAAGATCTCTCAGTATTTGAAAGCATGTTTCTTATCTTACCTCCATTGAAAATCACCTCTCCAAGACAATCTCGAGGTACTTTAGGTGCACAGCGTTTGTGACAGTTGAATCTGCAATCTAAAATAGCAGATAAATAAGCCCATTATACCAGAACCTCACTCCCACCCAGACAGTAACATTTATCATTCACTACTTGCAACACAAACCTCAGTTCAGATTCATAAATTTGCATGTAACTGCAGACGGCACCAATGAGGTCACCTCCAGGAGGAAATTAACAATCTTGTCCTGATGTCACATGTTGATTTGTCCCACCACTGTTTATTATATCAGTACTTCCCCTTCCAGTACCAAATGGTTTGCTGCTTCTCTACCTTTTTCTGTAGCTATTTTTTCCATCATGATGTAATTTTTCCCATTCTTTCATTTGTTCCACATCCTTTTTTCCATTGCTATATGATTTAAATGTCTCATCTCTATCATTTTTCCCCATCTGCCAACTAAGATTTGCAGACATCAGAAGCCTCTATGATCACACAACTACATCAGAGCAAATATGTTCTGCAGTAAATCCCAAAGTCCAGTTCCCCTCTCATTCAGGTTACAGATTTGGCTGACTACTCAAGCTCCATTTCTTGCTGACACAGGGCAGACAGAATAACGTTATGTCCAGATTTGGCCTGACATGAAGATGGAATCTCACCTGGATGCGTGCCATTTCTGCACCCGAGGTATCAGATGCAGCCTACTGAGCAAAGTCCAGCATACAACATTACTGGTATTAACAGGAATTTCCTTTATTAGTAGCATCCCTGTGATTTTCAACTCTATCAACACCATGAATTTCAAAACTCCCTACTGTCTCCACAGCTGTTTTCATATTGATAATTTAGCCTCTTTTTGCCATCCAAAGCAAGCTCCATGTGTTTTCCTTTTAAGCCCAGACAAGAGAAAAATCATTATCTCTCCATTTTTAGTATCAGAGGAGCCAAATTCTGGAGCAGAATGCAATACTGCTCAGCTTCTAAGTGCCTAAAAGGATGCATCCTAGGAGACCCACAAATTGCCCTTTTTACAGCCGTGGCTTCAGTCCATATTATGGAATACAATTACTTCACTGTGAAACAGACACATTTCAAATCCTGTCAGGAAACTAGAAGATTGAGTCTATCCTAATAAATTAAACTACATTCAGAAACATTCCTGGATACTGCAATGCTAGTCTAGTAAATAGCTACAAACATCCCCCAGCATGCTTTTGGCCCACAGCATTTGCACAATCCCAAACAGTTCCAAGGTCTAGCTCATAAACCAGAGCATCCTATGAAATTGCTCCAAACAGGCAGTCTGCATAGAGCCACCCAGGCTGGGATGCTAAGAAAACTTGTTCATGAGCACGGGTCATTCTGTCCCAACTGACCTCAGTGTCCAGGAATGTTTCTGGGCACATTTAATTTATTACCACAAATACAGCCTTGGCATCTCAAAGAGATGCATCTTCAGAGCCCAAATAGCAACCTGAATTAAATCAAGAAATCCAGGGCTCTTATGGGTACTCAGAAACATAAGACTACTAAAAGACCCCAAGCTTTGGGAATGTGCATGAGGAAGTCAGTGGGAAACCTTAAGAATCTGTAGGAGAAGGCAGTACGAAAATATTTGAACTGCTTGATATAAATTCCTGATATATTAAAAATAAGTATAGGATCATACTGCATAAATGGATGCCTATTAAGACACTTATTTCTGCCCTGCACAAATACATAGCATTTTTCTAGGCTTGTTTTCCATTCATAAATGCTTACAATATGCATACAATAATATTTTTATCCAGTGTCATTCAACTCCCTGAAACTGATGTGGGAGCCCCATTTGTTCAGCTGGATATAGTCATAGCAATTGTATATGGCCAGCAGCATCTCTGTGTTAAAACTGCAAGGCATCTTTCTCAGGCTTCATTATTTTTTTATTATGTGTATCCAAGAGACACACTGACTGGAAAAAATATGAAAAACCAGTTCAGGATGCAGACTTGAAACAGACTACAAAGACTGCAAATAACAACAGAAATTAAGGATAAAATTACTTCCTTACTTACATGAGACAACAGTATTACTAGTCAAAAAAAACTAACACAGCTGTAAGCTTACAATTTTTTCTCTCCTCTAATAAAGCAAATTGAAAATGTATTAAGCGACCTCTCTCAAAAAGCTGACCTTTGATACTCCTGTTTGACAAACTCACATGAGAGAAATAGAAACTCCTTTCCATATTAATGTTCATGGTTCACTAGACTTCTGTTTCCTGCAACAAAGCTGACAGATCTGCACTAACCATCAATAAAAAGCCAGAAGGAGATCCCAATCATTATGCCCTAGGAACCACATAGAAGAATCTGAGAACTGAAGCCATGCATGTTAACATACGATACATAAAAACCATGCAAGTTCAACACAGGCACCTAGCTGTATAAAATAACTCCAAAAGGTAATAACCAATATCCTGTACTAGAATAATACAATGAAAACTCACAGATTCTTCAGTGGTCAGTCTAGAACACAGATATTGAACAAAAGGAAGCATTTCCCATTTTTATTAATTCATAATTATCCTTCTAGAATTACAGTGTCCTCAATCTACACACTTAAATCTTATTTTTCAGAAAAATGTACAGTGCACAGCCTACTATAATGAAAATGAGGGCTGCTGTGATCTTCTGAAAATTACGCAATTTTTCAAAAATTACACTGCCCTATTCTGCAGTATACAGCCACCTAAGTTGCAACCAGTTTTAAATACAAGACCTTTAGTGAAATTTACTGCTACAACAGAAAATTAAATGTCTACCTTTACACTGCATTCCTTGGCGGAAAAGGCCCTTAAGCAGCCGCTTGCAATACTGGCAGATGGTGGGACGAGTGTAAGAGTGAACAGCAAAGGTGTGTGGGACCTTCACTCTGCAAAGCACCATCTTATCCATCCAGATGGGGCGGCCACTCCAAGAGGGAATCCTCTTACTAGGTTCTGGGCAGCAACGCTGGAATAAAGAAGGAATACATAATTTGCATCAGAACAGTTTTACTGCCATGACTGCTTTGAAAAGTCACAGCAGTCAGGTGAAATCCCAGGTGACCGGAAAAAGGCAAACACTGCACCATTTTTAAAAAGGATAGAATGGACAACCCTGGGAACTACTGACCTGTCAGCCTCCCCTCCGTGCCTGGGAAGATCATAGAGATCCTACTAGAAGCTGTGCTAAAGCACATGAAGGACAGGGAGGTGATTCAGGACAGCCATTGGCCTTCTATGATGGAGTGACTCCATCAGTGGACAAGAAAAGGGTTACAGATGTCATTTATTGTGGATACAGAAAAGCCTGTTAGAAGGATTTTCCAGTTTCTTGCAGTGTTCTATGTGAATCTTTTCTTTCTCATGCAAACTATGAAAACAATAAGATGTTTTTGTATAACTATCTGGACACCTGGTGTTTGTCTGAGTCTTGTTTATGGTACACTGGTGTAATGGGTGTTTGAGACCTTACCCAATCACCCCTGAGGGGTGGATGGGATACTGACCAATATCCTTATGGGATTAAGACACATAAGTGGACAATTAATTAATTAAATAACACATTTTCCTGCTGACTACGCTTGGATGTATTTCCTCGTCTCTGCAATACAGCCATAATTTATCTGGAATTCTGTAAAGCCTTCGACATAGCTTAACATCCCCATAACATCCTTCACTCTAAAGTAGAGAGATGGATTCAATGGGTAGACTTCTAGGAGGATAAGAATTGGTTGGATGGTCACATCCAGAGGGTAGTGGTCAAAGGTTCAGTGTCCTGATAGACATCAGTGACAAGTGGTGTCCCTCAGGGCTGATACTAGGAGTGGTGCTATCAAATGTCTTAACCAATGACAGACAGTGGGAGCAAGTGCACCCTCAGCAAGTTTGTGGATGTCACCCAGCTGAGTGGTGCAGCTGACACACTGGAGGGACATGATGCCATCCAGAGGGACCTGGATAAGCTTGAGAAGTGGGTCCATGCAAAACTTCTGTGGTTCAACAAGGCCAAGTGCTGGTGCTGCACCTGGGTTGGGGCACCCCCGGTATCAACACAGGCTGAGGATCAAGATCAGCCCTGCTGGGAAGGATCTGGGGGTCCTGGTGGATGAAAAAAAAAGTCAGTGGGGCTGTAAGTCAGCTGTTGGCTCAGAAAGTGACCAGACAAGAAAGCAACCTGGCCAAGAAGCTTTAAGAGGACACTCTGGTATAGTAAACCAAAACCATGAAAACACCAGATGGAAAAGCCTTCCAGAGAGCTGAAGTTATGTATGAACCTTTATTTCCACAAAGGATAAAGTGCTAAAAATTCACTCATGACATTTATTTTTTAAGTAACCTGACAAGGTTCAGACAGCACATTCAGACGTCCATTTTTTTACCCTAGAGGGTAAAATGGAAAACACTGGAGGTAGGCAAACCAAATTCCAATCACTACTTCAAATTATCAGTTTTTAAAAGCAAGGTATGGCATGCCTGGATAGCTTACTAAATTAGGCAAAAATAATTAGGAAGTTCAAAAATTATTTTGAAAATTAACCCTCCTCAAGAAAATTCTTTGAAATGAAGTTAAAAGAAAAACTTTGGCAATTAAAACAGAAAAGGCATTGAGTAAAACGAAGAGGTATCAAAAAGGTACTAAACACACACACAGAAATCATAAATTTAAATTCTGTGATAAATGGTTACAATTCCATGTTCACTGAATAAATCTTACCAATAGTCATAAACATCAAAATAACTATTTTTCATGACTCAAGACTAGGCTTTTATAGCTTCTAGATAAAAAAAATAATTTCTTGAACTAGAGTATATGATTTGTATTTTAAACTATGGTAAGAATAGTTATAGTGTAAAGTAACAGATAATTAGAAAAGACTAAGGCACAACAAATGGATCTAATCACTGTCTGTCCTATGATCCCAATATACTTGGGATACACTTGATAATTTATATTTGTTACATAATTGGTAACCTCTCAGCAATCATCGTAACAAGGAACCACTATGGGTGTCTGTTTTTACTGTAAGCCCTTCATCCCCTACACCCTCCTTGATAGGGTTTGGGGTTTTTTTGGATTAACTCTGTGAAAAGCTTAACAGCAGATCAGGAACACTCTTCCCCAGCATAAAAGCTTACAATTTGTACTGCTTTGGCCAAGTAACTATTCTATACTAATACAATAATTACAGAATGAATCTGTGTTCCTAAGAAGGCAAGATGTTTTATCATTCTGAAGCCAAAGTTCTCAAGAATTCAAATAACTATGAGTGAAAGGCTAATAACTAAATGATATATAAAACTTTTAATTTATTTCCTGTTTCAACTCTCACAGTAATAATAAGCAGTAAGTGTCACAGTCCAAGAATCACCAGATTTTAAAATTCACTAAAACCAACCATAATGGTTAAGCTTGACTCCCACATACTCATCATGAGCCACTTAAAACACTACATAGTTCCCCAGAGGTTAAAGAATTTAAAACCAGAAATTGTTTCTCCTTTCACATTACATACTTCTTCAGAGGCAGAAGATGTGTGTTCAGCTTGTGCTGGTCTTGGAACTGAAAGCCCTGCTCCTGGTAAAGACACGTTAGACAGACGCCTCTTTCTCACTCCGCTGCAGTTATTTGGAATCTTGAAGGCACATCGCTTATGGTAGTTTAACCCACAACCTGGAAGAGGAATTTGTTTATTCAAAAAACTTCCCAACATTCAAAGTAACAAAAAAACTACTAATATTTTGATAAAGCAGTTTTAAAAAGATGATCCAGGAAAATGGTAAAGGCAGAAATAGACTGTTGTGTCAAATTCTCTTATTTTAGTGTTCTTGATGCGATTCACAGAAACAGCTTTTTCTTCACTACGCCCAGTTCTAGTAACAAGGTCTGAGACTTGGAAGCAGCTGATCTCCCACCACCAGGAGGCTTTCATCACTCCCTCACTTTGGAGCACAAGAACCAAGAAGAACTCAGTGAGAAGGCAGCACCAGTACCTGACAGCAGGCTGCAGAGTGCTCCACAGCCAGCTGGATGAAAGCCATAAGGAAAGGGATTCCCCTTTGGGAGTCTCTCCAAACTATGTCTTCCTTGTGCAAAGAACACAAGGTTGTAAGCTAGCTATTTTTTCCAAAGTGGGAAACAACAACACTTCTTAAGTCATTAGCCCAAGGTCACACACAGTTTGCATTAATGCCACAATCAGAACTCGGGTTTTCAAATGCACAAACCCTTCCAACTATGAAATACTACATTTCTCACTTGCTAACATACCAAACACAACACAATTTCTTCTTCTTCATTTTATATAGATACACACACACACAAATACACTAAATATCATAGACTTACCTTCACATTTTAATCCTTGTCGTACCAAACCCCAAAGCATCTCTCCACAGTAGTCACAAAAAGTAGGAGCCTTGTAGGAATGCACATAAAGTGCATGAGGACGAATCTGGAAATCTTCAACTGTAGCTAAAGCTTTTAAAAAATTGCAGTAAGTTATGGTTCTTGCCACAGAATCAACAAGGATTTATGAAAAGAACATGTTTTCAAAATAGTGAATTCAAAGAATGCTAACAAGCCGTTTAGAAAATAGCATTTAACTGTATACCATTTAAATACTCATTTAGAAGACTACGTAGTTTTCAGTAAACGTTTTCATTGAGGAAAAATATGCATTGGACTCTGTAGGCTAAGGGCCACAACTAATTAACAGTATGAATCACACTGTTGAAAACCTCACTAAGCTGAAGGCAGGTACAACAAGCCTTGCTAAAAACAACAATAGAAGTTTGAAAGAGCAACTTAATTTTCAAGCTGTTTTGCAACCTACAAAATTTTTAAAAAAAAGACAGCTCTACAAGTTGGATTTTTATCTACTGAAAGGCAGTAAAAGTTTATTAGATTAAAGTCTTGCAGCATCAAAACAGAACTGTGGATAACGTTTCCACAGAAGACTGAAATATTATTTTCCTTAAACAAGCACAGATACATTTTAATTATTTTTGTCCTGTTTCTTTGAGGGGGAAAAAAAAAAAGGTATTTTACATCAACATTACCTTGCCCTGACGGCTACTATTTTTTTATCAAATATGTAGTAACACTTCCTACTCAGATTCTGATTTTTAAAAACCTACTGAGAAGATTTACATGTCTTCAAAATGCCTCAGTTTCTAGTGCTCTGTCTGTCTGTAAGGAAACTGTAAGAGCTTGCCAAGAGACACACAACAAATTTTCCAAATACGTTATGCACCAGAAGCAATGAAAAGCTCAAACTAAGATGATCAGTTACTGAACATCCTAGACATGCCCTGAAATGCAGCCAAGGACTCAGCCTTACAGCTATCAAATTCATACTTTATTGATCAAGTTTACAAACCTAAGTCCCTCAAAGTCAAGAGGTCTCTCTTCCTAAAACGTAGCCTCGGTTTGTCACTTTATCCTTAAAGACTTTAACTGCTCAATACTAGTCAAGCTTTTATTTGTAGTAACTACAGCTGGCTTTTGATTGAATTTGACAATTATTGATTAAACACATACAATGACAATCACGGCTGGGGTTATTTTTTCCTTTTTATTGGTTAATACCCACCACTTTAAGGACTATTTTGTCTAAAGAACTGTTTTAGAAACTACAATAACCCTTAAGAGTCTGTTTTTATAGGTATGATTCAGCAACTACATTTATATGAAGACTTATGACACCATAAGCCATCAATAGCAAAAGCTACAGAACAAAAAAACAGATATAATAAAAGAAAACCCACAATAGTTGGAACGTCAAATTTTGAATCCTACCTGAATTTCATCTTAAACAATTTTTAAAAATAAAAACTGATATTATTACACTTATAAATTCCCATTTTTATAATTCAGATTTATTTATAATACTAAACCTGAAGAAGATTAAAACAGAGCAATGAAAAATAACAGCACTGAGTACTGAAGCATCGGTGACACTTGGATTTCCTTGGAAACCTCTACCCCAAAGTATAAGAGACTTAAGTGAAAAAGCTCAACAGGCATGAAAATAATGCTCCATGAAGTCCCATTTTCTTTTAATCTCCTGAATAAAGAGTTGTTCCACTGTTACAGTAATACCTACCAGAGAGTACAACCTCAACAAGATCTCCCTCATGTATCTCTTCCGCTGATGTAATTCGTTGCAAAATATTATCTGAGTTCAGGTCATGACGGAACAGGAGAATTTTGTCATACATGCCAAAGAAACCACACTCTGGGAACTGCAACAGAAACCAAACTCTACATTAATACATGCTCTTTGATAATCCTATACATCAATGTTTTTAATAACAGCTACAGAGCTCAAGTGTTGTAAATGTTTCATGGTAACAAAATTAATCTGCCTGTTTTTGAGGAAACAAAGCATTTTCTGAAAATTTCTAAGTTTTTTTTTTTTAAATTGAGAAGAAAAAGTCTTAAAGTTTTTGTTTCTTTGGGTTTTCAGTCTCTCAGACCTGCATTATCAGTCCAGCAAGTGAAATCCGATGCCGGCCTTTAACTTGGATACCATCACCTACAACCCTTATTTCACACGTGTTCTGCTCAGCCAGGTATTTAGCTCAAGATACTCCAGCAGTACCTGCCACACTTTTCTTGAGGAGCAAGCCAGTTAAGAGGCTCCATGTAATTGTTCTACAACAGTTTAGATCTACAGATAAGAGAAATCCTGAGTAACATGCTCCAGAGGACGCTGCTTCAGCAGGCAAGTTGGACTCTATGACCTCCAGTGATCCCTTCCAACCTTACCCATTTTCTGTGATTCTGTGAAAAGGAAAATTCAAATCCCCACAAGGACAGAATACTGAAAATCCATAGAGGAAATAGATACACTAAATAACACACCACTTTTCCATGACACTTCACTGAAAAAAAGCTTTCTCATTCTGTATTTTCCCTACTCTTCAAAATACTGTCAAGTATGAGTAAAACTTCTTAAAATGAAAACTTCTTAAAATGAAAAGCCTAAAAGTAAACAGTCCATGGGGAAAAAGAGCAGGAACAGACCCTGGAGAGGAATGAGTAGCACTCAAGCAGCTCCTCTGACCTTTTGGCTTAAACCAGAATTCAAACTTGAGGTGGGAACACACACGCAGAAGAAAACAGGAAGAGTGTGGAAAAAAATACAGAAAAGCTCAAAAGAAACTTTTAATTAAAGAGGTAACAGCTCAGTAATATACTGTTACACAGTCAATAAGAATCTAAACTGCATGAAGCTTGTGGCATATTAATTGTTCTTAACTAAAATAAAGATTTGTTCTATCAAATCAAAAACATAATGAAGGTATCCATCGCACCCATTGTTTCCACACTCTCTTCCCATTCAGAGAAAAAGTAATGTCCTCTTTACAGCAGCAATTTTATCTGAAATATCAAGCTGGTCTTCTCTGTTTTGGTGTGTACACATTACACAATTACATGACACATAATACTGAAGAATGCTCCAGAAAGCATGCTATCTACTTTGGACAGTCACAAGGAGAGGCAGAATCTATGCAATTTAACCCTTCCAAACGCAAAAGACAGCACTGACAAATTTATACTGACGCATGGATATTTAGCCCACAGCACCAAGAAACTGATTTACTGGGCTGATGCCAAAGCAGCCGGCTGCTTCCTCTGTCTCTCAACTCACTCCAAGGTTTCCTACGTAAATTTGAAACTCTCTTGTACTCCATACAGTAGCCATGATGGTACAGAGATTACATTAGCATTATATACCCCTAAGTATACAGATAATGCTTAAACCTTTATACAATAAAATGCTATTGCTTAAGATCTCTTAAATTATCTGGAACCACCTGCAAGAATTCCTGTCTTACCATACTATATTTCAGTATACTCATCTGCTGATTCATCTTGCTAAATAGCAAATATCCATGAATATTCTGAAAATTACATTTTTCCAATTGCCCAAAGATCATTTGTAATAGGAAAGAAAATATAAAGCTTGACAATTAGATGTGCTGTCCAAATACGTGTCTCAGTATCTCTGCAAATATGCACAGGACTTGACTTTATATCCAGAACACGCAAAGATACAGCACACTAGTAATTTTTCCAAGGGAACTGATATTTCTTCATACCTGAAACACATCATAAACCTACTTAAGCTCTAAGTCAAAATCCCCCTGTGCCTTGATTGACAAGAAAATAAGATATTTTTACATTATTAAAATAAGCGCTGTGAGGTTTTATTCCTTGATACTCTGTCAAGATTAACTTCTATCAATTGCATTATGCTGCTGAAGAACTTGGTTCTAAAAAAAGGGATATAAAATAAACATTAAAACAGTATATATCTGCCTGCAGATACACATGACATTTTTATTAACACCAATACTAATTTCAGCTGCCAGGAGGGACAACTCGTGACTCAGGGAATCACATGAACTATTGTCTCTTTCTATTAAGTTCACAGAACCACCTACGAACCACAGATTTTAAGGAAGCCTCTAACGTATTTCACAGGTTTGAGTCTCCTTCTTTTGATAAAGATATGTCTTTGTTTCTCTTTTTTTTTTTTCACTCTTTAAGACCACAACCCTGTCATGCAGTAATCCCCCACCTCTGTAACCAGAGGTCACATAATCACCTGCCAAGCAGCACTTATCTTAATTGCTATGACAAAATATATTCTGCCTATACACCATTTACCCATTCTCATGTACAAATCTTGGATTTATTAAAATGTTTTAAAGATACTACTTTCATTTTCATTACTAGAAAGCATTAGCTAACACAATAAACTGAAGTTACAGATGAACACTCAAGTCTTCTTTGTGACAGCAAGTGTAATCACTAAAAATATGAGACACTACATTCCTTAGAAAGCAGCATCAACATTAATTCCAAAGTTCGTAAATAACATTATAATACCTATAATTAATATTTTGGTTTTCAAATAAATTCCACAAAAAGGCAAAATTAATTTCTAGAGTAGAAATATTGTAAAATAAGCAAAATCACCTATTACAAATTGTTAGACCTGTTGACACCAACACCCTCATTTGGTTCTACATTAATTAAATTGACCTTTTAAGCTGTGTATCACGAATGCTCCCCATATTGTCATGACATGATTTACTGCCCCATTCTTCCAAAACAAATATAGATACACATAGAAGGGACTGTGCAAGATTGTCTGGTTTTGTAACTGTAACATTTAACCTCCTTAAAAGGTAATTCTTTTTTTACAAGCTTGAGCTTTATCAGTGGCTTCTAGACTAAGATGCAGAATCACAAGCCCAGGAGTAACAAGAGAATAATCTACACTAGTACGGAGTACAAGAATTCTCTCACTAAACACAGACTCTGTATACAGTTTCTATAGTATGTGACAAGACTTCACCAGGACACCTTTTTCTAGGCATTGTGCATGCCTGATCTCCATTCCTGAAATAGTAATTCCAAAAACTAAAAGCATGAGAACAGAGACAGCCTGCCCATTGGTATAGAGAGCTTCAGTTGCTAGGAGGTTTTCCTGAATCCATAAAAGGGACAGGCAGTATCTGAGGAACCTCACAGTAGCTCCTTTACCTGTCCTGCCTGTAAGGTGCTTGTCTGCACATCCACAAAGCAGCACAGAGGAAAAATGCAAGTGGGGGCAGCCCACACAACACCCTGCCCAGGTCCTCCCAGGCCCTTCACAGGAAGGCCCATCTCCACAAGCCAGAGGAACACAGAGAAAGAAGGGCAGTAGGAAACCAAATTAAGAACTCCAGGGAAAGGATACCCTGTCCAGACCCTTCCAGGATTCTCCCAGGATATCCTTAGACCCAGTTTCCACACATATGCTGATCAGGTAACTCAACATTAGAACACCTTTTGGGCTGAGAGGGGTTGCTGTCCAATGGTGTGGTACAGATTATAAGATGCTGGGAAATTAGGATTGTATAATACCTATGGAATGTTTATGGAAGGAAACAAAGGCAAGGAAAGAGGTGATTCAGGGAGGAATAAACGTGGGAAAAAATCAAGGGATAAGAAGATAAAAGAGGCTGGTCACCTTTACACAGCGGTTGGTCAGAACAATTATCTGATCATGCCCTGTGCCTCATCAGCACCACTTGTCCTCTATTTTCATTAAGTTCAATTTCTAGCTATTTTCCTGAATTATTTTCTCTCATTCCGAGCCCATGTATGTGTATGTGGGAGTCTGAGTGCCAGCAATCAGAGCAAGAGGACCCTGTAATGTCAGTGATTGGAGAGGCCAGAGTAAGTGAAATCAAGAGCTTGAACATCCAGGTGTCAGCAACTGGAAAAACCAAGATCCAGCAGCTGCTACTAGGCATAGAGTGCTTGAAGCTGGCTGCTGGAGACATCTACTCTTTTTTTGTTGTTGCTATTTTTTTTATTGGTGGGTGAGTGGGTAAGTGTCTGTATTTTCTCCACTACCAGACCTCCATCCTGAACCACCAGAGAAGGGTACAGCACCACTGGTACTCTTTGTGCTCACAGACAAACACACTGTTCATCCGTTTGGATCTGTGTGTATACATGTATGCGTTGCACACCTGTATCCAAATGCTAGTGCCTATCGGGAATACGTGGTCAGTCTTGCTGTCCGTGGATGCACATAGGGACAAAGCTACAGCAGCCTCCAGATTCAATCATCCCTAATAAAACTTTTCAAGTTAGATGAACAATTCCTGCTCTTTCCTTGCACACTTCCCCTATCCCCCACCAAAAAGAAGTTCCCAGTTCCAAAAGAACAGACCCTACCGGGAAGATGCCTGCCTTCCAACTCCCTTCCACACACTCTGGCTCAGATTCCTCTCCTCTGCCCCCACTCCAGCCCTGTGCACCCAAGCCGTGGAAGCGCTGGCTGGCTGCCCTCCGCACGGCCGGCTCTGATGAGCTGCAGGTGGCCCGGCAGAGCCCTGTCTAAGGCACTTGGCCAGGCCTCGATGGGGGGAGCAATCAGCTCCAACCAAGCAGTTTGGCTCCTTACAGGCATGCGGCGCCCTGCTCTCTCTTCCGCTCCCCAGTCCATTCGGGAATACAGCATTCCTTGCTAGCACCTTGGCCAGAAGGCTATGTGCAGACTGCTGGCCAAGAATAACCTCATCAATTAACAGGGGTTTTATTTCAAATGGTATCTTTTAACAGAATTTTTACGCAAAGCTTAAACTATGTTCAATAGTTGAACTACGTTCAAGTTGTACACTACCAAATTCCTCTCTCTTGTACCGCAGCAAAGTACAGCTTTTATAGCTTTCCTTATGCTCAGTTACATGAAGCTGTTAAGGAAGAACATTATCCAGTTCCTTTGAAGTGTTAAGAGCTCATAATGTAAACTTGAAAACAAAACTCAAAGCAGAATTTTTTAAAGCCTGTTTTATCTTACTGGATTATACAGTTATTACTTTCCTGCATAAAAGCCTAAAGTATCTGCACAGTTACTCAGAACCCATAAACTGCTAATCCTAGTATTACTAAGTTTCCTAAAAGCAAAAAGATGACTGTTCCCAGTCTTAACAGTTCCAAAAGAGCATCTAGCGACAGGAAATCACTTGTGGGAAGTCTACGTATGCACTAGACTGTGCCAAAATTAATCTCTGGTATACCAATATCATCAGCTTACATCAAGAATACATGCAGGTCTTAATACTTGGGTGGTACTAGCACAAGTAACACGGCTAGTGCATTATTGCAGTTATGGGAAACTGAGGAAAAATCACTGGTGCTATCTAGCATGCTCATACTGTAAGTATTACAGCATATCTAGCTTTAATTGAGAGTGCATTACATCGTCTTTTTGATCCAGAAGAACTCAATCAATATACAGCAGTCAGCATTGCTGAGCAAAACACAACTGAGGCTTCTTTCTATCTTGGCAGTAACTGAAAAATCCCTTTACTTCAAGTTCCAGGAGTTACTTTACGAAGTTCTGGACTAGTCGCCAAAAATTCACACTAGGGAAAAGTGTAGGCGGATATTGTTTCAAGGTCCAATATCTCATGACCCGTCATAACTCAAAACAAATGCTTCAAACCACTGGAAGTTAATTCCAAAGTGTAATGGTTCAAAACACCACTGGAAAGTCTCTTCGTTCACTGAAGTCATCGATTCTATTATCCTGCATCCCTACCCAGCTATTCACTCCCACTCTTTAGAATCATGTGCCAAATCACATTATCACACAGACAATTAGCTTCAAACATGTTGCAGGAGATCTTTCCCCCACCAGATGCCTCAATACAGACAGACTACTGCTTGGCTAGGTTTTCCAGAACACAAACCTATTACCACGCTGGAAATGCTGATCTGCCCCACATACAACACCTCTGCACCCCCAGTAACTCCCCAGCTCCTACCTTCTCACAAGCATGTTTGCTTCTCATGCCTCAACTCTTGCTAAGTCTCTGCATTATTTAGCTCATATGAAGAAAACAGTTGACAAGACAGCAGAGCAGGAAAAAAAATAGATTTGAGCACATCTGAACAGAAGAAATGATTTGCATTCATTTTAGAGCCTTTCAAAAACAAGCACCATGAACTATTACAAGCTTAACCTGGAGAAAAACCCAGAACATTGGCTGCAGTACTGTTACTTATTTATTATACTCAAGTTGTTACTGCAAGAGTCGTAGAGATCCATTTGTAATATGGATGGATTGCAATATGATCCTTGTAATGTGATGAAAATACAGAAGAGGAATCCAGCCAGCAAGACATAAGAAATACCCCTTTGATTTTGCTAAATGGTGACTTTGGGTGGGTTCAGTCAAGTAGAAAAACTAGCCGAGAAGAGTAAGAAACAGATTGCATGGGTAAATACTGTATCAGTTCTCAATCAAAAAGAAAGCAACAGTTAAAGGATCATGAGAATTTCAGGCAAACATTCTAAGGTAGGGGAGCATCTGGTCTGTTTCGGAGCAAAAGCCATCAGAGGAAATACATATAAAGAAGGAGAACACTGAGTGTGACTGAAAGTGAAAACAATGAAGGACAGGTCCGTGGACCAAAAGATAGAGAAACTGCAGAAACATGGAAGTAAAGTTTACTGAAAAAGTGACGAGAAATCTTGCAGGTACTGATTCTACACAAGCAATAGCACAAGTAATACTACAGTAATCAATGTTTTTCATTTATAGCTATTACCCAGAATAAAATTAAGTAAGATAGAATACAGCATTTATAGCATGCTGTCCTACATAATTCTCCATTTGCAGGCAGTGGAACATCACCACATGCGAGTTTCTAGTTTTAAATCAGTAATCCCTTCATTCTACTTCATGTCGTCTCATGTGAGGAATGAAGAAACAGTATTCCAGCACAGAACAGGATTAAGAACTTGCCTCTGTAATATCTGATCATTGTGCAAGGACACACACACTGTCTACCTGCTACAAGTTTTTCTGCTTCTAAACACTGTCCCTCTGTTCCAGCAGCCATGTGTGTCCATGCTTAGGTTCCTCTTCAAATTGCCCCTGAGAACTGTATGTCTGATACTTTAATACACAGCAACCTAGATAAGGAATGAACAGAGAAGATCATGAATGTACTGGAGACCATAAGCAAGAATTTTTTTTGAAGCATCCCTTTAAAGTCTAAAGTTTGGGTTTTCTGAGGACGGCTATTAAGCTTTCCAATACACAATAACCCTAACACAGTGCCCCCCAAACTTAACTTTAAAGTTGAAAAAAAACTGAAGAAAAACACTTAAAAAGAAAAAACATCTCCTGATGTTTAGAACATCTGTAATAGAGCTAAGAGACACACCAAATATTTGCATTACTCATCTCGCTCTCCTTGTAGACACATGCCTCTTTAGTTTCAGTTCTGCTGATGCTGCTTCTAATTACCCTTCTGCAAAACCTGAACGAGCTACACTGAACACCAGTGTCTGAAGCAGAAAACACAGAAAAGCAGAGTCCTAACCAACATTTCCGATACTGTAATTGTAGCCTCAAATACAGTTAGGCAGGTGGTTCAAGCTCCCAAGTAAGCCTCAAAGCTTTCATCTGGAAAAAATAGGCAACCATTTGCGTGACTACAGACAAGAACACAGTTCGCAATTTTTACATTATGTATATACTAATACTAGAATATTTAACAGTCTTGCAACAGTCACCAGATCTAAGAGAAAAAAGTCAAGGCAGGACATATTGCTGTCAAATAGAGAGTACAGGGAGAATATTGCCACTCACGCACTAGCTGCAAAACTACTTATGAAAGATGAATCCACCACACTTGAGATTGTTTCCTGATCAGTTTGCTGCCTGCAAACATGTTTTCACTGAGCAATCACTTACTGGTAGCGTCAGCTGCAGGAGAGCTGCAGCAAAGCCAGACAAAAAGGAAAACTGATCATGAAATCCTCATCAGTTTTGCAGTAGATTGGGCTCAGCATGCAAGATGTTTGAGCTATAACAAGACCTCAAGCTAAACTTTTAGCTGAGCCTGCCAAAAAAACAGAAAGGAAAAAAGAAAAATAAGTGTGACTGTACTTGTTTTCATCTTTAAGACAGAAGACAGGAAATATGCAGATGTAAAGAGAAGGAGCTGACATAGAAAGAAAAAGCAGCCCCTAAAATGGCTGCATAAAGGTACACCTAACATGCGTGGTATATGAAAAAAAGAAATTGACCCAAATAACTCATCTCTTCAGAAGGGAACTAACATGATGAACTACATTTTGGAAGTTATTATGAAATTGGCTTGCTTGATAATTAGTTTTTAAAAATATGAGAGACACAGTAAGTTTTGAGATGGGAAAAAAAGATACACAAGCATATGCAAATAACATATAATGTGCTTACGTTTTTTCAGGTTATCAGGTGAAAAAGAATCATATAATAAAACTAACCAACAATAAATACCAATCACAACAATTAAAGACATGGAGATAATTCCCTACAAAATAATCTGCCTTCAATTCCTTCCCTCTCACCCACACCTGACCTTGACGAAAAAGTGCAATTATTTCTTATTTTATGAAATACTGTTAACTTCTTTTCAGGCTGCTTACTCGGATCTAACCTTTCTAACCTAAATAAAGATAAAATTTGGACGCAAAACCAGCAAGATCAGTGTTATTTCCTTCCTAGAGAGACTGAATTTGCAACAGGGTAGCCAAGACACAAGGGAAAAGTACGCTAAGGTTCTTTTATTTCTTGGTCAACCCTCTCTTAACACAAATTATATTGATATGTAAGAGCAAAACATGTATTCAGTATACAGAAAAACAATACTAGGACATTATTAGCTGTCTGGTGGGATTTTTAATTATTACCTAGAAACAAAAAGAAAAGCCAGTATCAAGTCTGCGGCCCTGCAACGCGTGTCTGTAGCCAAAACTGGTCCTTTCACTATGGCTGGCTATACAGAGCCAAGAATATTCCTCAACAGTAGTAAGCATAACCTAGTAAAAACCCAAGGTATCAGTGACAATCGCTGAAAGGAAAAAGCTGTCCGTATTGTGAAAAGTCATTTTTGCAGAAAATTTAAAACTACATCTTCTTTTACCAGATTTCACAAGCGAGAAAGTAAGAGGGTTTAGTCCTTTTGAATTAAAAGTTTCTCCCTTGAGAGTTACCAAAATTTCTTTGTGCCTAACCGCAAATACCTAACATAGATATTTGTTACTGTACCAAACTCTTGGCATATCTCGGCTGCTATTACTAAACAGCCTGTTACCAAAAAACTGTTGCCATCAGCAGAACATGGTAGCATCATACCATACCTTCTGGTAAACTATTGAGCACACGAGGTCTTTAACAGCAGAGAGGGACAGGTCCTGAGCTTCAATGGTGACAGTCTCTCTAGTGAGACCAATCTGCAGAAGGAAGGAGATCCCATGCATGGAGCCTCGGGAGTTGGTGAGGCTCTGGGTACTAAAACTGCCATTGGAGAGTCGACTGGAGAGCCCCGACTGGGGACTTGAAGACAAAGTTGGGGTCTGTGGTGCAGCAGCATGACACGTAGGTGGGGAAAACTTCTGCAAGGATGGGGGAGAAGAGTCGTTTGCTGACATCTGACTTGCTTTACTCTGCCGAGATCTCCCTAGTAGTCAAATTCTGAGAAAAATACGTTATCGGTTCTTGGTTTGAAATGAAAACAAGGATAATGTAAGTTTCCCTTTCTTCAGTAAAACGCTCCTGACCAGTAAAACTTAAATTTCCATTTCATTTGGTGCAAGCCAAAGAGTAAAATAATTACAGCTGCAAGTTACTTTAAATTAAAGGTTCTCTTTCTGCAGTTACAATCAGCTGATCCAAAGCAGATTGCCTGTCCTTTAGCACTACATCCAGACACAGAGGCTTACATAAAGGCCTCACAGAAACACATCAGCTCTGCTGTTTTATACTTGTCCTTCATTTTTATTAAAAAACAAAAGCTGGAGAAACAGATGGAAATAGATGTCGATAATTCATTGAAAGTATCCTCATTCACCTAATTACACAGATCATATCTTAAATGAAGAATCATCTTCATGCAGATAGCCTTTTACGATGAAAAAAAAAGTATCCTTGAGCAACAAGAGAAGTCCATGTATGTGATGAATCTATTCCTCCTTCAGAAAGTCTTCTCTGAATTCACAGGACAAATTGAACTTGAAGATCAATGAAGATACCTGATTTCATTTTTATAAAATATTTTAGCTCATGAAATGGAGGAACAGAATGTCTGAAGACACAATCACACTAAATGTAATCTCCAGCATCACCCAGATAATCTCCAGCATTTTGAAACGTTGTACTCTGCCTGTAGGGGAAAAGATAAAGTTGTTATTTCACATGAAATGCATAAAGTCACATACCCATGTCATAACCACTCTACTTTTACACAGCAGGATACCAACTCCTTTTACTCAAATATATTACATTAGAAGCCTTTTGTATTTGTAAGTTAAACTTAACTGCTTTCTCACTGTATGATACATGAGAAAAATCAGATCTAGCACTGACCAATATGTTACCACAACTTTAATTAACGATAGTTTAGCAGAGCAAAGCACTTAGCATTTAAGAGGAAAAAGCCAAAAAAGGTAGGGGGAGGGAGCACTAGAACACAGCTCTGCTCTGTACATCTATATTGAGAAGCTGGTGGGTAGGGAAGGAAATTCATTAAATGCATAGAAATGTGAAAAAAAAATACAAGATAAAGACTCAAACTCTATGCAGCAGCATGTACTCAGGATATCATTTTAATACTGTTATTCAAGAAAACTGAAGGATGACTTGCACAAACTCTAACTATAGGAAGATATGCAGAGCATACCATTGAGCATCAGTTCCTTTGGAAAAAAAATTTAATCATTTAATACTCACACATCTGATTAAAAAAGCAAGTCTGCTACAACCTTTGAAAATAAATAATTTCATGAGCATGGGCTCAAGATACTTGTTACAAGATGCTATGCTACCTGATTCAGTATTTCAAGCATTTCATGAGCAGCTGAAATGTTTGAAAAGAATAATTTCTAGATTCCCCATGCTATTTCTGCCACAGGAAAAAGTTTTCCACGAATGCAAAAGTGGTCCAAATACATAGAGACTACACATCGATAACAGTTTTTAAGGAGCATTGATCCATATACGATACCAAAATCAGTAAGCTCATGTATTTTTCCTTCCCTTATGTAAAAAAAAAAAAAAAAATCTAAGAAAGAGTATTACTCTTGCAATGAAATTTCAGAAGAGAAGTGCCACATCTTATTGGACACAGTAGAAGCTGCCCTTCCCAGAAATAAGGCTGAGAATTGCTAGAACAGTCCATTTAATACGCTATGCACTCGTGGTATTTACCAGTATAATAGCTCAAAATCCCACTGCCATTGCATTCTGAAAGGTAGATAAGGAAAGAGAGGTACACAAATTGCAGTACTGGAAGGAAAATAAGCTCTTGGTACCGCAATAAAAATTCCTAACAGGGGCTCTGGAAGAGAGAACAAATTGATACCTTCTGGATTTTCAGCACAGGTATCTAGAAATTCGTCTTCAAATACACAAGACTTGCTGGGCATTTAACAATGACACCTGAAAAGAAACTTCTGCCTTAAAGAACACGCTAAGCACGATACAGATGAAAGTAATAAATAGGAAGAGTAAGGATGGCAACAGTAACATTTAAGCACCTTTCTCAAGAAAGCAGCTTCACAGTGCCTTCAAGTTTGCTTGAAGATGACTTGTTTTTGTTTCCTACATACTGCTTTCCTCTCCCTCACCTCTCACAGATACCAGAGACAGCAAATACAAACCCTTAGGGGCGGATTTGAATTACAAAAAACAATGCCCAACCAACATAATAGAGAACAGAAAAGCCTTATGATGTGAAAGAATTAATGAGTCTACTAAGCAAGTTTAATTTAGACTGTGAAAGCTCACCTACAACTGCCTAATTAGAACGTTAATTACATTTACCAAAAGCACGATGCTTTTGCATTGACAAAGCCTTTTGATACCATGTGTATTTGCATACAAGCCTTTGAAGAAGTTTATTTTTGCTACTTGGTAGGAAAGAATGGATCTTTCTATGAAAGGAAAGCCATAGAAACTGCTCGCTTTGTAGTGGGGATAGAGTTCTTCCGAACAGCTAATAAAATAAGTGTATGTTGAAATTTACATGCAGTCTACAATTCTGCATTTTTATTTATGCAAAGAAAACCCTACACCTCCAAAAGCAGAGAGGCACAGGGGTTATGAAGTGAGCCCCTCTTCCCCCTTCCCCTGCTGCCCAGCTCGCAGCCTGCGCTCGCCCAGAAGCGCTGTCCCTCCCGTTCCTGCTGCCCCCAAACCAAGCGGCTCTCGGGTAGCTTCTCCAACACCTGGCCCTTAACCCGCCCTTCCATCCCGCTGCGAGGCGAGACGCGGACGTCGAGCCCCGCTCCAAGCGGCTCCACTCGCAGTTCTTACCCCCGCGGGGGCCGTGCCCGCCGGGAGGGCCGGCAGCTCCCCGCCACGGATCCCGGGCGGGACCGGCGGGACGCGTCCTGCCTGCCGCGGGTCACGCAGCCCCGTCCGGGCTGGCGCTGGCAGCCGCCCGTCCCGTCGCGCCCGTCCCTCCCAGGTTTAAATCCCCGCTGCGCGACCCGCCCCCGCCGGCACCATCTCCGGAGATGATGTGGCCTCGGCCCGTCACCCCCACCCCGGGGCACCCAGGGCGGAGCTGCCGCCGAC
>VXAZ01009369.1:1555351-1643524 GCA_013399875.1 Gymnorhina tibicen
CTACAGCGGGACGGGACGGGACGGGACGGGACGGGACGGGACGGGACGGGACGGGACGGGGCGGCCCCGGCAGCGCAGCCCTGCGCTCCGAGCTGCAGCTGCCGCCCCGCTGCCGCCCTGGCCTCGCCTCTCCAGCCGTGCCAAACCCTGGGTCCGCGCCAGCTCGCACCCGCCGGCTGCGGTGCCAGCGCCGGCCGCGGGTTTGGGCAGCCCCCCCGCCCTGCCCGCGGTACCTCGGGGCGCGCCCCGCGCCTTCCCCCGTGCTCTGGCCGGCCGGGGCAGCCACAGCCCGTCTCTTCATGCGCGCCGCTCCCGGTTCACCTTGCCGGGACGGGGTGGCGCAGCCCCGCGGGGGTGTCCCCTGGGCCGGGCAGGCCCTCCATCGCTGCACAGGAAATACTTGACCTAGTGTGTCACAGCATCGCGCTGGTCTTTTCCGTGGCCGCGCTGACCTGGGAGCTGGAAATGGCTTTCAGCGTCCCCGCGCGCCTCCCGCTAGCCCCCACGGATGTGCGTGCGGCTCGGCAAGAACTCAGAAGTTCTCCAGGCCTTTTTCACCATGGCTCTGTAGGTCTCCTGCTGCGTTTCAGCCCCCCCTTCTACCGCTCTGATTCACCCAAATCCCATCTTCTGCCCTGCGTTAATGATGCCACTCTTGGCATCAGCAGCAAATCTCTGCACGCAAGATATTTAGCAAAAAACAGTGAGCTGAAGTATAAAACTGGTGCAACGCAAAGCTGCCTCTGTAACCTCCCTCCAGCCCAAAAGCTCCCTGTTGAGAGACAACCCGTAATCTTCCTTCTTGAATTTGGATTCAGTTTGTGTGTACAAGTCTTAAAATAATATCCACTACCATAGGAAGCTGCTGAAGTTTAAGTTAGGTACCAGACCAAAAACACCTTGAAAAGGCAAACTGTCAGATTCAAAGGCTTCTAATCCTCAGCTCAGCGAGACACAGATGGAGAAGCAGATTAGTGCCTTGTCATTTATAGCTCTGTTTGTAACGTACGTTTCTCATTTCCTTCATCTCGCGCTCCTGAGGCCTGGCTCAAAACCCACTGAAGCTGAGGGGAGTCTTTCCGCTTTCTTCACCCTGTTTTGCATCAAACCTTTACACAGTGCAGCTGATAGAGAGTGTAACCAGCTCTCTGTGCTGACTGGAGCCATTTTATTTGATAAATAATTAGCCCACAGCTTCTTGTCAAAATCTGGAAGTACTTTAAACTAAAAATGTAGCAGTTAATGGTTGATTCTGCTTTTAACTGGTTTTGAATGCCAAAAACCACCCTGGGACTTTTTAATGAAGGCTATTCCATGAATAGAGGATGTTCTTGCCAAAGCTCTGCACCAGATAACTGAGCAATCTTCGTTTCCTTTTTCCTCTAAAGTGGGACTCCCACACACCACCACTGTAAACACAGAGCTTGCCTCCATAAACATGATTTCTGATGCTTAGCACAGCAAGGAGTCGTACTCTACTGTATTTAAAATGCAACAAGCTTCTCACATTTTGAGTAGCAGCCCTAAAAATAGCTGTTTATGGACAACACCAGATGGCTATTAGGTATTACCACAGTCACTGGGCAACGATTATATTTCTTGGTAAAGAAGCTCAGCTTTGTACCATCCAATCAGGCTGGTGCCATTTAATTTGCTGCCCTAAGCTGTAATAACTGCTTTTTCATAAATCAGAACAGAAGATGGATTAGTTAAAATCAGTTTATTACAGAACACAGGACAGCATCAGCCAAAATAAACCGAACTGCTGTTAAGTACTTGTTTGGTGTTACTTTCTATTAGACAAATATTGCTGCAGCATCCAAACCATGTTCTGTTTGTAAAGTTCCCTGTTGTAAAGATGGGTAAAACACATCTGAAAGCAGCTCTGCATGCAGTATCTGTGTATGGAGCAGCACATACATCTGTGCATATGCACAGCTGACCCTGCATGACAGCATTAGCCCTGGCTGCAGTAATTGACAGGGCAAGCATTCTGGTTTGTTATTTTTATGACTACCATAATTAGTGATTTCCTGTGGATTTCATCAATGTTCTTCATTTTTTCTGAGCCCACATCATTCCCTCAGATGGTTAGCTTGTTTTCACAGCTCAGCTTTCCCTGCTGAACCCAGCTGTGCTTTACAAATCACTCTCTCTTACATCTACAAGATACCAGGAAACGGGTAACTTTCATTGTATTTATTCGCTTTTATAAACAAAAAACTGCTTTTCTGTATGGACCACAAGGTCTATGGAAACAAACTGCATTTGGAACTATTTTATAACTCTAAAAATGCATCAAGTTTTTCCAGTTTGAAAATAATATCTCTAGCATTTGGATATTTCATATCTGAAAATGGATACATAATATATTCATTTCTATTCACCAATCTAATGTTTTGAATATTTTCATATTCAAGGCAATGTCGTGGGAGACTTTACTGGTGCATTTGCCTGAGAAATTCCATAAGCACATGCTGCCATGATTATTTTTCACTGCTTTTGACACTGATGTTGCATAGCAAAGGCCCTCATGTAGGATCTGCAAGATCTGCAAAAAATGTCTGCAAAAAGAGGAAGTAATATCTCTGTGGAAAAAATATACAAATGCTTTTCCTTTTTTTTCTTTTTTCAGTTCATTGTCTCTTTTCTCACTCACTCTCTCAACTCAACCTCTCCCATAAGGGAACTGAAAAAAAGTTAGACTTTCAGGTTTGGTTTGGATAAAATCCTGAAATCTGTGTATGTCTCTGAATTACCTCATCGTCTTGGTTTGAGCCCTTAGCTGAACTTTGTCCCAAAATCTACCTCCAACAAACCAGTGAAAAGTTTATAGACTTAAAAAACATGGAATCAAAATTTACCTTGGTATAAACACATACTTTTAACATTTTTTTTACTGAACAAAATACCTATTTGTATGATAAATTATAGGTAATTGACCTATGGAATTCACTTACCCCCCACTAATTTAAGGAATGACCTCACAGATCCCTGCATCTGCTAGATGGGTAGCCTCATTCATATAATAGATATAATTCTACTGTATTGGCTCCAAAATAAAGTTATTTTCCTAAATAAGTGTTTAGGGTAAACCTAACACATTTCACACATTTCACTTATTAAGGCTTTGTCTGTGAAAGCATCAGCCCATGGAAACAGAGTCTCTTTAACCTGAATCCCCAAGTGGTGTGCTTCCACAGCCTGGTAAAGGCTGTTCCAAACCCCCCAGAGATGAGCAGTGGATGAGTTAACTGGGATGAACAGCAGCAGCTCAAGCCCACAAGATGCACGTGAGCCCTGGGCACCTGCAGGCCCCTGTGCTCCTCTGTGACCATCAGCCCCACCACCCTTTCCCTCGGGGCTGTGAGAGCTGCTTACAGATTTCCAAGTCTGCAGCAGCCCAGGCTGCTGAACTCTGGGAATCTCAGACTGCATCTGCTGCCTTACTGCTGTTGGCAAATCAGCCGTAGCTCAGGCTCAAAACTGTAGAATCATAGAGTGGCTTGGGTTGGAAGGGACCTTAGAGACCATCAAGTTCCAAACCCTTGCTGTGGGCAGGGACACCTTCCACTAGCCTGGGTTGCTCCGAGCCCCATCCAACCTTCTGCATGGGAAATTACTTTTTATTATGTGGATTCAAACCACAGCAAACCACACTTCCTCTGCTCTCCCTGCCACGGGCCTGTCAGTCAGAAGAGCCGAGCATTAAAACTGTCTGTAAAACGGTGGAAGGTGCAGGAGTTCCCCTTCTGGAGAAAACTGGCGTGCATTAAACCTGCAGCACTCGGCAGTGCACTTCTCCAGTTAATAGCCAAGGCAACGACGGAGCACACGGCCTCAGCTTCCCAGGGGCAGTTTGACTGAAATGCTGACGTGTTGGAGGGCCAGCAGAAAGAAAAGGTTTTGACAGCGGTTTCTCCATCAACTGATCATTGGGACTTCAGTAGATGGCACTGTCATACTGTCACTTCGCGGGCCCAGGAAGGGATGATGTACAGATCATACTGTCACAGATTGTCCATGCTTTTCTTCAAATGAACTACCTTTTCCTTTTTCCCCTCTAGATGACATCTGATCGCATTTGATTTTTCAGAGTAATAATCCAATTATTTAAAATTTATATAATAGAACAGCTGACCACTGAGCAATTTGCTGACACATTTTCTATTAGGTGGTATGGAACAGGACTAAACAACACATTTTTCCTTTATAAATCCCTGGAAAAACAAAATGCCTATTACCTTTGATTAATTTTTTTTAAAAATGTGCGTATTATTTTTTTAAATAGTTACATAATTCTATTTTCAGCTGTGAAGTGTTCTGATTTCTGTTACACAGATTCTTTTTTTTTCCCTCAGTCTTCTTTATAGACATAGAAATTTCTGGGGTGGTTATGGGAGGGGACATCTCCACTCCAGATTTTGAAAGTAATGCCATTAAAAAATCCTGTTTAATCTTTCTACACACCTTATATGTGTAAGCACTTATATTTTTTTGTATGTTTCCCATGTAGGTGATATTAACACTGCCTTAATCTGACTTTACTCTTGCTAAATTTGTCATCTGTCAAATAATTGTAACCCCCTGAGCAACCACAATCCCTTAGGGAAAAGCAGTGTTAGCTAGTCCTGACTCAAGCTTATATTCTTGTCAGATTTCTCCTATAGCTATTGTATTTATTTTCTTTTCTGCTGAATTGTATGAGAACCCTGGCACATCACCCAGACATTCTGTCCAGCATCTGGATTGTATAGTCAACCACGGGAAATCTCATGGAGGGGCAACAGACTTTTGTTCTGTTGTGTAGTTTTTGGGATCACCATCATCTTGGTAGTTGGATTTAGACTAATTTCCTGTGACTTGATCTCTGACATGCTGGGGCTTTTGTCTAAAAATCTGTCAACCATGATGATTTTTCTTGGTAATCAAAAGATTGCCCATTTCTCCCTATTAACCAGTGACTAGGCTGTGAATTTGGAACAATTTCCTAACAAAGCAATGTGTGGACTTTCACGACTGAAATCAAAGAGGCACAAATTTAAATTAACGCTTTGTTTTCCCATATATGAAAAAAATTGGATACAGCCACATTCTCAGTATCAGCTAGAAGGACGCTGCATCTGTAGTAAAGTTATCACCACCAGAGATGCCATCTGTATGCTGGGTGGCAGATCCACCAGCTTTTCTAGGAAATCTGTGAAATCTGGATCAACAATCTTCAAATCACAAAGTGCTCCATTCCTCTAACATCACCCTTGTCGACACTGAATATTTGCAAAGCTGTAGTTACTAGGATGTGGCTTTCCAGTACAAGGCTGATGAGCAGCAAGATGATTACTACTGTCGCTTCCCTTCTTCCTTTCTTCTTCTTTTTTGTCTTTTAATTTGTTTTGACATCAAGCCTGAACTTTAAGAAATACGTAAAAAATCGGAGAGTTGAAATGGAGTACCTGTGATGCAGAATAGTCAGATGTTTTCTACAACATCCTAGAGCAAGAACGGTGATGTCAAATGACCTAAAGAAAAGATCAGGAGCTCAGAAACTTGTATCTTTGGTTTAATAATTTAAATTGGTGTACTGCAAAATACCACTTCACCACAGCTTTTGCTTCATTCTTAGTTGATAGTATAATTACAGAATTTAAAACGCCCGAAGAGTGGATTTTCATTTTAGCAAGTATTTTTGTTGTTCTGGGCCTCAAAAAGATCATAGGAAGAACTTATAAAATAATAAACTCAACCGCTTTGCAATTCTGTAGGTCTTTGCCGTCACACCCTTCAGGAATACCCGTTCCGAGCTTCCATCAGCCACGAGCGCTGCTCCCGGCCGGTTCCCAGCAGGGAGCCCGGGCCGCGCCGCAGAGCCCTCCCCGATTCCAGAGCCCGGAGCTCCCACCGGTGCCCGAACGCGGACGGATCACGCGGGGCCCCCGAGCCGCAGCCCATCCCGGAGCTGCCCCTCGGAACACAAAACCAGCTTTCAGGGGAAAGCCGCAGGCTCCGGCTTTTCCCACGGTGGGAATCACGAGTGCCTGCGCCGCCGTCGCGGCCCGGCAGCCGGGGGAGGAGGGAGCGGGGAGGGGGCCGGGGGGCGGCAGGCAGCCCTTGGCACTGCTGACGTGCTGCCGGGGACGAGCTCAGCTCGGAGGGAACGCGGGCTGCCAGAGAGACTGGCAGGGCTGCGGCTGCAGCAGCCAGCGCCGCTCCTGCGGCAGCCTCCTCCCTCCCTCCCTCTCTCCCTCCGTGCCTCCCTCCGTGCCTCCCTCCGTGCCTGCCTCCGTCCCTCCTCCGCCTCCACCTCCGCCGGCACAGCCCCGGCTCTCTCCTTTGCACCCCCGGCACTCGGCGAGGCGGAGGCAGGGGATGGCGGGGGTCGCTGCCCGGCTGCTCGGGGCGCTGTGCCTCGCCGCCTGCCTGCCCCCGGCGCTCGGGAGGGATGCCGGAGCACAGTGGACCCTGGAGAAGGTTGGTCGCGTTTGCCTTTCCCAGACGCTTCTTGCCTCTCCTTTGGTGCGGGGGGCAGCGCCTTCCCGGAGGGCAGGGGTCAGCGGCTGGGCGGGGGGACAGCCTCATCCCTCCTGCCCTGGCCGCCAACGCGAATTCGGGCTGGGGTCACCCTTGGCGCGGGCCCGCAGGTGAGGGTGGGTAGCATGGCTTCTCTCTTAGCCCGAGCTCGGTGGCTGCAGAGAACAAATCTTCGTTTGTCTTTGTCGTCTCGCACCGCCCGGGACCGGGCAGCAAGAGCGACAAGCTTTGTCAGGGGCAGTTAGTGAATTTAAGGGGAAACCTAAAAACCTGAAATTATATTGCTTATAACATTCTACTCTACTCCAGCTTTCATTGTGATTACGGTGAGTCAGAGGACAGTGACTTAGTTTGAGAAGACAAACAGCTCTTCCAGCAGCAATGCACGCATATCTAGGAAAAACAAGTAGGCATGGTGCTGATAGCCAGTACAGAATTGTTTTGAAAGGATATAATGCTCTAACATGTTGTAGACCCATACTATATTGTGTCTAATTTAAAGTGGTATGTGAACTACTGAAAAGAGGAGTCTCAAGATTTAATTTAAGGGTGGTAAGCCCTAAACCACAGATTTCTCTATACAGCAGCTCTTAGTGGTTCATTATGAAACATTAACATAGTTTTCTTCATAAAGAACTAAGCCACGTGAAACATAGGAGAGCATAAAACTGCAAATCACATTCAACTAAACATTTCAGGAATTTCCAAACTGAAAATATACTTCTAGGGCCCTTACCCAAGTGTTTGTAGAAGAGCTGAACTCAAAGTTCAGCAAGAAGCAACTGAATTCCACTAATCCAGTGCACCATTCTCTTCACCAATAAATCGGATTCCAGGACAAACTGGTAAAATGAAGCTTCCCTCACACCTCTCCACACACTTCCCCTTAGTCATTCCCTTTCTCCTTGATTTCATTCACCCCCCATTCAAGGAAACATTTGCTTGTTTGTTAATGAGACACTCTGTCATTCAGTTCTATTAATTGTATCTTACAATACATACATATATATACATGTCTAGCTCACTATATAATATATATAGTTTGTGTATAGACTATATATCTGTAACATAATACATCCATATTACACACAATACATGTGTATGTACATATATGGTACATACATAAGAGCGTGTGGGGCTTAATCTTTAGTCACACTGGTCAATGAACAGCCATGTAGCCCCAGTGCTCCTTCTTTCGGCCCCCCTGAGCCCCAACACTTCACTCCTTCGTTCATTCCATCTGACCAGTCAATCTCCTTGCCAGTGCTGTCAGTAGTGTCATCCAACCACAGAACCATTGCATCTGAACTCCTCTGCCTATGCACACACTAAGCAAGAACAACTTCCTCTTTCTCATCAAATTCTTGCCCTTCAACAACTTTTGTTCTTTCTCCCTGGAGGGGTGTGTGAGCCAGAAATTCAAAGTCCTACAGGTAAGCCTGAGCTACTTGTAGAACTTGAAGTCTTGCCGTTTTATACAGCTTAGTACAAGCTTAGTGACAGCCCTGTCATGAATACATTGTTCTGCCTCCCTGGCGTGGCAAAATAGGGATTGACCAACACTGTAAAGAATGACTCACTTACAAATCTTATTTTGCTTCTCTTTTATTTCATAACCACATTTGTAATTCCTCTCACTTCCCAAATTTGAAGATATATCCATTATTAGAAGTGGAAATTGATTCCTCTCTTTTGAAGTATTTTCATGCATTTTTACTTTAATAATATTTCTTTGCAAAGTGATTCATTGACCTCAGTTACCAGGCATGTTCTTCACTTGTTCAACTGTAGACATATTTTCTGAACTTCCTTAATTAAATTGTCCTCCTACACTCTTCTGAAGTACATAGCTTTAGCTTTTCTCTCTCCCTTTACAGCCTGCTCCTCCTAAACGGAACAGCTCCCTGACAACATTTTCTCTTGTCTGTGTCTCTTCTACACTGGTCTAAGTTCCACCATATAAATCTCCTAGTATTTTAAAAGACTGTTTTGCAACTTCCACAATACAATTTCCAAACTTTCACAAGTTCATCTTTATATCAGATGAAATGCAATTTTTTCTTTAATCTATGTCTAAATTTGCTAGCATTAAAAATGTTAACTATCCATCCTAAATTTTGGTGTCCTTACTGTCTTAAAATTCAGCTTTAAACACTGTATTAAAATTGGCACAATAAGATTCAGTGTCTTTGTGTCACCCCTCTGCTTAATTTCACTAGTAAACTTAAGGAGAATTAGAGGAAAGGTTCACATGGAGATAAACAGCTAGGAAACAAGAGAAGCGTGGAAGTAAATGTTTACAGTGAAGTCTAGAAAATACTTGTGCTCGTACTTGCTTGTACAAACACAAACGGAGTAGAAAAGAAGTCAAATAGTGAGGCAACCCCCATTTTTTTAAACAATATTAATCACGTAGGGTAATAAGATAATAGATAATAAGATACCTGACTCTCGAGGTCAGTTCACATTCTGGCCAGGTAATGGGTTTTAGGTGTTATTTCAGACACATGTGAAATGACACACGTGAGTAGAAAAGGAGAGTGAATTATTTTTTGTTAACACATGCAATGATAGGTTTGGACTACAGATATTTATGAAAATGTCAGTTTGATGCAGGAGCAGTCCAAAAGCAAGTTAGCTGTTAAACAGTTTGAAGAAAGAAAAAGAATAAAATAAAAAATACCATTGTCCTACAGTGTAAACCATGGTGTGCTCATGTTCCAGTTTCTCTCCTTCTGCTCATGTCAGAAAGGATGACATAGACAAGGTACACTGAAGGACAGCAAGTCTGCTCAGTCAGGCGAGGCAGTTCCAATCAAAGAACAAATAAACAGAGCGGTATTTTTCATTAGGAGAAAGACAGGAGTAGAGGGAAGACCCTGTGGTATAAATGAGGAATGGATATGATAGTGCCTGAAATAGGAATCTATAAAAACAGTAGTGGCTCAGGAAGTTTATGAGAAGACAATTGCTAGAGATTGGACAGGTTCAAATCCGGTGTATAAAGGGGCATTTGAGATGTCCTTGGGAATCCCACCTGGCATTCAGCTACCACTCCAGAGCACTACGGGGCTCTTGCACATCAAAGATGTGCATTTGCCACCTACATAAGGATGTCTCAAGCACTCTGGGTCATCCGATACAGCCCCAAAGGCCTGCGCTTGGGCAACAGAAAGGAAGTCACTCGGGAGGTGGCTCACCTACTAGTGGTTGCCACAGGAGACAAGCTGTCGGTTCTGAGGTTAAACCATGTGTCACCAAGCTGACAAATGCCCCAGCTAGCTCCAAACGAGCCACAGCATTCTGCGCAGTCACACTCATACTGCCACTGTGGGCAGAGGCCACAATGACACAGTTCGCTCCCTCTGGCAGTGAGTTACCTCAGGCATTTCTTTGCAGTACTGCGTCTTAAAACATAGACACAGCACAAAGCTAAATACTATTACTACTAGAAACAAAGCTTCTGGTGTTTTGTCTCAATAGAAACCGCAGCTGAAGGTGGCGTGGTTGTAGACATGACATGTAGAATTAAGATATTAGGAAACAGAGAACCCATTCATAGGTTGAGGTTTTACAGCTAGCTAGTAGGTAAAACTTTCTCCCATACTTTTAATGCTAGCATATTTTGCATGGAAATGAAAGATAGAGAAGCCAATCATTTCTGAGTAAAAAGGGTTTTTAAAATTACTTTTTGTTGGGAGTAAATCAAAGTAGCATAATATGCCACTTTTATTGTAATTCTGAAGAAAACTATGGTTAAAAAGGTCTACTAATAGTTATAGTAGTCTTTCTTCTCTCTGCCTTCTACAGTATTCTCACCAACCAAGAATTTTAGGTTCTGATGCTATTCAAAAAGTTGTGGCCAACACAGATGTTTCTGAAATGTGGGAGAATGATTTGCGCCCTATCCTGATAGAAAGATACCCGGGATCACCAGGAAATTACATTGTGCGACAGGTAAGACAACACTTCTTGAAAACCTCTAAGAGTATCTTTGTTATGTACTATTATTATTATTGTTACTATTATTATTATTTATATTCTGGTAACTCCTTTGGTGACTCCCACTAAAGAGACAGTCCCACTAAAGTGACAGTCACATTCCTTTCATTCAGTAGGATGAACTCTATCATTGTTCAGGTCTAGACTGCATAGTGCCTACATGACACAGCTTGCACATTAGCCGACATTATTTTCCAGGGCTGCATAGTGTGATTAAAAAGAAATCTTTTCTTTAGAAATCCTGTTTTAAATTAAAAAGCTTGCCCCAGGTTTGGTACCCAAAGTACAACACAATGGTTGTCCTTTCCTGCACTTGAGCAGGTTTTTGGTCACTGGTTCAAACCCGAGACCATCATGGGATGAAATAAATGATACCCCTGCCACCTTTTCTGGAGAGCCCCTGTCCTGTGCTGTTACAGTGCCCTGGAGTGTTGCTTCAGATGGGCGTATCAACACAAAAGGGGATCGCAGAGGCCCAAAGGGGCAGGCAGATGAAATGGTCAGCACGACAAAGTGCAGCCCTAGTCCACGAATCCCACCAGCTCTGCTGGCCCAAGCACAGCAGTGTCCTAGCGCTGGGCTAACAAACCCAGACTGCAGCTGGCCCCAAGGCAGTAATGGCTCCAGCACATTGTCTTTGAGCCACAAAGTTAGCACACAACTGGGTTGCTGCCCTATCGGCACCTCTGCTCTGCACTCACAGAGTGGGCATCTTCAGGACAGTGTCCATGCTGGCTCTGGATTACATTAGCCGAGTAGGAGACAGACAATGGTACAGCTGAGTTTACTAGAAGACATTCACATCATCTCAGTAGCCTTCATCTACCCTTCAGGCAGTGACTCAACAGCTCTAAGACAGCCGTAACTACAATAAATTTATTTGCCACTCTGCATTTTGTAGACTGGAAAAATGCAGCCTTTTTATGCTTCGTGTGTGTGCGTGCACATGTCTCTATAGATTTAGTTTTGTGGTTTCTTTAGCGATACCCTGGAAGGCAGCCAAATGAAAGGGGGAAAAGGAAGAAAAACAGAAAAACAGCTGAGCCTAGGCTAGAAGACCACAGATCATGTTCAAAATAGGATCATCCTGTTACAAAGTAACAGCATGTATTAAATTAGACCCCCCACCAAAGGAAAAAAAGAAGAGTCCCCTATTGTCAAAACACAATAACAGAGTTTGAAATGGATGACGCTTCTTTGTTGAGACACAAAAAGCATCAGACTCCTTTAAGGGAAAAGGTTACTGGGAACTCCATCCAGGCTTATATAGTCCCCTTAATCCTTGACGGACATCCTTTACTCTGCCTACTGATAGCTGATAGACCATACAATGTTGTAAAAGCTTTCAGAGGGTGACCACAAACAAAATGGAAGTTTGTTCTAGCACTAAAATCTATGGCAATATTCCTACTGACTTCACTAAGAGCAGAACAAGTCTTCAAAGTCTATTTTCCCTTCAGAGGCTTTCCCTCATGTTTACTTAAAGAGAGAGGAATCTGCCTTGAGGAAGCACTCTAGGGACCCATAAAAATAAGTTGCTTGATAGAGAAACAGAGATGTCCCTCTAGAATGAGTTAGCCAGAACTCTGGCTGAAGTATAGCTGGGGCTGTTAGAGGTATTGTCTTTAGGTAGGAAGATAACTAAAATGAATTATTTCCTTTATAGATTATCTTAATTCTTATCTTTACTTTAAGTGAGCTACACTTACAAAATCTCATTTTTAAAACACTGTTCTGAAATGTTTAATTCTTTCTTTAATTTAAAGGAATCTACCTATCTCTTATGGCCTTGTAAATAATTGGTGTCACTCGAAAGGCAGATTTCTCACACAAGCTAAAAAGCCCAATGACCTCACACTAACCAACCAAACCAAACACCTTTTTTTTTTTTTTCCCTTATACTGCTGTGGCATCTCTGTGTGGTAATTGTCTAAACAGCCACAACCAGGTCTCTGCAGCCAATTCTGACTTTACATTTAAGGGCACATCTGAGTTAAGATTTGAAGATGTTAACATTAAATCTGCTCTAGTTATACCTGAAAAAGACACGGGCCTGAAAACTTCAGAGATCAAGATCTTAATGTGTCATAATAATTGGCAATCATTCAAAACACCTTCACACTCCAAAGACAAGGGTCAAAAGGAAGAAATAAAAAGCAAATGGGTCAGTCAAAGACTTAGGTAGCAAAGTTATACAGTGAAATTAGATTTTTTGCTATGAAGTTTATCCTTTAAAATACAATGCACTTACAGAAATAAGAGCCACTGTTAATTAGCTAATTACAATTTGTCTTCAACGTCCTTCTGAAGCAAGAAATATTAATCTGATTGTTTTTTATAATTGCAGCATATCAAGCACCGTCTTCAAACATTAAAGGCTGGTTGGGAAATCGAAGAAGATACATTTCAGAGATACACACCATATGGATATAAAACATTTTCAAATATTATCAGCACTCTCAACCCCTCTGCAAAACGCCATCTAGTACTTGCTTGCCACTACGACTCAAAATTCTTTGGACAACAATGGCGGGACAGAGTGTTTGTAGGAGCAACTGATTCAGCTGTGCCTTGTGCTATGATATTGGAGCTGGCACGTGCCCTGGATAACAAACTTCAGTTAATTAAGGTAGTTTTTTTGTTTCATTTTCATTTGGTTTTCCAACAGAAACAAGCCTCAGGGCATTTCCACATTCTTCTCCATAGCCTGCATGCTGGGTTCTCCGATTGCTGTGCCTGTAATAAATCTCCCACTGACTCCAAGAACAAACAGAGATCAGTATCTACTACTCTGTAAAGTCCATTATCACATTAAAATTTCTTATTAAAAGGGTGGCTATCTAAAAGTTATCTATATAAACATAAATGATACAAAAATAAATGATATCTGAATAATAGATATTTCATAGATTTGGAAAGATATAATGCTGCTTTCTATCTAAAAGGCACAGAACCTTACTCAGAAGTTCCTATCATATCCAGTAACATCTAAGGTCATTGACAAAGTTTTGTTGCATTCTGAATCCTGCGGAAATCTCTCTGTTGTATTCTGCTTTGGGACACAGATGAACTAAGTGTTGTGCAGAAGAGTCACATTCAGGTCCCCCCATCCAATAAGGATTTCAAGTTTTGTTTCTTATCCTCTTTTACCAATTTGAATAGTTTATTTATGAAAGAAGTATAACTTTATCAGTCTGTGTTATCTATGCTATAAAAATCTTCTTCAAAGGGCTGCAATTGCTAGGCACAAAAATCTGTTGAGCCTACAAACTCTTAAAGCTTGTAGGATTACAAATTTGTAGGATTACGAATTCACGAGTGCCATCTACTGGTTCAGTATTCACTACTTACAGAAAAATAATTCTCGTGCACTTACAGAGCTTTCACAGGAAAAGGTCTCTCAAAGGTGAGAAACACTCTACAAAGTGTCAGGAGTACACTCAGCTCAGGTATTAAGAATACTTGTCAACAGTAGTTTCCAGAAACTGATTTGGCACATTCTGACACGTGAATATTCAAGAATAAGAAGATTAAGAGTATGCCAATATTTTTAACCACAAAACAAAACACTCCTGTAATACATGTGCTTTCAATCAGAAGCTTCATTTAAGATAAATTTGCCTGGTGATTATTTATGAAACAATCTGCACACTGGCTTTAAAGAATGGCATTTTTCACTACTAACACATCATTTTACAACGAAAATAGTTTTATCATTTAAGATGACAGCATTTGACAAAAAGGCAATGAGTTACTTTGCACAGGCCAACATTCGTACAGTATTTGTTAACAAAATATACTTTGGGACCCATCTGCTTAATATATTAGCTATGATGTTTTTGCTTTGCTTATAGTAGCACAACAGACTTTGTTATGTTTTCAGCCAAATCCATTTATACTTTGAGTTGAAGGTATGATTTTTATCTTGATGTTTCTCCAGTTATATAGAGTAAGTTTAAAATTAATGGGCAAAGACATCTCTCTACATCATTAAAATGTGTTAAGTAGTTATAGTAATAATAACACAAATACTACTTTCTAAAACTCAAATGGCATTGATACAGTTCCTCCAGAAGGTAATGCAAAATGACTGCTGTCCACAGAGCTCTGTCATGTGCAAAGGACAAAGGGCAGCAAACCATTGCCATTAGAGAAATTGCTACACCACTGTGAGCACAATCAATACCATCTTGCCTGCATGAACGACATTTTATACAAGTCTTCCACTACTCTTTATTTTGGATCAGCTCCAGCTACATGGGAGTTGCAGCCCATACAGGACATGACTGCTGCCAGTGACCCCACCTTTTTAACCACATTGTGCAATTTTACTTGAAGTAGTGTTAATTCATATAGGGGTTAAAATATTTATAGCAACTGTCAAGACCACAGTTCCCAAAAGTGTTCATTTAGGGGAACTAGCCTGGGATTTGCCATGCTGTAGATTATTAGAAATGCTGACAGTTCAAACAAGGCTTCAGATAGTAGACTCCTTCTATACTGGGAAGAAATTTCATACAAATGTCTTTTTTGTGATATATTCTCAGGTTTTAGTGCTGTTATATTTTTGGCTGTTGAAAAGGAAGGATGAATCTATCCACTCTCTTTGCTTTGGGTTAGGGTAAAGTTGCCTCAGTGATTTCAAGTTCCCCTGAATGAAAAGAAAGGTCTCAAAGAACCACCAACTTGACAAATACATAATTCATCTCCACTGATGCACAGCTGTAGCAATTATATTAATCCTTGTGGTGCAATCAAATAATAAGATTAGCACTCCCATCGGGTCTTGTTACTGACACGTCTCCTCATTATTTGAGATAATGTTGCTGCTACCTGGTTTTGTAGATCTGTCTCAACACAGCTAACATCTTCCAAAATCAGAAATGAAACTTTTATCCAGAACCAAAATGATACAAGACTGGAGAATGTGTCACTGTGCTAGATAAATAACAATTACCTTGACTGATCACTACCACTATTACACTGTAAAAACAGCCAAAGGAAGGTTTGCATAAGGAACCTTGAAAATACACCCTTATTCATGTTACCTATATGACTACAGTATTTGCTCTTTATTTAATGTTCTGGCCAGAATCAGTTATTTTACTTTTAACTTCTCCAACAGGCCAGCTCAGCATCAAAACCAGACCTTTCACTTCAGCTCATTTTTTTTGATGGTGAAGAAGCCTTTGTCCGGTGGTCCCCTTCTGATTCCCTCTATGGATCTCAACACTTAGCTCAGAAAATGGTATCTACTCCACACCCACCTGGTTCAACAACCACAAACCAGCTGCAGGGCATAGTAAGTGGCTTCCACCTCCTTAATGAACAATAGCAAATGGCATTTTAAAAAATATTTACTTAGTAGGCAACTGGCCAAATTCCCAAGAAACCACGACCCCACTAAAATTAAAGGAAGAGGCAGGCTTCTGGAAACATTATGAAATATGATAGAGAATTGGCAAGAGCTTTTCAGGTGATTAGACCTGCTGCATGCAAGTATGAGGAAGAGTCATAGAAAAATCAAATTGCACAAATTTACTAGGATACAAACTAGGATACCCACCTTCTTCAGGAAAAGATAATTCAAAGTGATAAGAAAAGAGCACAAACAGTATTGGCCTATGAAAAATCTCCCCTAGCTCAGTACTAAGCTACAGCAACCTGTGATTTCCCTTGATTCCTACTAACATTCTGGTTGTCTGTTCCCTTCTACTTTCCCTGCTTGCTGCTGAGGCACTTCTCTTCTGTCACTGCTTCTTGTGACTCATAAAATGTCTTTCCCTTGACAGACTTCGTTGTTCTCAGGGGAAGAAGCAATTTCCTCTTCTTTTTCCCCACCTACCGTAGTTTTTCTTTTAAAGAGATATAACACACAAATTGCAAACTAAGCTATACAGCCTGCTTCAGCTTGAGGAACAGGGAAACAGCCTATCCTTTCCCTCCTCGGAAAGACAGCAAAATGTATCAGATTGGAATCAGGTTCTGCTAGTGAATTCTTCTCAGGCACCATGGCAGAAAAGCCAGATCTTTGGCCAGAGCTAGCGAAGACCTGCTCATGACCTATACAGGAAAACAAGAGGTTTCATTGCTGCTGCTGCTGTTGTAGGAAAGCATTCTGTACTAAAGATTCTTTCTTCTGTAGGACCTGTTTGTACTACTGGATTTAATTGGTGCACCAAACCCAGTCTTCCCCAATTATTTTCCAAACACTATTCGATGGTTTCAGAGGCTGCAGGCAATTGGTAAGCAGAAGGATATGGGCTTTGAATGAATTTCAAAACCTAGTGAGTAGTTTCTGGATGTATTAAGTCCTGTAAATCAGATTTTTAGATTAACTGTCTGGTTTACAATAATAGTATTTGACAATGTAAATGTGAAATTTGATTAATCCTAAACCTATATGAAGATTTTGATATTTAATTAATAAAACAACTGAGGAAGACAGACATTTGGAAGCAACAAAACAGATTCTATTACTGATTGTCACTCTGTAACTCTTGGCAACTGCTTCACTTCTGTTTTAGTTCCCACTTCTGTAGAATGATGGTAATAGCACCAATCTTGAGGTCTTCCAAGTATTAAACAAATGCAAAAGACAGTCACCACTGCCTTTTTCTTCTTTGATGGAAAAAGCTTCCATGTGAGAGGAAAAATAATTCAAATGTGCTAACATCCCTCATTGTCCAAAAATTGTAATAATCACTTTCATTGTGCATTGCAGAGCAAGAGCTACACAACATGAATCTGCTGAAGAATCACCCTGTTGAAAGTCAGTATTTCCGGAGTACTTTACATCGAGGCTTGGTTGAAGATGATCACGTTCCATTTTTATTAAGAGGTACCAGAAATTCTTCTATTTTTAAGTATATGTTCAGTAAGAAAGGCATCATTTAGTGAATGAGGAAGTGCATAGGTTCCTGTTTTTCAAGCTTATTTGCCCCAGCTTGAGGCTTCTGAATCCAACTTTACAGCTTTGAAAAGCATACCTGAACAAAAGCTGCTGTAAAACATATCTATCATCATTTTGCTGGAGCCTTAATGGTACAGAGAGAATGGAAATTTCTGTCTGCAGTAGTGTCCTACAAAGTTAAGTGACCCTGCTCCACTCAGCAGAGCACCTTCAAAACTAAGGTGGGCCAAATAAGGGTAGATTAGTGAACTCTTCTGACTGAAGTTTTGTACAGTACAGCAAGGACTACAAGAGTCATATTGTTGAGAAGGTTTAACCAGAAAGGAATGCAACACTAGTTCAGTGAGGAGAGTGTTTCCCTAGGAAAGGAGGGAGGTATCTTCATATCCAGCCCCTAATTTTACCACTGCTTTTAGTCTGTTAACTACTGAGTAATGCAGAATGTGCACACAGCTCTGGAAGCAGGCACAAGGGCAGCTGCACCTCTCCACTTCTAAGCAAGCGCCCTCTTCACTGAGCTCTGCTTACTGTGTCCTGCTCAAAGACCCTTCAACTCCACAAATCTTTCATTTTTCACACCAAGACAGGGCCCAGGTCCAACAAATCCAACACAGCCATCATTTGCATGTCCAGGGATATAAAAATTCTACACAGGAGAAGCTGATAGGGGAAAACAATGATTACACCTTCAAACCTTTTCTAATCACGTAAACACCTAATGAAAAAAATGGATTCCTTAGTGGTATGCAACTGAAAAATCAGAGAGAAAAAGCAGTAAAACAGGAAAGAGGCTGAGAAAAAAAAATGCTCCTCCCCAAAAGCAATCAGGAAACAGAAGACTGATTTAATTCCTCTTTTACCTCAAAGTTACAGTACATATAGGTGGCTTGATGTGTATATATACATATGTATACAAACATATATATATGCAGCGATACAGTCCTTTCAAGTGGAAGTTCCTTTATCTGAGGGTAACACTGGCTGTATTTTACAGAGTAAAAATAAGACACCATATTTTACCATCTATGTAGAGAACTAAAAAAATTCTTCAAGAATGTTCAATCTTAACACTTTCACAGAAACATGGTAATCAGTTTTCAGTTTGAGGAGCTGCAGTGATTTCTCCGTCCTTTTCTAGCTCCTAAACACACAATGCAAAAAATCTCAAAAAAAACCCCAACAACTAGCTACAAACTACTTAAAAAAAAAAAAAAGACGGAAAAGTATTCAAAGGAAAGGAAGGTGGCAATGTTACACAACACACTCTTTAATGATGGGATGCAGTCACAAGCATCAAAACAAGAGAAGGTAAAAGGAAGCTACAGTGACACACCCTATAAAGCAGGCTCATCGAGTAGTTACCTGACTCTATTGCTAAATGGTGATGTATCAGTTGGCTTAACAGAACTTCTCCAATATTTCTTCTCCAAATTTCACTTTTCTTCTTATAGGGGTTCCAGTCCTGCATCTGATTCCATCCCCTTTTCCTGCAGTGTGGCATACCATGGAGGACACAGAAGAAAACCTTGACAAAGCCACTATTGACAATCTCAACAAAATCCTGCAAGTGTTTGTACTGGAATATCTCAACCTGTGACAGACAAAACATCAACAAATTGTACTCCATTCACAATACTGTTTGCCCACCTTCACATTTTCTATTTAATTGCATTGGAGAGTACCAAGGTGAAGAAAAATATGATAGTTCTTGCTAGACTGATTATTGATTCAGCTGTTCCTGGCCCAATGGTCCAGGTAGCCAAATAAGATACCATTAAATAAGAACTAGTTCAGCCTGAAAAGAATTTGATCTTTCCATGTCTTATATCCGAATAAAAAAAAGCCCCAGAATATTTCCAGATTGTTATCATTGGTTTTTGTCACATATTATGATCCCAGGAGGGAATGCCTCATGACTTAATTGTATGATACAGTTTTTACAAGGTGTGACCAACCTTTGCAGTGTTCAGCTATGGAAATTTACACCATGTTATCAAAATAGGCAAAAATCACCCTATACCAGACTTCTACTTAGGTCTGAAATAAACCACCCCATGCTGATGTGAGTTGCTAGAACTCCTGACACACAGATGTGATTTTTGATCCTCTCTGGTCCCTCTCCTCCTTCCCCTACAAAGGCGGCTGCAAGGGTTCTTCTCTGCAGACCGCTGACCACCAGCAAACAGAGCAATAACCCAAATTCAGTTTTGTCCCTGTCGTTTGTCGGATACTCTTTGATGGAGAAGGGCGGTGGGGGGTGATGCTAACAGGAAGGTATGTGGGGGTTTCCCTGTGCTCTGACTGCAACACAGGAGATACAGAAGATCAGGTGGTGTGTGGGAGCAATGCCCCAGTACACACCATTCAGTCACGTGAGAATCATTTGCAATTTGACCCAAAAAAACTCCCAAACACCACCCACCTGCTGTTTTTGATACAGACTGCAACAGAAATAATCATACGAGGAAAGTGATCGCTTTAGAAACTATAGTTTATCTAAATACAGCTTTAAAGGCAATGTGCTATCAAAAATAAAATGTTATTAAAAGCAAGACAACAGTTTAGGCACTAAAAAGGTACCTTTTTAAAAACCCTGTGCTTTTACATTCCTTACTGGAATTATTCAATAGATTTAGTGTAACACTGGCAAAAAGAAAGTCTGGAATGAGATCAATGAAAGCCAGAAGAACAATATTCAAAAGCTACTGACGGAATTATGGTTTCCACTGGTGAGAAAAGGATGAGAGCACTTTAAGAAAAAAATAAAAATATCAAACTGGTAGAAGAAGAACTGAGAGAAAAAAAGTCAGTATTCTACTGCTCCAAACTTCTTCCCTACTGATTTCTACCCTGAGTAAAGAGATTTAAAAAGGAGGTAAGCCATAGAGTTGTAGGCATGTCAGATTTGGCCTGTATTTTACCATTTTCCTAAAGCAAACATTTTGGAGCCTAAGACAATATTTACATCCATATTATGAAGTTGTAACAGAAATATGTATTTACAGCAATGGAAATTTGTAAAATTTTACTATTACAGGATAGCCTGAAAATTAAATTCTATCTGATTTTGGTAGCTCAAGATGAAACAAAAGCATTTTTTGTTTTCCTATCACTTTAACATTGGTGAGAAACGTTTGTCTTACCTGCAACTTCTGAAACAGAATACAACGAAAATTCTAAAAAATTAGACAGATTTTCAAGTATTACTGTACATCTGTGTAAATATATCAAAGCTTCTTGAACTCTTTGTAATTATATTCTCCTCTACTTCAGCCCATGAGAAAATAGTCTAAAAAACCACATTAAATCTTCTGAAGTTTGAATACTTTGAGCAGTATAAGGCATCTTCCCCACCCTCCTAAGTGGCAAAGAAAGGTAACAGAATGGCTAAATATAGAAATATTAAATGTGAATTCGTGTGGCTGATTTGTTTTGGTGAACTCTTGTGGTACTTCATACTTTGTAGGACCTCTGAAAAACACAGTACACATTTGCAGTGTGGACTGCTACTCTGCCTCTTCGAGAATTTGAAAGTTAACTTAAAACACGCTTCATTGTGAAATGTTGGATCAGAGGGTTGTTATAACTGGGAAAAGCCTGGTTTTTTGTAAATCTCTATTAAGACTTGAAACCATAATTTAGCCATGTAGTACACCAAATCATGTCAATTTTGTCACTAACTTTTTACTGTCTGAGCATGCAGGTCTCAAGTTATGTTTATTCAGTCCAAGGAAATGAGATACAGGTTGCTGTTATATGATTCAGTATTTCTCAAAATGTGAAGAAAACATGAAAATACTTGCTTTTTTTTCCTTCCCCCTTGGGTTTGGGATTTGGGGGGTTTTTTGGTACAGGAAAAGAAGGCCATCTCCTAAGTGGATGCAAGCCCTGGAAAGGTTTACTTAAAGAGGGAAGGGTCATCATCTTAGCAATTTATATAATCCATCATTCATTTAAAAAATAATTGCTGGAAGGAAAACTTACATCAATCCAGTAACCATGTGAATCCAAGAATCTAAGCTCTCAAAAGCACAAGAAGTACTCAGTAAAGCAGACATGGTACAAGGTGGGTTCTCATTGCTACTAAGGCAGGGGACAACAGGCAGGTACGACAAAGTCAAAGCTATTTGATAAAATGCCCAGAAAACAAAAAATACAAGTGAAGAGACCAGGACTGGTATCTCTTCTACTCTCAGTTTCAACACTGAATATGACTAAATATCCAGATCCATAGGATCTGGACTAGCACAGGACAGATAATCACTTCAGAATTCAGTGAGAGGCTTTATGTTGAAGAACCTGTGCCCGGATAGTTTCTCCTTCCATGTTGGATAGTGGCAGCAAGGGTTAGAAATCAATAGAGGACTTCAGCTAATCTAATCAGCAGAATTACTGCACAGGTTCTCTCCTTGAAATGGACTTGTCACATCTCAGTCAAGAGGAAGGGAATAAAAATCAATTTACCACCCACAAGAGGCTGTCACTGGCTTTGCGTGCCAAAGGTGTCTGCAGTTGCCACCTGGGTAAAGGGAATGCAGAACAGAATGAACTCAAGAGCCATCACTCAGTATATAAAGCTGATAAAAACCCCGTATTATGGTAATTTGTCCTGTAATAGGTGCTCTGGCTCCTTCTGTATCAGAACGAGGCAGTTTCTCCTCAAAAGAATCTGAATCCAAATGGTACATGCCCCTCAAGCTCTCTAAAGCTGGATGCATTTACCTACAAGTGATGTGATCCTGTGCAATCACAGCTGGAACAGCTTAAGGGAGTAACAATGCCAAATCCTCTGGCAGACAGAAATGACAGTGAGTACCAGTCCTCTTTTCTCTCTAGCTGGGATAGCATTCCTAGCATTAGGAATGGAGATTATATAAATTAGCAATTCTTATTCACTACATATCAAATAAAACATTCAGATTGTGACCACTTAATAGCAAAACACAGTTAGAAAAGTCAAAATGTATAAAAACCACTTTCTGTAGAATTATTCCAAGGACCCAGTCTACACTGGTAGTAGACCCAGCAAAACAGTTCTGAAGTTTGACATACCTGCTCACTGAGACTGAAGTACCACCCAAGAGCATCCCTTAAACAATATATATAGAAAGATAACTATAAAATCTTGTACACAAATTACCACTTTCTCCTTGTCATTTAAGAATTACACTGATTTTATTTTCCTCATATAAAAGGAGACATTTTACTCTGTGCTAATTTAACAAATATTCTTAATATATTCATAACAATAAAGCAGCTAAAAAGCTGTTCTACTATCTAAAAGAATCTTTATCATCTGCACATATGATATATATTGTAAACAATCACTCAAAAAATATTTTTTTTAAAGTGATTATATTGCACTCAGAATTCCGGGATTCTCACCCTCCCTTCTCATTTTAAATCAAAGATCAGCTTCATTTTTTAATAAAATGGAGATTTAATTTTCTACTAAAAACAAGTAAGCATGCATTCAATATAATACAATGTATTGAAAGTATCAGAAAAAGGGCATGTGTTTGATTATGAAACTGGAGTAAGGAACAATTCTTAAACAGGCCACACAAGAGTAATATATTGTAAACATTCTGCTGGCTCTAAGGTGTTGCAGATGCTGTAGAAAGTGCAGTCTAGTTCAGCACCCAAGAGGTACAGAGAATCTGTTCAAGTGTTCTGTACTTCAGTGAATTTCCATGCAGCAATGGCACATGTAATAGACTCACAGAAAGACAGGATAATGAACCAGAGGTGAGTACTGAGTTAATACTGACCTCATAGAAACAGAGCCAATTGTTGTCTCTTCATCGTAATCTTTAAAAGAAAGTTTCCCAGGTCATTACATTTTCTAACAGAGCAGTGAAATTTTCACTCTCGCTACAAACAAAGTACAGAACTAGATTCCCTACTTGTAGCTTACATGGACAGTGTCCCAGTAGCAGTCTGGACACTACCCTCAGCCTAAAACATCCCCACAAGATACATCTCCATCACACAGAATGTCACCTTGCTTTTGCAAGAATGACTACCTCCTCCAAGCACTGGCTCAAGAAACATGGGTCATGGAAGGGGAAAAAAAAAAAAAAAAAAAGAAAAAAGAGGAATGCAGTGTTCTTACGAAGGAAAAGAAATCCTCAGCCACTGAAGAGGCCACAGACCTTTAAAATTCAAATGAAGGCTGTTTTCTCCACTCAGATCTACATGAGAAAGATTTCTTCATCAAAGCCATTCTCTTCAGGTAACATAGTATCTTTGGAATCCCTGAGATACTACAGCTACATGTAACCACCTTGCAGAAATGGAGACACTGACTTAGCACACCGATGAACAAGGTGGAAGCCAATATACAGCACCCTGAGTTGCAAGTGAAACAACAGGAATGGGCAACCCATTCCTAGACGGCCAAGAGATGCAGAAGAACGTGCAGAGGAGCAATTGTAACATAGATACCGCACAGGGGAACAGAAAAAAACCTGAAGTATTTCTAAAAGGCCTTTCCCAGTTGCCAGAGCAGAGAAGGAAAAGACAGCAATCAGAGGGAAGAGCTCTCCGAGAAAGGCCCTGGAGAAATATGGACCTTGGTGTACAGCAGAACAGTAATGCAAAAGCAGAGACAAGTTAAGTATTCTCATTCCAAGTGTATGCCAAAGGTTAAGCACTCCGGCAGTGACTACGAACTGTCAGCAATCACTGACCTGTACTCTGGACATAAACCAGGAATATGTACTAATTACTTTTCCCCCTGGAACTACAGAAAAAATATAAAGAGGAAAATACAAAGTCACAATCAAATCATAGAATACTCTCCATAGTCAAAAATGAAATACTTCAGAAACAAGTCATCCCTAAATAGGGTTAATGGTAAAAAAGCGGTGCTTGTAAAATCTTAAGTTTTAAGTATTTTATTTCCCAGTATATTGCTAAATAATTTTGCAGTTAAACCAAAAGGTAAGAAGTATCAGAGATGAGTATGGAATACTTACAACTAGAAAATGGTTGCTGAACCATCTGAATTTCTATAAAAGCATCAATAAAAATGTAAAAACATGGTCTCACAAAATTAATTACAATCTGAAATGCCAGATTGTCTTCACAATGGCCACAACATGAATATTGATGGATTTTTGCAACCAAAAACTAATTGTGATTTGGCCCAAACATGATTCAATACAGCAATCAAACATCTCTGAAAATTGGGACTTGTATTTGCCATTTCCTATTCTCTCAGCTATTCAGCATTCAGTAACTAATTCTCATTAGAAAAAAAATGCTACCTGGTCACAATTTTATTCTCTTATGGAGTTGTGCTGCATCTCAATACAGTCTTGGATAAACGAAGAAAAGTGGATAGAAAAGATGAGTAGAAATAGACACCCTATAAAAAACTACTTGTAAAGTATTGTAAGTCTGGAAAATATCTGTAGCATTACACAGGCTACTGCTGATGCGAAGAAAAAAACTGCTATTTAACCACTTCATGTATATGAACAATGCACTTGTTCCCAGCCATTTAGAATGATTTGACATTCCAAATGTTTATAAAAATTGGGTAATAAAAGAATTAAGTCAATACCCTTAAGTACAATAAATAATGGTGTTTATTATGGTCGGGGCTGACCACGAGCGTTTGTTCCATATCTGCTTGGGACATTTGCAAAACCAGTTCTGAATCCTTGAGCTGCTCCCATTCCTGGTATTCCAAGTCCTTGATTGAGTACACTGCTGTAGGGTGCAGATCCATGATTAAAGCCCAATCCATAGGGCTTTGTCTGAGTATTTAAAAGGATGACTGGACTCACATTTTTGCCTGGTGTGTTAAAAGAAAATTCTGGTGGTGGGCTGCTGGGCTTAGCTGGAGTGGACGTAACAGGGTTCAAATTATCAGCAGCTTTCAAAGATGGCATTGGAATAATGTGATGATCCGAAAGGTTCAGAATATTGTTTGCAATAGGCACAGATGATAAGGTAGGTCTGATCCAGTCATCTTTGAAAATCTGAACAGTCAAGGTAGAGACCAATGTGTATAATCTGTTAGTGACATGGGCAAGTACCATTTGTTCATTTGCATCTCTCCGAATTCGGACGTGGACTGATCCAGCCTAGAAAGTGATAAAAAAAAGTTGGCTGTTAATTGTTATTCCAATAAAGATTCCCCACATGCATTCAAGAAGAGGTAAGTTATCCTGCAGAGAATTATATAGAGACCTTTTGCAGTTGAGACTACTGACTAAATTAAGAACCTTATTACAGGATACATTTTGATCTTTCCTAATGTGCTGCTCTCCTATGAACATATCAAGATCATCATTCAGGAAAAGTGAGTCTTAGAACCAAACTATACAATACAACATGTGATGGCAGGAAAGGCAACAACTAGGGGAAAAAATGGCTCAGAAGAAGAACAAAGTGCAGACAAACCTCATATGCCAAATTCAGGCATAAGTGGCAGAACAGTAAACTGAAAGCTATTTTTACATCAGAAAATGAGAACCACTGCCTTTTTCATTGTTTTAGGAAGGGTAGCATACTGGAAGAAATCAGTAAAGAAATACTCTAAGAGTCTTAATTTTCCAGCTGTCACAACATACGTGCAACAACTTAGGAATAACCAAATTCTGTGTGATCATTCTGTATCACAAAAAAATACACCTTCATGTCTTTCAGCTAACAGAATCATTGGTACCTAACTGTAGTTATTTTGTTCTACCTTCTCCCCTAAAAATGCATGATTCTACTGTCTACTGTAGACCTTTGGTGCCTTAAGGGTTACAGTTTCCTTCTCACTTCCTAGACAATTTACACTAACACACCATTTTGAAAAATGTTTTGAAAAATTTTCTATTGTTTGTGATTTTCTTCACTGCCAAAACACAAAATTCTACAGTTGCAAAAATGCATTCTTTAAGCCAGAACTGCAGTATACATTAGTAACATTAACAAGTAACAAAGCTTTAAAAAATATAAAGGACAGGGGAAGAGAAGTTTTGCAATAAAGCACAAGGACTGAGTACTGACTCCATCAAATTTTTTTATAGTTAATATTTCAGAAGAAATATCTTACTTTATTTAAATTTTAAAAATTGAAGTAGTATATGACAACTTTTTTTAAAGGCTAGAAAGATAATAAAGACATAACTTACCAAAGTGCCAAAACCTAATGTCCAGAAATGCTCATTTCGAACTTCCAACACCCCATCCAAAGTTGAAACCTAATTTTACACAAACATCCACAAATATGAAAATAAATTAGAAGTTTCAAATCCATTTAGAAAAGTACTTTTATAGATAACTGAATAACAAATAATTTTCAGTAGTGAAATAAAAACTCCACAGACAGAACAGATGATATCTGCTAATCTCAGTAATGCTTATCTACTGCACTTTGCTACCCTTAAACATCCAAATCCATCAAAAAAGGTTTAAGGAACTTATTTCAAGTAACTCTTGCTGTCAAACTGCAGTATGTTCTCAACTTGACATGCTGTAATTCAACAGCTGCCTGTACTCCTTTTCCTCCTTCAACTCACATTTGTAAACCACTTCAATGGTAGCTCAAATTTAAATAAAAACAGCCTGCACTACTTAAAAAGATTTGTTCCAGATACCTAAATGACACTATTCATCTTGGAAAGCCAGATTCATATTTTCCACATGCAGCTAAAAAAAATATTAAAAAAGATTTTAACCAACTTCTTGGACTACTCAGAAAAACTCTTCACATTCCTGAATGCTTATTAGCTGTACACACTGTGCTATGTATTATACATTGACTTACCTCCCTAAGAAGTTTATCTAACTGGCCAATCACATGAGGTGGGGTTGTCTTCAAAAAGCAGAGGAAAAGAAAAGATGAAAGTTATAATAAAGATTAACTGGCCCTGTTTAAGTAAGAGAGCCTTTAAGTCTGGTCTACCCACACAAGAGACCAACGGCATTTTCATTAAATTCTTACGACTTCGTGATGCATATTTGCACTACCCTTAACATTCTTCTAGCACATCACAAATTCCCACTGGAACACTTCCTATTTGCAAACTTAAAACAGATTTTAAGGGGATTTTTAAAAATGAAGACATTTAACAAAACTGAAAACACAAAATCCGTTGATTTGTGAGGCTGCCTTACCTGGAGTAGTACTTTACCACTGTAGACACTCATGGGATACATGGTACCAAATGTCATCAAAGCAATTGCTATAGCAGAAGCTGTGTCCACAGCAAAATAATTGCTAGGGAGAAAGAGCAATTTTAAAGAAACACTGGTATTTAACACTGTTTTTGAAAGGCAGAACAACTTACTTACGATTCTTTTTTCATTCTTTTAAATTATATACACTTACAGAATATTACACATACTAATCTCATTTAAACTATACATCCTGGAAAATGTAGAGTTGCAATGCATTCCTAGAGTTGCAATGCCATTCATACAAAATGCAGCTCTAGATGAGATCATTCCTTTCATGTAAAACATGTATTTTCCCACTGACTGGATACAAAACGAGCTACAGTTTTAAAACAACAACTGTACGTACGTACTTGATTTCAATGAATATATATGTAATGCAAAGAGCCAGAGCTCCAGCAATATCAATCAAGACAAAAGGGTTCATCCGTGGCAGAAAGATGCTACTCAGTCCTGGGATGATTCCACAAATACTGCACGAAAACAGAAAAAGCAGTTGTCAGCCAGCTCTTCATCACTACTTCGAAACTCCAAAATTACATCCACTATTTAGCATTTGACTTCTAACACATCTTGCTGCCGTAGCATATGATGAGTACTGTACAGGCCCCACTAATTCTGCTCAAAAGCTGCTGTCATCAAAAATGAATCAAGTGTTTTTTTCTGGTAAAACAGCTCTGTGATACAGCTGTACGAGCTGTATGCAACACAAGCACTTTATGGGTTCAATATTGGTATTACATAGATGTACATAGTGAGAGATTTGCATATCACCAGTCTTCAATGCATCTGCTGCCTTGGTGTGCAAAAGTGTCCTAAAGCCAGAGCTAGTTAATTCATGAAGTCTGAAAGGAGGAAGAAGACGAGCTATATAAGAAGAGACCAAAAAAATGCATGAAGGAATGCTGGGAAAATTATTTATTTATAGCTATCTCCTGTCAATGGGAGTATGAAGAGAGAAAGGAGTTGGTGTACTTCCCAGTGAATGTAAGTGCATGTCATGTCCTGGAAAATTTAAAGGCAAAGACAACATGAAATGTTTTGTTGCTATAGTTAAAGCCAACCTATGTTTAGACATCATGTGCTGGCCTGCTCCTGTAAGAATTTTAATCAACATAATTCTATACAGGTGCAGATATTTTTTAATCAGCACTGCTTCACAAAACACATCTGAAATAGCTGTATACATACTAATTCCTTTTTTTTTTTTGTGTTGGCTTAACTGTATATAGGTTATCTCAAAACCCAGTAGAGATTATATTATTCTTGATCTGGGACCTCTTCAAGTTATCCATCAGTGTCCTTCCCCATAACACTGTGTTTCTACACTGATGAAAGTACAACTGTGCTACTGTCTGTGATTGGTATCCACCTTTTTTTTTCTTTATACTAAAACTTGGGCAACCTAATTATTAGTCTTCCAAAAATATTTCGCAGATTTTGGCTCTGATGATGTAACATCTTATATCCATATAAAATCAATTCTTCTGTTTAATAAGTCAGCATTCTCTGCTTTTCTTAACTGTAAAAAGATCACAAGATGCAGAAACAGATGGGCTTTGAAGCATACTTAACATGTTTTATGACTTGGTTTAACGTTCTTCTTTTGATATTGACAGATACTTGGAAGAACATGTATGGATTAAAATAAACTTTCCTGACATCTGACAAAACTATTTGCAAACAATGTAATCTTGCATTCAGATATCCAATACAAGCAAGACAGTTAACAGACGAGACAAATGAGCAACACTGCTTATACCCCTGGAAGACACAGACTTTCTAGTTTCCTGCTGGACAGGTGAGGAATTTCCATAGCTATGGTTCAGTGAGTGACCTGTTTCATATATCACATTTACACTCAACCATCTGAAACATTTGTCCAGCCCACAAATAAACATATGTAATAAACAAATTATTACAAAATATATCACTCAGCAATGCATGTTGCGAAATGCAGTTCAAGTGTGTACAGGATAATGCTAATTTTCCTCACCTCATCCAAGGAGAATTACATAAATCTAACAAATATGCCCTTCTGGGTATGTTTTCTTTTGAATGTATCTGTTCAATACATTGTGTGTATCTGGGAACTATGGGAGACAGTGTCTGCTCCAGAGTTTATACATGAGACCTACAGGAGGTAAAACTATTTTAAAAGCTCTAATGCAAGTTTATGCCTCAATACCCCTCCAAATTGTTATTATACACACAAAACCAACGTTGCCTTCCAGAAGCCAATGATTTTGAAAAACAGTATAAAGCCTTACCTTCTACTAAGATCTGCAACATGCTCCTGAAGCCAACTGGTGCTGGCAGCTGCAAAATAAAGAAGGTAATAAAGTTACTACAAGTAAACATTCATTTTAAAGTACACATAAGTTTTATTTTAAGGGAATAATCCCATAAATACACTGTGAATGAGTAAATATATCTCAACAGATACCCTGGCACTTGAGAAAAGCCCAAAGTCTGTCTTTTCCAGGCAGCAAGTACATCCATCTCTCATAATAATCTGAACTGATTAAATACAAATATAAGTGCAGGATATAACCATTATCTTTTATATAATATAGTGTAAAACTACGGACAATTTACGATTGCAGGAATGACTGCAAACCTACTTCACAATGAAAAAGGTAAAAGAACTTTTAAAAAGGACTATTGTATTAACTTATTTTTAATCCATTAATACATTCATAAAATGCCTTGAAAGTTCTGGTATCTGTCATAGGACCTTCACTGGTTGAATTCAAAAGATTGAAAATAAAGGATACTGCAGCAGTAAAATGATACTTGGTTTATCATATTAATGGCTACATACTACTGCTCAGAGCCTTATAAGCAAACTGAAGTTGAAAATCAGATGGCAATTCTACTGCATGAAGTTACATTAACAGAGGTAATAATAATAGATACCCACTAGTTAAGAAAGTTACCAAACAAGTTACACCTTGATAAAAATAAGAACGTTAACATTTTTTTTTCAATTCTAGTTATAGTCTAATTTATCACATACCTTCAGAGACATAAGCAAAAGGCTTATTCTTAATGGAAAGCATTGTAAATAAGTTGAAAAAGAGAGCCACGAAAGTACCAACCAGCAGTCGTCCCCTAGGGAGGGGAAAAAAGGTCTCTTAATTTCCCATCATCACATAACATGTCATCAAGCTGTAACTACCAATAACAGTATCAAAATACTTTGCTTGGTTTCATTCACTGAAGCTGAAAACGAGTAGGATAAACCAGTGTAATACTTAATAACCAGCAGCGTGTTATCATTGTAAGGGTTATATGAGATCACTGAACTTTGTACATTATTGTTATCACATAATGCTCATAATGTTGAGTAACAGCTCTTAACTAATTGCATATATGCACACACATATATATTTGTCCTTTGAAGATATAAATATTGCCCCCTCAGCAGCACAGCTAAGAAGCTTAGCTTTCTATGGAATGATGCCATATACCCCCAGCCTTCTTCTACAACTACCTCAACATACATCCCATGTTCCATTCTTTTGCCCCATAACACCTTCTTTTCCTTTCCCCCTGTTCTTTACAGTCTTCACCATCTTTGCAATGCCTTCAGTTTCCTGATGACCACGGCATCCTTCCCCCCCACATACCAGGCCTTCCAAGAGGCCACAAGAAACAAAAGGAAATGAACTAGGAAAAGCAGCAATATATAGTTAAATCACTATTTGAGAGAGCACGAGCATTAAATTTCAATTGTACCTTGAAAAGAACTGTTTGCATAGCTTGCACATGGTTTGAAACAAATGCCAAGGCACCAAAAGCAATTTGGTACTTGAAGAACTTGCATAACTAATATATGCTAGATAAGAATTAGAAACATAAAAGGGCAGTAACACATTTTACATGTCAAAATAATTTCTTACGTGTGTATCTCAGGCTGTTCCAGAAACCGCTCGGCACTACAAAAATAATTGAAAATTTAGTTATATTCATACAGTAAAGCCTTGATACCTGAAGCATATTTTTATAGTTCTGCAGCATTAGCTGCGATTCATAAACAAAATCTGATACAGTACTGCAAAAAAATTGATTGCTTAAATAAACACAGCAGCTTTTATAAGCAATGAAAGCATTTAACACTGAATTGAAGCAGATGTAATTTAGATTTCCCAAGTATTTCCAAACCGTGCCACATATGTGCTAGCTACCATGAATGCTGCCTACATGATAAAAATATGCTTGTAAATGAACATGCAAAAAAACATTGCTACTGGCACCACCACCAGAGTTGGTGAACACAACAAACTAAATCTGAAATTCCTGACTTAGAGCCTTACACTAAGCAAGGTCAAATAAAGTAGACATTGAATACTGTGGTGGAGATACAGATCATCATTTGCCCAACAGTGAGTTAACAAATGAGCTTCAGCTGTAGCAGAAAAACCCACTAAGTTTGTGGAATTTCCTAACACTGATGCTGGAAAACTCGGAGGTTTTGACAGAGGGTCATTCATTCCAGTGTACTGTCAGTTCAATACACTGACCTTACAGTATAAAGTTGCTAAGTTGTTAACATAGCCCTTTATACAGAAAATAGAGCCCTTGAATAGAAAAAGGGAAGGTACACTGCCCCAGTGTTAAATTCCAGATGTTAGTTAACAAAAGACTCTTCATCTTTAAAAAGTAAAATCATGTTTTAGGCTAACTTCCCAAATACAAATGCATAGATGGTATGGCAAATTAATACTTGAGAAAATTTTGAGGGAGTGAAGAAGTTGATGCTTTAAACATTCAGATCCTTGATATATTATGAAGCTGCTTTGACTTTAAAAAGTAACAGAAGAAAAAAAAAATCAAGATGCATAAGGAAATGCATTAAATTAATTATCCAACTTTTTGGAAAAAATGTTCTTAAAACCATTAAATATTTTCCTAGAGAGTTTTTAAAGTACATTTATCAATTCCCATCTTTACATCTAAAGCCTACGTGTAGTGTAATAAATGCAAGCAAGCAGTAAGGTTTAGCAATATTTTTTTTTTAATCTTTATTTTTTTCTAAAGTATCTCTCTACATACAGCACTTTGTAGAATGCATGTGCTTTTGGTTGATCTGAATTACATCTTCATATGTTAAAAAATTAAAGAAAACCGTACATAACCCTACCTTTCTTTCAGTATAAAAAGAGCACCAAGCTGTGCCAGAACTGTAGATGCAAATACAGCTAGAACTTCAAACCTTTCAAACCTGAAATTTGAGAATTAAGTTTAGAAACACTGAACATTGAACAATGCATCAAAAAGAATCCTTTCTGTGCAAGAACCAGCAGAAGACACCTACTCTTTCCAGTTCATTCAACAGCAAACAGATGGGAAGAAACTGGAAGTTTTATGGAATAGGCATTAGTTTCAGTTTCTTTTAACACTCTACTCATCAGAGACACCTTAAAACTAAGCATTTTTTAGTTCTTCTTCCTGTCTGTCCCCTCCTCTGTAACTGTTCTTTAAGTCTTGGCCCTCCTCATTTTTAGGCTCTTTCACATACAGATTATTACTGATGGCTGTTTGGGGATCCAGGCAATGACAGTGAGCAACATATGAAATGCTGTATTATCAAACGCTACATCTTGTTATTAGTACTTACCCAAATGAATAGACTGGGCTGGGTTTCTTCATCATTACCCAATAGCTTATTAGACATGTTACCAAACTGAAAAAAGGGGGAGAATTAGACTATGATAAATAACTGCACTCTTTACGAACTGCACAATCTACAAATACACACTTGAGCCACCAGAATTCAACAAACGAATCCAAGTCTTGAGTCTTGCCCTGAACTAAACCTCCGTCACTGTCACGTGATGTTCTAAACGCTCCTCATGTGCTTTTTGAACTTGCCTAGAAATGCTGTAACCTGAGAAAGGCCATTTAAATAAGAAGGAAGCTGATAAGCAAGACAGAAGAGTGAAAGAAAAAGCCAAGAAACCTCTCCATTGAACTCTTCTTTTAGAGATATACCATGAATTAGATTTAGCACTCTAGAACAAGTCTCAGGCCACACCAAGTATTGTCCTTCTTTTTCACAGTGTAGTTTCTCTATGTATATGGCCAAAGCAGATTTACTTTCTTTGGCTGCATTCACCTACACAAGCGCTAATCTAACTGGCCATTCACTGACAGCCACAGGTCTCTCTTGCCATCTTCTGTCCAAATTTTTGGACATCTAGAATTCCAATTGTTTTGGAATCTCCATGGTAGTAGCCAGAATGTTTCAAAGATGAGTAGCTTCCTTTGCCTATTTTTCCTCTACTGAAGCCTTTGAACAATTATTTTCAATTGGAATCCACATGGATTTGGTGCCATCTGTGCTTTCATGCACTCCTTTTGTAATTAATAACAATGTTAAATCAGACTGGATCAAGAACTCATCCCTACAACTGATGAACAATCACATCCTCACAAGTTGATCCTCAGCTGTGTAGAATACAAAGTAAAAGTACAGGAACTAATACTGTTCATATACAAAACCATAAATTCATATTCTCAGTAAGACTATTATATACAACCAGGAAAATGACAGAAAGAAAAGAAGCAGAAATTGATTTTTGCAGCAGAATTACTGAGCACTGTTCTCCCTTACAGCAAATCAAAACTCTTGAAAGAGATTGCTGTGAGTTAGAGTAATCTTCTAGTCCAACCCCTAATTAACCTAAGATATGAGTGCCAGGGGTGTTCTACCTTCTTCTTCTAAAAAAAAAAAAAAAAAAATTCTATACGAATGGGAAATACAACTTCAACACTTTCCCCAATTTCCCCAAGGTGAAAAAGGTATTTTGAGGCAAAACAACAAAAACTCAGTAGATACAAAATTCTAAGAGAAATACAAGATTAATTAAAGTCAAATCACAATTTAATGCAGTCACAGATCAATTTTTTTAGTGCCTATACCAACAAGTCATTTTTGTTTCTGCATATTTGTTGATGTTATTTATATATGTTTTTACTGTTAGTCAGGTAAGTTATAGTATGTAGTGGACATAAGTATGACTCAGAAAGCTGATCCATATCTTTTATAAGATAGTGAGACAGCAAGGAAAATAATTTAGGTTAATATTTTAAAAATATATACATTATATTTCCCAACCACTGCTACCATTCTGTATCTTAAATAAGAACTGAATGTATTTCATGTCTGTATTATCGGTATTAGCAAAAGCGTTCAGAACTGTCATATTAGAAGTTCTTTTAATATAATTTTGTTAGGAAACAAGAAAAATAGTGAAAATATCTAATGACCTCATATGCAAAGAGCTTGGTATCCAGCTTACGAAACATTTTTGAAAGAGAATTACATGCTTCTTGTTTCCTGATGTTAAAACTGAGGGTTACTTCACAATCAGTGACTATGGCATTAGGAAAATGTTCAGAGAGAACAACCAGACAACAGTTTTATGCTATGTTGTTTTAAGTTGTCATGCATCTGCACAAAGAAATCCATGACTGAACAGATCAGTTACTAGTCATTCTCAATATAGCTGTGGTGGGTTTTACAATCTATTTATTGTGCACAATTTTATACTCATTTAAACTATATTTAAACCAGTTACTGTTTCTATACTGATGACTAAGTTACAGGTCTTTGAACCTGTAAGTAAATTTTAAATGTATAGAAATACATAGACAAAATAAACAGTAAGACAAAATGGGAAAAAAACTCACCTGAAAAGGTCAAAGATTGTCAGATATGTGTAAGCAGTTAAAGCTGTAAAGAAAACTAAATATTAAAACTTAGTATTTAATTTTTCAATGCAAAAATCACTTGCACTCCAAGTCCCTTTTGTGCAGCTCTTTTCAATCTTCTACCTACACAAACTGCCTCTGCTGATAGAACAAGTCTCTGTGAATATTCTAAAGACACCAATATATTTAACGTCATAAGCAGGTTGATTACAGCAATCCTAATTCAACTAAAGCATGTAATAAAGCCCAGATACAAAAGGTATCACATTTGTAAACTCCAAGTTGTGACTTGGAATTTAAATACTGAAAAGTCAGATCTTTCAGAAACACATCACTTACCAAAGCTAGAGATCTCTTACATGCATTATTGCAGTGAAAAGTAGGTTGAACAGAAATTTTTACTTGTTTTGCATCTCTAACCTATCCTGAAACTGCAAGAAAACCTGCATCAAAAATTAAAAACTAAAAAAGCATTCTATTCTCAATACAGATGATGGGAAGCACATCAAAGCCCCTGTCCAAAAGCAGAAGGCATACAAAACTGCATCGGGTCTGGCTGATCTGGAGTTCATTTCCCCACAGCAGCCCCTCACAGTGCTGTGCTTTGCAGTGGCAGCTGCACAGGTGTTGGTAACACTCCGGCGTTTTGGCTACTGCTGAGCATTCCTTGGAATCAAAGAAGTCTTAATTCTTTTGCCACACTACAAACATCCTCATTCAACTGCAAGCGAGGGTCTCTGTATGTCACTGGTGCTACTTATGCAAGGAACAGTTTTGAGGACTAGTAACTCTGTCTAGTCTACTGGTTTTCAGTCTTAAAGATGAAGAAGCTACTGCAGGAAGCAAATGACCAGCAGGACTGAAAAACTGTGCAAACTTTGAAGGCCTTTCACCCATCTAAACTTGTCCATGAAAAATGCTTCTAAGCTGACTGTGGCAAATCAAAAGGAAGCACTTTCTGAATCTAGCCCCTAACTCCATTAAGTACTGGACTTGGCTTTTTCAGTCAGTTGGAACTTCACGAGCTAAGAACACATGGCAGTTTGTTGTAGTTTCAGTACATGAGAGCCACCTACCTATGCTGTTTGTAGAGCTGCACCACATGAGCAGGAGGCCAATACATATTAAATTTATAGCACCAAACAGTAAAATCTTCCAGGACTGTTGATGAGAATAAATATGTATTTTACACCTTCCAAAATTTACAAGACAAAAATATATCTATCTGGTCTTAGAAAACAATATTGCAGTACTCGGTCATGCAAACAGAACTTGCTTCTCCTCCCTCCCAAAAAATCACCACTCATTTCAGAACAACAAGCCCTTATTTTATTTTAAACTTTGCAGATTATTTTAAAACTCATTTATGAATGCCACCATGCTTAAAATACTTTTTAGGTCTAAAAAAAACCCCCACCCGTCTATAATATTTGCATTTTATTACAGCACACAGCATCTAACTTTTGAAGACCAACTTGTGCAACTTTGTATTAGTGGGTTCCTTTTTTGTGCTGAAACTTTGGTTCCAAAAACCTCTGCACATATTCAGTTTACAGTTCTACTGAACCCATTAGATGTAAGTAGTATTCTGGAGAATACTAATGGACAGGGACAATGCACAGGAAGGAATACAGCTTCAGAGATAGATTTTTTTTTTAAAGCACAGCTAGAAAAATACAAAGAAAAAAATTTCACTATATACTTAATAGTGTATTTTAACTTATCACAGCTAATGTATTTTTATTATGATTTTTTTAAGCAATACTTACCCTTCTGTCTGCTGCAACCAACCTAAATTCATGTGTTAACTTTCCAACCAATGATCTCTGTGATTTGCGGAACAGGTGTATTGTCCCCTTAAAAAAAAAAATCAACAATTTAATTAAAAACTTTACTTAAACCATAACTTTAATTAGCAAAAAGGAAATCTTCATTTATGAAATATTTTCATAATTATATCAAAGACTCTGGTGAATTTTTTGTTAACTAGAAATATCACATAAACTTTAAACTCAACAATATTTTGGTAACTATTTCACATGGTTATTATATTAGAAAATGACAAATGACTTAGAATCAAGCTTCGTTTAGACATAATCCAGAACTCAGGTTTACTAGAAAAGATACTTTAGTATCATTGTAAGAGTGGGTTTTAACTTTTATTTAGATGAACCTACTACAGACAGTCTGAAAACACAAATATTTTTCTTTATCAAAACACACTTCCCACCCAAAGGCAATGGATTTATTAAACAGGAAAATACTGTTTATAGGTCTATAAAGGAGAACCCACCATAGAAGTAAAAACAATGCTGGTGATGTGGTGGACACAAGGCCAGTAACAAAACAAGCCATACCAACAATGTTGGCTCTGACTTAACCTAAATGCGCACAGTGGCTGTGGTCAGTGTAGGTGCTCCCTCCCCTACCCTACAGAGACCTGCAGATGAGCTCTGTCCTGGCATTAGGATAAGAGTGAGGGCTCTCCTGGAAGCATGACAGGGAGCAGACTGCCAGAGAAATTCATCTACCATGCCACTTGGCTCCCTTTCCTCAGAGGGTCCAAGCTTTTAGTTGGTTGTCCTCCGTTCTGCTCTCCCCACAAAGAAGTAAGCTTTCCACATGAAAAGCCCTTCTGATTTGCAATAGAAATTTGTGGACTTGTAAGGGATGGTCTGTCATCTGCAGCATTTTGGGGCTGGATTGAAAAAGGCTAGATTTTAAGCTATCACACCTTAGCTGCCAGCAGAAGGCAAAAAGACATACTAATGGGCTCTTCACCAAAATAAATTCAATTAACTTTCAGACATTTTGTCAACACAGCTGCATTTCATATTATCTGAGAAATACAAGGGTGCCATGGATTAAAATTTAAGCACTACTACAGATCCCAAGTTTAGCTCATCTGGGACAAAATGCTGGCACTTACTCTTTTCTTTACCAGCAAATTATTACATGATTATTTTAATCCTTAATAGACACATGCAGGATGCCAGAACACCTTGGAAAGCTTTTCTAATAGGCAGTGGACTGCGTGCTTATCAAAGCTGCTGTGTTACAGAATCACAAAGAATCATAGACTGTCCTGAGTTGGAAGGGACCCACAAAGATCATAGAACTCCAACTCCTGGCCCTGCACAGGACACCCAAAGAGTCACACCAAGTGCCTGAGAGCATTGTCCAAGCGCATCTTGAACTCTGTCAGGCTTGGCGCTGTGACCATGTCCCGGGGGAGCCTGTTCCAGTGCTCAGCTGCCCTCTGGGTGAAGAACCTTTTCCTAATATCCAACCTAAACCTCTCCTGACACAACTCAAGGTCATTTTCTCAGGTCCTGTCACTGGTCACCACAGAGAGAAGATCAGTGCCTGCCCGTTCTCTTCCCCTCACAAAGAAGTTGTAACTGCAGTGAGGCCTCCCCTCGGTCTCCTCCACGCTGGACAGACCAAGTGCCCTCAGCTGCTTCTCGTACGGCTTCTCCTCCAGACCCTTCACATCTTCGTAGCCCTCCCTGTCGCCTTTGCACCCACTGCTCTCCCCACACTGTTGGCACCGTGTCCATCGCCCAGCCACACCGTGCCACACCTCCCTGTTTACAAAGGATGCCGTGCATCAGAGCTGCGTATTCCGCGCCACAGGGAACCTCGTGCAAACTCACGCAGGCCGCAGCCCACCCCTGGGAGCAAGCTCCAACTCAGCGTGTGCTGCACCTTGGCATTAAAGCCTCCCTAGATTCTGCAGTTCTGCCGGGAGCTCCGTGCTGGGCAGGGCGGCTGCCCCACACCTCAGCCCCTGAGGGTCCCCGTGTGGGGCTAAAAGAGCTCCACAAGACGTATTTCTGCAGCGAGCGGTACTGTCTGCGCCAACAGGTGACAGCACCTGTTATTGATACGAATGTCGCTTTAGCGGTGCTCAGCATGAAAAGAGAACATCTCGCCGCCCAGATGAACACGCACACACGGCGGTCGTTCCCAAATGAACGGGTTTTCGGCGTCGGGAAGCGACCCTCAGAGTGACAGCCCCGACACCGGGGAGCAAGGGCACTATAACCTGTTTGTCCTGAGGCGAGTCCCAGCTCCCTGACCGATGTGCCGCTGAAGGAGAACTTCGAGGCTCAGACCGCTGCCCGGCGACCTCGTTCGAGACGCACCTCCAGCACAAGAGCCCCCCACGGCCCGGCCCCTGCACCCACCTGGGCCCTGCCAGCCGCCCGCGGCCCCGACAGCCCCCGGTGACCGCGCTCGAGGGGAGGGCGGAGAGCTCCGAGGAGGAAACACCGCACGGGCAGCGGCGCCCCGCGCTGCCCCTGGGCCCCGGGCCCGTTAAGGGCGGCGCCAGCCCGGATGCCCCGCGGCGCCGCCGCCCCGGCGACGGAACAGGCACTTCCAACAGCCTCCTCACCCGTGCTCCACGTACGACTTCCCTTCCTCTTTCCCTCCTTCCCCCAAACAGGGGCCACTCACCATATTACTCCCCGCAGCGGAAGAGACGGCGCCATGCGAGGCCGGAAGGGGCGGGAGAGGTTCCCGTCGCCGCAGCAACGAGCGGGCCCGGCGGGACACGTGGCGGAAGCGGCGCCCGCCGGGAGCCGGCTGCGGCTCCGTGCCGCTCCCGCGGGGTGTGCGGCACAGCCCGCCCTCCCCTCGCTCCTCCCAGCCGGCGGCAGGCTGAGCTGGCGGCCCGCCTTGGGACGTAAGGGTCTCGTGTGCCGCCCCACCGCACGTCTGCCGTTTATCTGCCCGCTGCCTGCGGGAACCCAAGAAAAGGGCGCCGACGGGTGGTCACCATCACAGAATCAGAGTCCGACCTATGACCAAACACCACCATGTCAACTAGACCATAGCACTGAGTGCCACGGCTAGTTTTTCGTTAAAAACCTCCAGGGATGGTGACTCCACCGCCTCCCCGGGCAGCCCGTTCCAATGTCTAACCACCCTTTCTGTGAAGAAATGCTTCCTAATATTCAACGTAAACCTTCCATGGCACAGCTTAGGACTGTCGCAGCCCTAGGCCTGTCAGTCTATCACGGTAGTCCACTACAGCAATTCCACAAGGATGGGTTTGCTTCCCAGTACGAGCATTCCTCCGTACAAGAAATGCACCGGAGTTCACGCTGGCGAAACACAGAACAGAAGTCATCTTGGAAGTTCGGATAGCTCTCTCTTAAGAAAAACTGTGTTGCAAAGCACCTGCATGGGATTGAATGTACCAAAAAATTTAGTCACAAGACAGCTTATTTATTATTTATTATTATTTGCAAAGTAGGTGGAAAAGAAGTAGATACTGAAGTGAGATATTTTATTAAGACAGATTATTGTGCCTGGGAAGATACTTGAAACAACCTTCTGTAACACTGCCTTATCTTTGTTCGTTTAAGAGTCTATTAAGTTCTCCAGTGCCCATAGTTAAACTGGTTAAAAATGTTATTTGTATCTCACCTGTTCTGTAAAACCAAATATACCAAAAATATATAATAAATACCAAAAACCAAAATACCAAAATACTTACCTGACTATGGTTGAGAGAGAGACCTGTACATGAAATTAAACCGGGAACAAGCCAGGCTTTAATCTGCTTCCCAGTTAAGTGTGCTTCACAGACAAGTTTTAAGTCTGTATTGTCTCCTGTTCCTGTACATTTGCAGAGCATGTGATTTTATTATTGATTAAAAAAAGATAAAATAATTTTAATTTTCCAGATATTGAGTGTATCTGGTCCTTAGAGGACACAGTATCATTAATTAAGAACATCTATCAGACTGATCAGGTAACTGTATTCCATAAGATATATTTAATGTCTCCGACCTCATGCTAAGCTCTTGGCTGTAATCAGTAATTTTTTTCCAGTGTATTGAAGAAGTTTTGGAAATTATTTGCAGAAAATAGATTTGCACTTTATAGAATCTGGATGACAGGCAAGAGAATTCAAACTGCAGCTGCTGCCTCCATTCAAATTTAACGAGGAAATCAGAACTCAGATGAACCACTGTATAATTTGCTCCAAAAAAGTTGTTTGGTTACTTCATTATTGACATAGTATTGGGCTTTTTGATTATTTGCTGTCACAGGGTGTTTCTTCCCAGAAGAGGCCAATAGTTAGTTATTAGAAACTGCACTTGTAAAAGTGTCTTCACAGAAGACAAATTCTACAACAGCACAGCTGATACTAGCGTTCTGCACATAACAAAACTAAAAGTCTTCGAGGATGTCTTACAACTGAGGCAAGTTTGAGGCCTTTTAGAAATTGCTAGAATGAGATTTGAAAATAACAGAAGTTACAGACTTTGGAAGAACATATTGTTCTTACAGTATGTACTTGCCAGAAAAGTGGAATTTTCACAAGTAGGTGGTAAAAACAACACACTTTGCTCAATAGGTTGTTTGGAGGCTGATATTCTGAAAAACATGTGGGGTTTTTTAATATAGCTGCAGCACAGCACCTGGAATAATCCCACAAGTGTTGAGAGATGGATTTTAGTTAAATTATATTTTTCTGCCTCCACCACTACTTGTATTTTCTTCTTTATCATGATACACAGAATAAAAAATTACTTAGAGAAAGTTGCATAACTGTCTTTTCCAGAGCCATATGAGCCCTTGTAGGAAACAGGCTGGATTTCACAAGTTCACGACATATTTGGAAATTTGCAGAAAGATGGCATGATTGGAAAAAAAAACCCCAGCAAAAAACCCCAAAACAAAACAAACCTCACCCACCCAAACAAAAAACCAAACAAAAAGCCCCCACAAACAGACAAAACAAAACCCAACAACTTTACTTTTTTTCTCACTTTCTCTGGCTAACTTAGAGCACTAAAATACAGAAATAAATAGATCTCCATCTGAGATATGCCTGCATGTAACACTAGGCATGCAGTCTTGTCTCCCCCCATTGGCTGGAATGGGAACAATTTAATGAGTCCAAGATGCTTCACTCCAGGGTATGCTGCCAAAACCAAAATATCTGTAGATTTTAAAACAGCAAATGGTGGGGCCTTTTTTTTCATGCTCTTCCTTCTCCACTAATTTTAATTTATCTGATTATCCCCTCTACAAGAATAAAATATTTGAATGTCTGTAACCTATACACAAAATTACCAGTAGAAATCATTTTAGTGGTTCAAAATCTACCTCCAAGCAGTAGTATTTCAGCCAAAGAGAGGGACCTTGGACAGACAACAACGATGTCCTTCTATCCTAAGGAATTACTCCTTGACAGAAGCAGGAATAGCTCATATGCTTCAGTCCAAAACCTTGGGATTTTTTCCTCATTGCTGTATTGATTTTTATTTGGTTGGTTTTAGCAGTGATTGATATGATGGTGTGTGTAAGGCAGTGGTCATGGCTCTTTTTTGAGAGACCCCTAGTGCTGCTAGATATATAATACTAAAATGAGTTTAAAAAAAGTTTGATTAATCTTATCTTCAGGATGTAACTGTAAGAACAGAACACCCCAGGTAGTGTAAGCAACCCAGATGCAGTCTCAAGACAAAGAATTACAGATGGTAAGGAGATAGAGATAAGTAAAGAATTTAGACTGTTAACTCAAAATTAACAGCAGCACTCTCCCCCAAGCAAAAGAAAAGGTGCTATTTTGAAGCCAAGGAAATTGGCTCAAAATTTTTCAGGACTTCACCATGACCAACAGAATTAGTTAAGTGAAACCTCCTGGTTTTCACCATGATCTAGCAAGATTAGGATAAGCACACACTTTCAGTTTAAGCACATTTATTTAGGAAGTAGCACTTCTGTTTACATTAGTCTTAAGAACTTATGTTCTTTAGAAACTGATTTATTTACATATTTATTGTTCCATCATCTGGTATACAACACCTGATGTTTTAAAATTTTTTTTAAACCAGCAGCAATTTAATAGGCTTCAAGTTTAATGAAAAGGCTTTTAGTTTTGGACATTTTATCTGATAAACAGACAAGAAAACAGTAAGAACAGGACAAACAAAACATTTTATTGTGAGCTAAAGCTATGTGACTGCTTGTCATGCTTTTTTACATTGCTTATTAGTAAAATGGTGTTTAACATTTCAGAAAACATTCTTAAAAGAACAATGAAACAAAAGTGCTTCAAAACAACAAAATACAAAAAGTAATCCCATCCCAGACTGGAGTTGTCCAATATATTTTATGGGGGTGGGGTATGGTGTTTTGTCTCCACCTTTGGTTTTCATCACTTTAATACAGATTTCTGAAAAATACTGATTAGCCCTTCACATGACTAAAAATTTGAATCATGTGGCAAAAACAGTTTCTGTACCTCCAGACCCTTTGACAGGTGTGCGACTATTAGATAAAGTACGTTCTTCCCCGCTTCTAATGGGAGAAAACCCTGCATAACTGAGAGGCCACACCCTGGCATCTTTGACAAATACGCCTGTGTTAACCAACTACAAAGAATGCTGACCTTTTATCCTCAAAGCCACTTCTCTGAAGAAAGGATTTTAAGAAGTGTATCTTATGAAGGCAAGGCAAGTCTTACAGCAAAACAAGGTTCATCACCATAGTTTCCAGAACTAATGCCAAGCATTTTCAAATCAAAACATCAGACTCTGAAGAATCTGCACTGTTGAGCCAGTATATTGAATCCACTGGAGGAGTGTATACCTTGCCAATTATTGCTGAACTCAGGAGGTAGTTATTGACAAGGTAAGAAGTTTCCACTCTAAGACAGTTAACAATTTACACAAGAAGTAGGAAAAACAGAATACACATTTACCCATATTTTACAGATGATTTTGTATTTGCAGGAAGTGACAGTTTAACTTCCTCATCCTGCGGAATTATAATTACCGTAACTAAAAGAAAAATGTTGAAAATTATAATTCAATAAAAAATTCTAAAAGAAAATAGCTCATCAATTGGTCATCTCTTAGGATGTCTGCAGATCATCCCAAGCATGAAAATTCACATAGGTCAGTAAAACAATATTCTTCAACACTAAATAGCAGCTCAAGAGAAACTAATAATAAAACTGCCTCTAATTAGCACAAGGACTGAGATAACTAGTTGCATTCACTACCTGCTTGCTACTCTTCATTCTATTTTTGATATCTGGTAGAAACCCCAACAACTTAAAGCATCACAAAAGCTTGAGGCTGCCACAGATAATGAATGAAAATCTGGTCAGATACAGTAGCACCGGCCACCTCCCAAAGCTGCCACATGCAGAAGCATCACTAAAGCGCTGGAAAAGCTAGAGAAGCACGTCCTAGGCACAACTATGCATTATCCATGTCTTGGGTAGGAAAGCACTATGAAAATCTAGGGCACGAAGTCTCACCATAGGTGATTAAGGAAACCCTAAGGAGAACGCTGCTTTCCAGTTGCAGAACAGATGTCTCAGTTCGATTTGCCAGCATATCTGACTTCAGTATTCCCAGTACAAAGTACTTAAATTTCACAAGAGGGACTTGACAGCACTGCCAAGCAGTGCTAAAACCCACTTGTTTAGAATAGAAAAAATACTGCTTATTCTACACCAGAAGGTAAGGTTGAGTTATATGTATAAAACCTGTCATTTTAAAACATTTGAGAGAATGTAACAGTAAAACCAGCAATAGCCTCTAATTAGTGCAGTGACAACATTCCTTCTCAGTTTAGAGATCCCACTCTTACTCATTTTAAAGTGTTATTATCACCTTTGTTATCTACATAAAGTTGCAGGGCCATATTCAACAGAACTGTATTAGCAACTGGCTTTGGGTCAGTAATACATCTCAGGGGCACAATGCCTATTTCTGATACACTAAAGCCTGTAAAGCCTAAGAAACTAACAGGACAGAGAAACTTATTTGTGCATGAATATCCTAGTTTAAGGCTTATCTTTAATACTCCATGTTGGTTTTGTCTTAGCACACACAGAGAACCTGTACAGGTTTGCTGCAGTCTACAGAAAAGTCAACATTAGTAAAGGGAACATCATAACATACAACAAATTCTCATTTTAAGGAGAAGGAGCAATCTACAGTGCTTGAGTTTTCCCCTCCTGTTAATACCATCAAAGTAAGAGCCTGCTGTCTGAAAAGACATTGTTCTTCCAGTATGTTGAAAGACAAAACGTGTGGGTCCTGCTTAATAAAAAGCAGGAACCTGCTTAATAAAAGCAGAAAGATATATGAAAAAGGTTGTTAGAAAAACACAAGGAGTTTGGGTTGGTTTTATTTTCTCCCTCCAGTAACTGCTACACTTGAAAAATCAGTAAAACACACTTGCAGAGAGCCACACAAGCTGCTTACTAATCATGTCAAGAAAGTGGGTCAAGTCGCTCATTCACTAGCAGTGGGCAGATTCACAGAAAAAAAGGGGGGCAAAAAAAGGAAAGAAAAATAAAAAAGAAAAAGAAAGGAAAAAAAACCAGTTCAGAGAGCTAATGGAATGGCAGTCTCAGCAAAGGTTAAAAGCACCCAAGCTGCTGTCCTGTTTATCCTGATTCAAGACATTGTATTAGAACATAACTTGATTTTATGGAAAATATAGTTGTAAAGTTCCATAGAAGTACTATAGACTTGGGAAATACAAGTAATGTGAGGTTGTTGGGATTTTGGGGGGAGGGAGGGGAGGGAGGGTTTGGTGGTTTTTTGCCATTGTTGTGTTTGTTTTTCCCCAGATCTGCTCTTATACACAGTTAATCCAACACATCCAACACACAGATGGAATCACTGGGACTGGGACTTCGTACATGTAAAATGAGAAGATGCAAGAGAATGCCTTAAAGGGAACAGAATTATTCATAAAAGACACTATTCAGAAAATAGCATAAGACAAGACATTTAAAGGAGATTTATGAACCAAACAGCATCTGACCATGGGCTAAGAATCCAGCAGCTGTGGGGTAAACTGATGTTGCAGAACAAAATTTTCTTTTTTACTGTGTTCCAGCACTAATTTATAGGGCTGTAGTTCATCCATCAAGAAGAAAACAATCAGGCATAATAGAAGACCAAAAAGCAGCTGTACCAGTCACACAGACTCTCTTGACCTGAACTGCTTGTACAAACAAGGGAAAGGGCTGGTCTCTTTTCTTTCTATGTAGCAGCTGGTGATTCTGACTCTTTGTGCTGCATACTGGTGCTACTTTTAGCAGACGGGGACTTCTATCTCAACATTTCAGGTACCTATCTCATGCCAATGAGTATGTATTTGAAATAAATAACCAGTATATTCCTTAAAATTAAGTGGACAAAACCAGAGTTTTATAACAATCATTTAGGAACACTCAAGAACAGAAGCATTATCTTCAAAGTTCTTCTAATTTGCCAAGGATCTCAAGGTAGGTTTACCAAAGCCTTATGACTAAAACCAAGGCCCTTTCTTAGCTGTAGCTATTTGGCAGATGCTAATACAAGAGTAATAGTCATGCTTAGCACTATGAAGAATATTACAAATATGGATCAAGTCAGCCAGGAATCTCCAACAACAGAGATGGTCTACTGAAGGCAGAACTAAGGCAAAGCAAGACATGAGATTTAAGAATCTGAAATCTTTTAGCATTTCTTCAGAAAAGTGAATCAGGGGAACCAAAGTCACATGTTTCATTTACATAAGATGTACATTTGAGAGAGTCCTATCCTTAGAAGGCTAGAAGTGGTTTGGTTAGACTATTTCAAAAGGCATACTAGTGGAACACAATCTTCTCTTATTTGATTGCTTTTAATCTTAAGATCAGTTAAAAGCATCTCTAGTTGGAAAAAAAAAAAAAAAAAGAAGAATCCCAAACCTATTGCATATGTGCATCTCAAAGGTTTGACAGAGTTTCTGCTACTTAGTACTCAATACCACACAGTGAGCACAGTCCTCTCAGAGTATTACTATACCTACAACTGCATCTATCAGCTAGCATTGTTTTTTTTTTCAAATATACATATAATATATTCTTTATAGTCAACTTTCAGGTAAGTAGTTCCAAAAAATAAGTTAAATGAAAAATTAAAAACAAATTTTCTGTTAAGACCAAAAGCAAACAACACTTACAACTCATTTTCATTAAAACAACAGTACACAATATGCCTTTCTGCAGTATCACAAAGTTGGGAGAGTTGTAAAAAAAACCCAAACCAACCAAAAAAAAAAAACCCAACAACCCACAAACCTGCTTTAACAGGGAACTAGTGTTCTGCCTTGCAAACATCTGTGTTAAGTCCATGTAGAATTTGTAAACAAGATGTTGGGCCTTTAGAAGTAAAGGCAAAAATGCTTTCCTTTATTATGGTATTTAAAGGCTATCATTTAAGAGTTTGTTTTTTAATAGCTTGTCATTTATATAATAAAAACAAGTATTTGTACAAAGATGCAGTTTCTTTTTAAAAAAGCAGATCAGTTGAGTGTTTCATACTTTAATATATAAACCAAAACATATGAAAGCTATAAAAACATTAATGTGTGCCACGTATTAAACATGTAGCCTTGTATTTTAATGCTTACATGTGGAGATTAAAAAAATTATCACAATGGAAATCTTACTTTCAATTATCATAAACAGACCAAAATACAGAGTAGAAACACGTCATTTCTGAAACTCGACAATTAGCATCACTTACTCTCAAACATCAGCTGGGCTCAAGTTGTACACTGTAAGCATAAGCTAACATTCTACCAATGGAAGCATTACAAAATGCATTAAGAGAAAATACTGCCAGTAAATGAGTATCTCAGTCTATTCTTTTATTTAGTAATTTTTCTTTTAAAAGGCAATTTGAAATGGTTTTATAAGGTTGGGTTTTTTTGCTGTTCTGCTATCAAAGGTCTTCTTTAAACCTGTCCTGTGAACAATTCAGTCACATTACAACAAAACAAAAAGACAAATAATAACAGACCAGCTGCTTTTAACATTTTAATAATCATAATTCCCCAATGCTGTTCTTCCATTCTGCACAGGGAAATTGTTTTATTTGGCACATTAAGGATAAAAAAGTCAAAAAAATGAACCGAAGTTTACAAACCTCCAATTGAACATCATTGTTCCAAGTTCATTGTTCATCAATGTCATGGCAAAATTAAAAACAAAAAAACACACACACAACATAGGGAAAGGTCTTCCAATGATCAATATCATCAGAGCCTTGTAGCTGAAACAATATACATATATTAATGTTCAAACCAGAATCAGATTGCTAGGAATCTTATGTCAAGTCCTATTGTGCTCTTACTTACAGTGTGTAAATCCTCACTAAATGGCAAGGAGGCTTTGATGAACACATTTCACATTGTATAATTTTCTCTTAATCTCAAGTTTTAATGCAGATACTTAAATATCTGTAAAGTCCTGTAAACTCTGGCTGCTTCCCAGTCGTCTGCACCAACTGCTCCCCAGGCAGCACTGCTTCACTTCAAGTAGTGTCTCACACTGTGGTGTCTCCAAAGTCCTTGTTCCAACGAATGTACGCTTCCAGGGTCTGAGGGCTCAAACTGCACTTTATCTTCTTCAAAGATTCTGTGAAATCTGATAGTTTGATATTTCTCATCTAAATAGAACATGAAAGACATCAGGGTCACAAGCGGTTTATGTACTTCGGTTTATTCAAGGAGTACTTGAGTATTCACTTTTAACAAAACACAATCTGTGAGTGCTTCATCTTAATGTAAGGATGAAACTTTTTTACAGTGAGCACAGTCATTCACTGCCAACAACCCCCTCAAGGATGTGGTAGAGTCTCCACTGCTGGAGGTTTTGAAGATATGACTGGGCAGGGTGCTAAATAATCTCATCTAAGTTCCCTTTCCCACAAAAGGATGGACAAGGTGATCTTTCAAGGTCCCTTCCAAACTGGGGTGCTCTATTCCTCTATGACCTGATACAAGAGTCTTGTAATTTAAGACTACCAGTATTTACCATTTTTAATATACTAACACTTGCTAATAGTAAGGTCTGCCTTGTTATTTAATAGCTCACGAGGCTGTGTCATTACTTCCTGTTTCAGTAGGTGGTGCATATGAGGACATCACAACAAAAGTGACCACAGATGATGTTACACTCCTGCACAAATCCTTCCAGCTTATCATAGCCTTACCATGACCTCAGGCTAAACACAAAAAGCAACTGACAAATTAAGTTTTGCTTCATTTTGCCCTGTGTAACTGTGGTTTGTACACACCCCTGAACAGAAACTTTTGTACACGGGACCAATCACTTCCTTTTCTTTTTGATGTTTACAGCTGCAGTTTGTGGTGAGGAGCTTAATTTTTTTCTTTATGATGGTCCGTATGAATGAATGTAAGTACTACACATATACATGCACAAATCTGTTTTAGGTTCTTCCTAAGTTAACCTGCTTTATGTAAAGATGGGGTGGAGGGGTAGAAGTAATTTCTCATAATACTTCTGGGAATATTCTTGGGAAGTAACACTGTGAGTAAATAAAAGCCAGGCCTCTGACATCATCAGGTAACAGATATTGCAGTTCAGTGTGAAGGAAAATATAGGACAGTCAGCTGAAACGAAGAACAACAGACTTACTCACAGAAAAAGAAGTGCTCTGAAGCCTGAAAGCCAACTTTCAAACTACCCATGAACCTCAGACATCTGAGGACAGATCTTCTCCATCTCTATTTCTAAAGAATTTTCCTTAGTGAAGAAGTGATTAAAAAGGATAATACCCCCAAAATTATCCTGTTTTGTATGATACTACACATAAAAAAGGGACCTTAAAAGTTTCTAGTGAGCATGCATTCCATTCAAAGGGGAAAATACAGCTGCTAGAACAGCTTACCTCACTGGCAGACATGTTCTTCACTTGTTCTGGTTTTAATTCTGTAAAAATAAAGACAGATCGGTGAGTTTCCTAAGAAAATTTTCATCACTTCTGACAACTAAAACACATTAAAAGCACTTCTATTCTGGGAAAAAGAAAACCCTGCAGCTAAAAATTATACCTTTCTGCCTCAACACTGTCTCCTGCACAGAAAGGTACATGGTGTTTTTGCCTCCTTCTTCCCCATTTATCAGCTCCTCAACCAGGCTGCTCCCACACTCAGTTACTGCAGACACAGTACAAAGTGGTAGCAGAATTACTCCTTCTTCCTAAAGTATGGAAAACAGCACACAAGCCACCAGAGCTACCTTCCCCCATATTATTCCTGGTATCCGCAAGCTCCCTACTGAATTTCAGGAAACAGAAGGTACAGTCAGCCAAGAACACAGAAATAAAATCAGGCATGGTATATCAAAGTGCTTCTTGCCCTATCCTGCACTCATGGGATCTAAACATTCTTGTATCATTCACTAATTTTTTTTTTTTTACTTGCAATGCTCTTATGATATCAACATATAATAGCAAACATTTTGCTACCAGAGTACAAGAAAAAGAAATAAAAACTAGGCAGGGTTGGCAAGGATGATATAAAAAAAATTTCAAAAATATATTGTTTTATATGGAATACAGCAGGAGCAAGTGGAAGAAATATGTCGCACAATGTTACACAGTCTCTTCTTGAAATGGACTTGTGTGCGAAGTGAGTTGTCAGCAAAGTAAAGCCTGCATACCTAAATGCATACATTATTAATTCCACCACTCTATATAAATATATTCAAATTCTTAGGAGACATGATGTCTCTTATGAGAGCCATTTAAAGCAGTTCTGTTTCCCAGTTATTATGCAGGATTGAGAAAGACGTGCTTTACAAATTCAACAGCTGAAAGAAAGCAGGTAAAAAACATTACATTTCAACAGCTGCTTTCAAAAGATAGTGCACTGACAAAAATGCATGCTATAGGATTTAAAAAAATAATAACACAAACACACCCACAAAACATGCACAGACCTCTCCTCCCCATAAATAATTTAAGAGACTTGCAACGACGTAGAGACGTAACTTTTATTTACACATAATTGGTTGATATTACAGAACACTTCTGCTCTGCCTGCCTTTAGTACCTTTCTGTCAAGTAGGACAGTATGTCTACAAACAGAAAACTAATACCAAGTCTTCACAATCTTTTCTACACAAAAATCCCAGTACTGATTTCCACTAAACAAGATCAGTTCCTTCAGATGTGGCTACTGGACACATAACTAGCTAGTTAAACAGAACAAAGAGAGGAGGTATTGGAAAAAAGTATTCACATTAAAACTGTGGTTTTTTCCAAGTTGAAAATGTCAGAGAGAGAACAAATGTAAGTAAAACTCTGTTTCATTCACAGTTGTCATCTGGATCACAATTCAACATTAAGGGTTAAAAATATAAAAAGCTATGCCATTCAAACTGTATCTAGAAAAACCCCATAAAATTGCTTCTGTTTCAGTTTTCCTTCCTTTAGACTTGAAAAAGAGATTTGACCAATTTTGTAAAGACAAGTAATGCAATCAGCAATTGCTATTCAAGTAATAATTTAGCTACAACAGAACTGACACCAGCCTCAGAAAGATACGCTAGTTAAAAACCCTACAAATCAGTGAGAAACACTTCACACTGCTTTTCTCCTAAGACACATGGTGAGATACTGAAGGGTTTTGTGTAAGTAAATCTTCCAAAGATGCTATTATGGGGAACAGACTAAAAATCCAATGTAAAAAGCTTCATCAGAGGTTTGAAAATTATATAGATGTAAGAAAATATATCTCTAATGTTAAAACCTAAACAAAAATCTCTGCAGCTTACCTCGAATGGGGCCTAGCGCTGCATCCTTCGCTAATGCAGTTAGGTCACTTCCAGAGTATCCATCTGTCATTCTTTGTCAAAGGAAAAAGTGGGGTCAAGGAGGCAGGGAAAAAACCAAAAACCTGCTTCAAACCACATCAGTTTAATTGCAGATAATCAAAATGTTATTTAATCAGAAGGACTATTACTTTGATGTTATTTGGTGAGTTTAATAAATCAGAAGTTCACTATAACTGATCTATATTTCACTGTAAGTGATCTTCACAGATTAAATTTACACTACAGATATTCAAGTCCCATATAACAGCCTAGAAGAAAAAACAGAGGTAGCAACCAGAATTTGTACATGAAAACTGAACTCAAGCACATTTACTATCTCTGCTATGATCAGCAGAGAGTAGTTGATCAGCATTTATCAGATTACCATAATACCAAAACCTCAACTGTCCTGTACTTGTTCAATCTGATCTGTACAATGAGAACCCAATACCATGGGTTTAATATGATACAAAGGGAACTGAAAGGAAGGTAAATTCTGCTACGCACTGGGGTTGGTTTGTTTGCTTGTTATTTTTATAAACCTAGCAGATCATCCAAATCCTCAGCACTACAAGGTAGGGAGTAAAAAGAAAAAAAAATCAAACCAAGGAGCCAATCTCTGTGGGAGCTTTTCCAGAATTAGACTTAATATCCAAGTTAACCAATGAAATACTTTGGAGAATAAAGGCCTCCACTGAACCAGGAAGCCACCAATACAAAATGCCAACATAAGAGAAAATAAGTAGTACAGGTCACCTAAAGGAAAATTTAAAACCAGAACCCCCACCCTTGTAGAGCAGCAACAAGAGCTTTAGTCTTCTGGAGATCATGAAGCCTGTTACATTTTATATAAAAAGTTGCAGAGGAGCAAAGGCACATAAAATCATAATGGAGGTTAAATACTTCTCTCTTTCAAAACAAAGAAAGATGGAAAATGAAGCAGGCAGGATGCTCAACTTTTATATTTTCTCTAAACCCTTCAAAAAAGGTGTACTCAAGTTGCATTTATAATTTGGTTCTTACATTTGCAGTTGAGAATACAAGACATTGACTGTGTTTTTCCTCCACTTAGCTATTACTGCAGCCTAAATGTGGCCTGAGCTAACAGCCTTCAAGTACAGAGGGAATATATTCAGATGGATTACACATCAACTTCTGCAGTATTACTAAGAGGCTGACAAATGCTACATCCAAGACTCTACTAAAGTCCGGTGTACTACCACAAAGAGAGAAAGACTGAAGTACATCTACCTGCATATCTTTGTCATCTCATGCTCTGTTTTTACTCCTTCCTGCCCTACCTGCTTTTTAGTCTAACTTCCTTCACACCCGTTATTAGATTTAGGTGACTAACAGCAGTACTGTGTCAATCTTAATGATGAAAAACATAAAACAACTCCGTTTCAAAACAGGAGGGAAAAATTAACCCACATTTTCCCAATCAAATATGAAAGTGAAAAGAATCTAAAATTATCCAGTGCTTGTCTGCTATGTTGGTAATACACTCAACAAGCCTAGCGAGGCACCAGCAAAGAACTTTCTTTTTATTTGAAATGAATGCCAAGTGCAAAACTGGTGCTACCTTTTTGCACCAGGGAGGAGAGCTGGACTGCTTGAGGGATGGGCGGAAAGAAGCCTCCCCCTCCCTCCGCCTCAAAGGAAAGAGCTGATGAGCATGTTTCAACAACAGAAACCTGACTGGGTGTATCATATATATATATATATATATATAAATTTCATGCAGCCTGACAGGAAACTATCTTCCCCAAATGCATGCAATTGATGCTGTCACTGTCGGATGATTTAGATTAGTTACATTTTGAATGAATTAAACAGTCTGAATGAATGCAGTAGAGGAATATATTTATTTAGTATATCTACAAAATACTTACCTAGCTAGTTGAGCCAACTCTTTTTGGGTTAATGGACTTCCTTGCTTGCTTAGAAGATTTTTTAGCAAAATCAATCTTGTCTGAAAGAAAATTATCAGATGGTAAAACTCGTTTTCACAGAACGCTTAGAATTGTGTTGCAAGAACAGAACTACGCTTTTGTCAGTTTGGCTTTTGTGCTTCACCAGTTTAAACTTGCCTATAGTGCTTGTGCAATTAGACTGTACAGTATCATTTCTTCAGGAGCAGAGACAGGAATTGGGTAATAACAAGATCAAGGGCCTAACTACTAGTATCAGGAATAAGTCATCAGAATCCTCATCAAAAGTCCTGATCTCCTGTTGAACTGAAAAACATTAAGAAAATTACTTTTATCTTTTGCAATTAAACACTGTCCTTCAGCCAAACAAACATGCTCCAGCAAGTCTACTTCAGACTTGCCCATGTCTACTAGTATGTAATCAACACCTCACTAGTCAAGACATACTGAGTAGCTACCATCAGATTTGCTACTAGCATGAGTGAAGGACAAAAAAAAAAAAAGGCAAAAACTTAAAATACTTCCCAGAATTAATGCACAGTGTATATGGTCAAGTTGGGCCAGAAGTTAGTTCACAGAACTGTAATCACCCACAAGGGCAAGTTAAGAATTGCCTGTAAGTGCCTTAAAAATGTGAGTGGAAAACAATACTTACTTCTTCGTTTGGTAAAGACACATATACCCGTTTGGTGAATCGTCTGAAAAAAACCCAAACATGTATACATAGTTCACACTATTCTATAACTATTTAGCACATACAAATCTAACATTTAGTTTGGTTAAGTGCCAAAATTTCACTTCATCAAATTCTAGGAAGCAGAACTAGAGATTTTGAAAAAACCACCAATAACCAAACAAACAATATGTACAAACCACTGGTGTCACCTTACTCTTATCTGAAGTTCTAAGACTCCTCCCAGAGGGGAAACATTCTAAAGGTAGAAATACCACTGACTACCAGCAATGAAATGAAGCATCTCTTAATTTTTACACAAAAAAGTCTTTGGAATAATTTCTTCAGGCAGTGCTGACATATCTATTTTCCTCAATCAAGAATGAAATGAGAATAAAGCATGAAATGAGAAAAAAGTCCTAAGGCAAATCTACAGCAAGATCTGCAACTGCATGGGACATCAGAAGTCCAATATTCACAGTGAAGAAATACTGGATTTCTGGTCAACCTGGAATACTGGTCAAATTTTCTCCTTTATTCTGCCATTAAGATCCAAATAACAAAAAAGGAACATATTAGATGCAAGAAATTTAAAAAAACACCAACTTGATCTCAACAAGAACTGCTGTTTCAGACAATTCCAAGACCATCATGATTGCGCAAATGCATCCCAAAAGAGCAGAGTAAAGCCCCTCTTAGAGAGGTTAAATAATTTAACCTTGCTGAACAGCTTTTACTTATTACAAAACTTCACCAAGATACTAAGCAAAACCTGTTCTTCATAATGAGTATCACCTTACTATATATTCAGGAAAAGAGACATTTTGATACCTGAGAACAGCATCATCAAGCTCCTGAGGCCTGTTTGTTGCTCCCATCACAAGTATTCTGTCCTCTCCAGAAGACTGCACCTATATAATGTAGGAAGGCAAGACAGCTTTCAGTTTACACAGTCTACATTAAGTAGAAATACAACAAAACCAGTTAAAGACTTGCCATATATTCAGCACACTGATGGGATCTTACTACGTAGGGGTTTTTATTCCTCATTAAGGTAGATTCAAAATATTCCTCAGATAAATGTAAAGTCAAACCAGAAAAAGGTTAAAAAAAAAAAAAAAGCCTTGCTGGAGAAAACTGAGACTATAAAACTATAAAAGACACTCATAAGTTTAGTCATCAGGAGATAATCATGTTGAAAAAGCCAGAGACTTTCTGCTGTTCTGAGGTTTTAACATCAAACATTGTTTTGAAGTCTACAGGGTGAGAATCAAAACTTTAAAACTAAAGTATAACCAGAACCACAAAATCAGATCAGAGATCCATCTAACACAGGCCTTGCAGGAATCCAGTAATCAAAATAAGCTATAAAATTATCATAATAGCAGAAAGACACAGCAATTTCCTCCCCAATTCACTCAGTTGATTTTATACCCAAGAATATGGAGACTTAGACCTTCCAAACTTCAGAGAAAACATTGGGCTATCAGAGATATTATTCGCTTAGTGTTTAATTCTTCATAGATTTAAGTTCACTGCTACCTTACCACATTCAAAAGGTTCCCCAAAAATATTTTATTACGTAGTTACACCTGAAATATTAAGTCAGCAAACTTTGCATTATGCTTATTTTTCCCTTTTCACTTTAAGGGAAAACTCTGCATGTGTGTATAATAACTTCTGCATATCACTGTCACATTGCATTATTTGTCCTGATTCATCCATTTTGGAGTTTCTCCCAAGCTTGCTGTCTCTCTGTATCGTTATCTGCTCCTCCTGTACCTCATTACTATTGCTTCACCACTGTACCAATATTCCACTGTGCTAATGGAACACAAATTAAAATTATTCAATACAAGAACAGTGCTGTGACAGAAAAATATTCTGATACCCATTTGTGCATGTGTCCCACTATGAAACCCAGTTCCTCTTCTCAGGTATTACATTCACGCCATTAAATACTTCTTACTGTATTCTGCCTTCTCTAGCTTATGATGCCAAGAAGAAAGTTTAGTTCAATAGAAGTTGTACTAACACAGAAATGAATCTTTCTGATGTGTCAGAGCTGTGTACACATGAGATATGTGTGTGTAGTCCGTTTGAAATCCTCATCCTTCAAGTCTCATCCCTTGACAGCGCATGCTTGTGACACATATTCCTTTGAAACCAAAAACTACTTAAAAGCCATTTAATCCTGTTTTACTTTGCCAGAACAAAGAGAAGTGATTCATCAAATCATGCAATTGCAAACACAGATTCAACTCTTCCTGACCCTCAAATGTCCCTCTTGCCCTGTAAGAACATTTGTCCTCACAGCTCCTTTACTATTGCCATCTGTTATCCTTTCTTCTCTGTCCATAATCTTCCAACACATTATTACAGCTCATCTCCAGATTGCTACCTTTCAGTCCAGACTGCATTTTCCAGAACACTACAGTAAGCAGGTAGAAAACTAAGAACAACCAAAAAAAGCTGTTTGCTGATGACAGTGAGGTGGGAGGGAGGCTGAGCTAAGCCCCAGCAGCCAAATCCTTTGCAATTCACCTATAAGTTGTACTGGCACCCACTATATTAGCCAATTTAGCTAAATTTAACAATACCAAGACTAAATACTTACACCATCAAATTCTATTAAAAATTCTGTTTTTAGACGCCTGCTAGCATCATGTTCACCTTCTCGTCTTTCACACAAAAGGCTATCAACTTCATCTAAAAAACAAAGAAATACATCTTAATTAAGCATACAACATCATAGTCTTTGTATTTGCCTAAGTTCCTTTGCTAATATAGGGCTGAATTAAGAAAGACCAGATCTTTATTCCGTAGGAGCCAGACAGATATAAGGAAAGTTTAAAAACTTGTGTAATGTGTTGGCCTTTGAATAGATAATGCCAAGCACAGATGAGAGGAAAAAAAAATAAAATAAATCTTTCTGATGATAAACTGCTACTCAGGACAAGCAAACCCATTTGCATGCTGGAAGTTTAATGGACTTACACTGTAAAGGCAGTACAGTATTTTTCTTTTTGAGAGCACCTCTTCCCACTACTACCACCAATTAAATAACACAACAGTAATCTAACATGCTTTATATGAACTACTGATTGGCCAGCAGGTCATATCTGAGATAGTTCTCCTGCGCTGCAGAATTACCCAAAAGAAGTTTATCCAACTATTCCAATAGTTAATTACTTATTCATCTTTAGTAAGTAAGATTATTTAAGAAAATAAATAAAAGTTAACATTTACGATCTTACCAATAAAAATTATTGAAGGCTGCAGTTCTCTGGCTACTGCAAACAGAGCACGCACCAGTTTCTCCCCTTCACCCACCTAAAATAACAATAAACTGGTTTTGGATGGGGTTAAAAATTTTTACTACAAGACAGCTAACAGAAGGACCTACAGACAATCTTGCTGGTAATCAACCACATTCAGTCCATTTATACATATTTAGATTATCACTGGTTCAGTACATACAATGGTACTGTTTACATCTTAAAAGAAACATTACAACTTCTGAGCACAATTGAGTTAACTGTCAAGAGATTTTGGTGCCTAAATTACCAGAGTGAAAAGACAGCTGGGACCCAACTCATTCACTTTTTAAAATGAAAAACCCCACAACCACTCATCTGCATGACTGTCAGTGTCATCACTGAGCTGAAAAAACCTTTGACATTGATTTATCACAAGCACAAACCAAAATTTTTTTACTCCACAAGTCACTTTTTAAAAACTATGTTCACTATAGGCTAACAGTTCACCAAGCACTCATCAGAAGTCTCTGGCTTTCTTAATCCCCAATTACAGCATGGGTGTTTTCAAATCAATACAATTTACAGCCATTACTTACGTATTTTGAAGTCAGGCTCGCTGCGCTGATGTTAAAGAAAGTAGCATTTGATTCTGCAGCAACTGCTTTGGCCTAGGAGAGGGGGGAAAAACAAAAGTACTTTTTAAAACGTATTGAAGATAGTTCTCTGCATCTGTAGTGAACACTCATGTCCTGATTGACGATTTTGAAAACCCCTATTTCTTCAAAGGGAGCACCTTGTAAATGGCACAGAAAACTTCTGTCCAGGCCACTTACAAATGAGAACGGATATGCAGTCAAACCAATAGAGAAATTTTCAGACTCCCATAGACTTCTCTAATCCCATTAGCTCCATAGCCCAACTACAACTTGCTTTCTGAAGAATGAAGGTCTCCATTTCCTTTCAATTCATCCTGAACAGACATCTAAGCCAGTTTTAACTAATTTAGGGTGGTAATTTAAGGCATCAGCTGGATCTAATCACGTAAAAAATTATGGTGTTTCTTCCCCTCCTTTATGTATGCAAAAGCTGTTTTCAGAGGAAAGCTGGGAAAAATAATCAGTTGGAATGCTCATTCAGACTACCCTCCTCTTTAACAGTTTCACCATATTCAAGAAATTATGATTCCCTGGTTATAGAGTCTAATTTTAGTGATTAGCAGTTATGTTCCAGTATGTCAAACATAACAGATGAGCCTACATGAGCTGCTCAACATTCACACTCCTGCACTTCAGAGCTGATCCAGCTCCAGTGTCAGCAGAGAGTGTGCAGCTGCAGCCACACCATGTGATGCAGGACGATGTGCCTGGCTCAGCTGCATCAGGACACTCGATGCTCCCTGGCTGATGCGCAGCCATGTCGCTCCAGTTCCCTGGAACTAGCACAGGCTGAGAAAACAACCTGCAGCCAGGCAGTTCAACAGCCCTTACGCTCTTTGCACAGCAGAGTGCAAGTGAGACAATCCCCTTTTTTGCTACTGTGCTCCATCCCCATTTCCAAAATGTACTTCTAGTAAGTTTCAGTGGCGAGCAGATAACTTCTGATTAATCACTGCTGTACAAAACAATTAACCCATTTCCTTTTACTCTCTCCGAAAATGAAACCTGGACTTGCTGGTTTAAGTTTTAAAATATTACTTGTCATAGTGAAAATAAAGAGTGAACAGTTTAGCAATTGCCTCCATAAAATCCAGGGTTAAGAGCAATTTTGCATTTTTACATATAAAATGACACCATAATACATATTCTGTAAGAATGTACAGTTTACTACTCCAAGCCCCAAACTGACAGCCACCTCTCATGGTTACATTTTAAGCCCACCAACTCATGCATGAAGCAATTTTCTCACCAACATCGTCTTCCCATTTCCTGGTGGGCCAAACAGCAGTAAACCACGTGCAGGAGCTCTCAGACCTGTAAACAACTGAAAAGGACATTGTAGTAAGTTACCTTCAAAGACTTGAATAAAATGTTGCTTTACCTTTGTAGGAGAATGGTTTAAGACTGAGGAATGGCTGACTGGCTAGCACTGACAGTAACAGTAGCAGTGCCACAACAGTACAGGCTTTGAGAGAACTACACTCTGTTACTAACTTGACCTAATGCACACCACTATTGTTTCCAACACAGCAGCTAAATTATGTTTGTAACTGTTCTGTGCACGGATGCACTGTGAAAGCAGTTTAAAACACTTTCCACAAGACAGACTAGCCTATCAAGTTTAAAGCAACAATTCCAGTTAAAAAGGGAGTAATGCAGGTGTATAGTAGGAGAGCTAAAGTAGTGTTCCTACTAACTCCATATGGAAGAACTCCTTCATCTTTCCTTATTAAATGAAACTTGAGAAGACAAGCTTTCAACGAAATGATTTAAAATATTACTTAACAACCACCTACTCTCTCTATGCTACTGATAGTCATCTCCTCTCTCTCACTTTGCACTAGATTAATCTTTCCTGCTCTATAAAATTGCCCCCACCATATGTAGCATCCCAGCAAGCAAGTCTACAAATTCTCACAGAATAAATAAACTTTTAGTTATTACTCTTGCCTGTTTTCTCTAGCACTTTGTCTTTACCCCTTCCCTCAAAAGTTTCAGTGTTTCTCTTTTGATCTCACACTCACCCCTCCCTTCCAGCTTCCAATAATTCCAACAAACAAGCAAAAGCAATAGAAAGGTATCTCATATACATCCCATGTGTAAACAGCACTGTTGGCAGGCATTTCTTTCCACAATATCCATGACAACAAATAGCTCCATTACCAGTGTTGTATTTCTGTCATGACCAACCAACACGTGTTTTCTCTATTATTTCATCATCCACAGCATTTTGTTTGTGCTTGACTCTGATCACTAAAAGTAGTTACCAGCTATTCACTAAGCGAACACTCCAGTGTTTCTGCTTTCCATGCTGCATACCACCATGTGCATTTTTTGTCTGACTTCTTTTGTTTGAAATAATTCTTGGGGAGTTCCACCATTTTCACACAGCCCAGATCAAATCTGTAACTCTTCCTCACCTTGATCATCACCTACAGTTCAGCTGCAACTGCCATTTATCATTGAGACAGACTAAGCTTTTCAAGTTTTTGTTAACAGACTAATTACACTAAACATGGTCTGAACTAACTGCTACCATTTCATTAGCATCTTACCACTGAAATGGCTGCAGCCAGTGTTTCCTATTTATGTACCTCAGCTTTTGCTCTCCTACAAAAATACCATTAACTAGCTTGTTAAATAGGAATTTGAGTTCAAAACTCATTAAGACTAAAACTGAACTAGTGTTAATTTACTAAGTATCCCCCTATAGTTGCCACATCTACTGTGTTCATTTACAAGGAATAAAACCAACCCTCTCTACTTCCAAGGAAAGTTTAAAAATTCATGGGATTCTCTGTCCTTATCACATCTCAGCCTACACCAAGGTCAGGCGCATTGCTAGCTACAGTAATATGAGACAACCTTATTGAAGATACCACATTCCTGGAAAAGAGTCCCAGCTATTCCAAGCTCCCACCCAGCTCACTGTGCTCGTGTCACTGAACAACACTCCTGACGTATTATTGCACTGTAGTAACAGAGATGCTATAATGACATCTTCCTCCTGCATAACAACATCTGAGCACATGCTTTTGTTGCTACAGCTTTGTTTTCCTTACACCTCATATTTCTGTGATGCTATGCCAGGTTTAGGGTTTCTTCCCTACACTGCTTCAAAACCAGTAGCTGCATTAAGAGGAAAACCACAGAGCAACTCCAGTCACCTGTCCATGTGACAAATAAGACTCACAAGCAAACAGAAAGTACAAACAGTAATTTTTCTTCGATACTCATAGAATCATAGAGTGGGGTGGGTTGGAAGGGACTTTGAAGATTATGTACTTCCAACTTCCCTGCCATGGGGCAGGGATATTTTCCACTAAACCACACTGCTCAAAGCCCCTTCCAATCTGGCTTTGTACAACTCCACAATGGAGCATCCACCACCTCTCTGGGCAACCTGTTCTAGTGTCTCACCATCCTCACAGTGAATAATTTCTTCCTAATATCCAAATCTAAACCTACTCTCAGTTTTCCCTTGTCCTGTCCCTGCCTGCCCTTGTAAACAGTTCCTCACCAGTTTTCTTGTAGGTCTCCTTCAGGTACTGAAATAATGTAACAAGGTCAGCGTGGAGCCCTCTCTTCTCCAAGCTTAACAACCCCAATTCTCTCAGCTTTTCCTTATAGGAGAGGTGCTCCAGCCTTCTCATCATCTAGGTGTTCTTTCTCTGGACTTGCTTCAACAGGTCCATGCCCTTCCTGTGCTGGGGACTCCAGAACTGGACACAGTACTCCAGGTGGGGTCCCATGAGAGCACTCAAGGAAATCATTGCATGCAATTTCCTCAAAAGTACTGCAACTTTTACTAAGTTCAGCTTTAGAAAATTACCAATTTAATTTTTTCTTAAAAGTAGCTCAGAAAATTCCAGTAGTATACAGACTAGGCCTGAATCCAGGCAGTCTCAGTAGCTGAGGTACCACCTATGATAAATAAAAGTCTAAATGATCAATTTCCATACAGCCAACTAAAGAGGAAATCTGCCCTCAAATGTTATATACATCAATGTATTTGTTCACTCACTACACTTCTTGGCATCCTCTCCATCTGTGAATAAACTATTCACGAGTGTTTAATCAACACCCTCACAAAGAGGATGACCAAAGTAATAGTAACGTTTTTCCAATCAGATAGTGCCATGACCTAATTTACCCATACAAATCTCTTCCATTCCACTCTTCCAGTTCTGGGCTTTGTCCCTTACATGGCCATACGGGGTTGGACACATAGCTATAGCTATCTGGAATAGTCAGCCTGACAAACGGTGAGAAATTTTGTTTGCTTGCTTTTGCTGCTGTTTTTTTTTGTGGGGTTGTGGGGGTGTTGTGGTTTTGGTTTTGTTTGGTTTTTTTAGGGGTTTGTGGTTTGCTGATTTGGTTTGGGGCTTGGGTTTTTTGGGGTGTTTTTCTTTTTTTAAAGCTCTAGCTCCAGTCATTTTCTGCAACATTGATTAACCAGAAGACAAGGAATTTCACTGTAGTATTTTAACACATAAATCCTGTATTCTCCTTTTCCAAGATGGCTATCACCACAAAGCTACCCTTAGCAATCACAATCAGTGAAAACAGGATTCAAGAATCATCACTTCATGTGTGAAGCACAGTACATTTCTTTGATCCTGTCACAGATTCATAACAATAACCAGTTGCTTACCTCAGGTCTAAGAGAAGGAAGGATGACAATTTCTTGCAAAGCTTGTTTAGCCAGTTCCTGCCCTGCGATATCATCAAATTTGACAGCTGGCCCACTAACAAAGAAATGGAATACTAATTAGTCTAACAATGAGATACTCTTTTTCAGCTGCAGCTGACTAATTTAATGCATTTGACTATTTCTACAGAACCCTTTTGAGAAAATCTACAACTCATATTGTTAAGTATTTTAAAACATAAGCATTTCTGAATAGAATTTTCATCCTTTTGCGAAAGTAACAATAAAAAAACCCCATCCAAAACAATCCTCAAAAAAACCCACAACAAAGTAGAAGCACTAATTTCATTCCAAGTGGACCAAGACTGTACTGAATGAAAAACTAATTTACTGGATTGAAAAGCCTACTTTTCTTCATACTTACCTATCAACAACTTCATTTAAGATAAGATTAGCAAGATTACTGTCCACATTTCTAAATATCTTTGTGTCTTTCTTTTTTCGAGGAGCAGTGGTAGGAGTAGAAGGCTTATTTGTTCTGCTATTTTTAGGAGTGGCCTGGAGAGGGGGGAAGAAAAAAAACCCAGAAAACCCCAGATTAATACTTTAAAAGTATAGTGTTAAACAAAGTAAGATCTACATTTCATTTGCTCCAGTAAAACAGCATGTTAATACCCAATATTCTAATGCTGTATTTTGCTACAAATCATACTGTCATTAGCCAGCCATGAATAGAATATCTTAGGCTCCAGTGGTGAAGGGTCTTTGGTTTGGGGTTTTTTTGTTTGATAATTCATTTATTTAACTACAGTATTTTCCCCCAGCATACTCTGGAAATAAGCATCATAAACCATCTCAGGTTCTCAATACGTATAAGCAAGAATTCCTACTGCTGTCATACTTTCTAACAGGCCACTTAAAAGTCTTCATATTATAGCAGCTATAATGTTTTAACAGAACATTAATGTTCACTCCATTCTGCTCTTCATTCTACTTTGCTGGGTAATAAGGATGGAAGGGGAAAAGATGGGTCAACAGATATGCTATATTTTTCTGTATTCTTAGTATAGGACTTACTTTTGTGTTTCAGTCACAGCCTAACCACAATTTGCTTTTCAATGTGGTTGCAATACAACCTGTGCATGCATGCATACTTTGAAGTGAAGAACCTGTAGGGGGGGAAAACCTTGTAGCTCTGCATTAAGAGTTTTTCTCCCCTCCATCTTTTACATACTGGAAGTAACATTTATTTTTCATCTAGATAACTTTCACTCAGTTTCCCATGCAATTTTCAAAACAAGCACTATTTATTACTGTGATTACACTTAAAATTCATTTGCCCATGCACCCACCTGATGCCCTCCAATTTCTAAAATCCACTCTGCAGCCTAGCTCAAGTGATTTGGCCAAAAATTTGTGGAGTTTCAGTTTTTTCACAAAACTTTCTGCTGTTACAACACTGCAACTAAGGCATTAAATCCAAAGCTTGTTCTTGAATTTACACTGACTTTTCAAGTGCATACTTCCATATTTATCCCCACTGTACCTTGTGAGTTGAAGGTGTAGGATTAGATGCTGGTCTAGACACAGAAGATGATGATATCCCACTGTAGCTGGGTGTTCTGTGGTGACCTGAAAGGCCTGTGGATCCAGTTTTTGCAACAGTCTTTGAACGAGGAAGGGAATTACTCGTGTGTGTTAAGGGGTCCTTCTTTTTTGGAACTGCTCCACTTTCTATAAAGAAAACCAGTGTCATAAGAACATTTGGAGCAGTCATACTTTTAACATCAACTGCAACTGGAAGACAGAATTGTTGAAACATATAATACAGTATTATAGTAGAATAACATACATTTCCAAAGAGGTTTAGTGTTTTTAAGGGGATATTGACTGCTGCTTTCCCCTACAGTTAAAATTCTAATTTTTAGGAGCTCTCAAAATAAACCCTAGTTAGCCATCTTAGAAAAGCCAGAGATAACTTAGTCCTGTTATCAAGGGAAGAACACTATCTATTCCTTATGATGCAAAGTCTTCTGGCTTGTGTTCTGCTGTCTTCTTTCCCAAGAACTCTTAAAAATAATCATTATAATAACCCCCAAATTTCAAGCCCTTAGATTCAGTGTTCATTCTTTAAGTGATATTAGCAGGCTAGTCAATTGGATGCTAGCTAACATTATCTAGCACCTTCCACACAGAAGCTTCACCAAGGCATTTTAATTTGGAAAATTACAATAGTTATACCCGCAAGTGAATGTCAGGTGCTTTTTCTATCAACTTTCTTTCACTTTAGCAATCTCAAGGGGTAAGTAAATTCTGAATGGACAGCTCTGAAGCAGTTTACCTTCCTACATTAAAATTAAGCCTTAAAATATATTTAAACATCACCAGACATTCCACTCACACTACTCATTCACCTCCATGATGAAGCAGGTATGTCTCAAATTAGGTGACACACAAACTTGAAATACTGGCCACAGGTCATCAAACTACAAAAAGCCATTCTGGTCCAGAGTAAACAAAATAGCGCTTGATGTCTATGCTCTCCATATGGGATACATGATAGAACAAACTTCCTTGGCACAGAAATGGCAAGTGTAAAACATCAAATCAGAGATTAAGAGGTAAGAAGGTGGTACAGCAAGCAGGCAGGTTGGTCAGGCTGGTTAATGATTAGAGCATAGCTTTAGATTTGCATTTTTTGTGGTGGGAATACACTACTGGAAACTGTCTAGTACAGTACTGTCATCTGTGATGGAAACTGTAAATACTGTCTTATTCTATATCCTTTCAAAAGGATTAAGGTGTGTTTTGATTAGATAAGAGAAATAGGGTATCAGAGGTAAGGAAGCTCAAGATAGATTTCAGCTACAAGCATCTTCACTAGGATTGTAAAAACTTGCAACTCAATTTGACCTGCTAGTCTTAAGTAACAGGCCAAAGAACTCTGATTTTTAAGGAAATTAGTGACTCTATGCAGAATTTTTAACTTAGAACATTGCAGTTCAATGAAAAATACTTTTAGTAAAAAGCCTTGTAATTTTAAATGTTGTATTTAAAAAATTCAAAGAATACTTCAGTCAAACAGTATCATGGAAGGATCAATTAATTACTACTACGTTCTCAGCCTCTTTAAACATACTAACAGGAGCAAATCTCTACACAGCCTGCAGGCATCCTTAACAACTCAGTGAAAAAGTTTCTAAAGCCTTTCTTCAGTCACAAATACACCTCTTTTTCAAGTTACAGAAACTCTGTAGGGGTCACAATAAACAATGCAGATGTATCAATACACAAGAAACAAAGCAATTTGAAGAATATAATTAAGTACCTTTACTTGTAATATGTTTCTTGTTAGAAACAAAAGAACAAACAAAAACAAAACAAGAAAAACCACCAGAACTGGCTACTGACTAAATCACACACAGTTCCAGAGCTGGATACAATTACTTAGTCATTCCTGCACAGGAATTTACACGCCAAAAACTCTTTAAATTTAGGCACGCTTAGTAACTTTCAAGTTCAAAAAGCAGTATATGAATCTATCAAAACATCTAGCTACTCAGCACTTTGGTCCAATTTAATCAAAAGGTGGCACTCAGTTGGGTTGGGTTTTTTTAGCCCGCCTCAACCTCATTTGCACAGCTGGCTTGAAGTCAACATAGGGAGGGTTCAAAAACCTAAATTAGTTTTTCTCCATGTCCTTCACCCTAACATACTGCTCAATTATCTCACTCTCCCAGAACTACCCCCACATATTGGGAACAATACACAGATATAGCAATTTTGAGGGTCATAAAATTGCACAGGTAAGGAGTATTTTGGGAAGCTGGAAACAGAAGCAGGGAAAGAAGGGAAAAGAGACAAGGTTTTAATACAAATTATGATTTACTCTAGCAGCACCTCCAGGACTCAAGACTGGTAAGTTTACACATTTTGTTGTCAGTCCTGATGGGTAGCACATAAAGAAGCATTGATGAACAGCTCCTGAACATAGTTGCTTGTTGAGTGTCAATTCCAGAGGGGAACTTCATTTTATATACAAATTTTCATTGAAGTAACAAATAAAAACGTTATCAAACTGTTCAGAATTACAGTTTATCTAAAGTTTACCTATTTCTAAAGCATGAGGTGCTTCAGTGAACATCACTTGTCAGACAGCTCCTACTGTTCCATTATGCAAGATACATATTTTGCTGTAACAAATGCAAAACCCCCCAAAACACCTTTCTTACCCATTTTTATTTGTCATCTACTGAAAGACTGGAAATACGTAGCAAGTGACCTTAAAACCCTCACAATATCTCCAGCAGCCTTTTGCCAAATGTTTCACTGTTCTGTTTAAATCAATAAGGAAGTGCCTAAAATATGCTCTAATCACAAAGAGACACCATGGAATTTTTTCAAGTGTATTTGAAACACTGAACAGTTCAATTGTCTGCTTCATATATACTTATAGGATAGTAATAGCTGCTTAATCAGTTTGACTTTACTCTCTAATTCTGGACAAAATAATTTACTTTATAGCTCCAGGCTAACACCACTGGATTACACAGACATAATAGCTGTCTGGTCCTGAAAGCATCCCTGCAATTTTGATCTGCCATCCACATACACACACAACACAAATTACAAACAAGCAAGTAGCAAAATTCTGTTTGGGGTTTTCTATTGGTTAAATTGTGATAAGCTGCAGACACAGGTGCCCAATTTCAGACTCCCTTACAGAGAGAAATGTTACAAGTTATTACATAATATATACACTTACTATACTAACCTGGTTTTAAAGATAAAGTACAAACATGTTTGAACAAATCTAAGAGAAGCTTCATTATACTAAATACCTGGAAATGCAAAAACAGTCTTAAAAATATGCAGCTGTAGCTCATTTATTTAATATAACAGCATCCTTTATATTTCTAAGAAGCAAACCCATTATATTTTCTTTTCTGCATTTAAACCAGATTAAAGCACATGTTAATAAACAAGCTTCTACCAGTCTCTAACTTCTTAACCATCCAAAAGAAAGTTTTAATTCAAATTAACAGCATCGATTCCAGTATTGCAGAACAATTTCCAGCCTTCAGTTGTGACATCTTAAAAATCATGAGTGAATATTCCTCAGCAATTCCCTACATATGCCTATTGATAAATAATATAAAGGGACTAAAAAACAAATTATTGTACGTGATCTGTGGACACCAAGTTGGAAAAAAAATCCACCAGTCTAGAATTATCTGTAACTTTATGTATGTAGTTTCATTTAAAAAAACCAACAAAACCAAGAAACTTTACATTGCTGCTTTAAACTTGCAGCAATTGCAAGACTGATCATTATTCAGGATCAGCATTCACAATAGCCCCCAAAATTGCAGTTCTTCAAAAATTCAATTCACGTTTTCCAAATAGGTAGATTCAAGTAATAGGAGCTACTTAATAGAAAGCTCCAGCAACTAAGAAGGACATGCTGCATGTTTTAAATGGCAGCACAGCTACACAGGCCAGGAATTACAGCTGTTCTCCTTTCTGAACTCACAGAGCCACATCAGTCCAAGATCTGCTTTTGACAAATTATGCTGTTAAAAACAATCTTACTGCTACTTGTTCTTCTACTGGGAGAACTCCTTGGAAAACTTCAGTATTAATAGTAGAACTTTTGCAGCGTGACAAACGCTGCCAATTTATGTGTACTATCAAAGACAGGCTCACAATTTCTTCCACGTGAAAACAGATAAAGTACTAGCTAGCTGCACAGTATCCATGTCGAGGAAATTAAGAAAAATTTAATGCTTTCTCTGGCCATCCATCATGCTGAGACTCACATGTAAAGTGGTATACACTGGAATTACTATAATACTCTAAGCACTGTATGACTAGTAAATGAGTTCATAAAATTCAAACTCTGCCTTTGGCAAGATTGGCATAATCTCCTTCTCTGGCTTGTTTAAAAACAAAAAACAACAACCCACAGTGCAAAAGAAAGCAAGCACATCTGAAGGGAAAAAATACAGGTAAATTGTTTTACATCTAATTTAAGACTGCTATAAGAAGAAGAATGATTAATATTAAATTAACATTATTTCAAAATAAAGGTTTGGGTCAAGGCTACTTGTTATTACTTTTCAGACAAGCTACTGCACAGCCCCCTGCAACTAAAGGGCAGGTGATACAACTGCAACAAGGTCTTGAAAAATCTCAGTATAAATTTGGAAGATAAACTTTCAAGAAAAATCTCTAGCTATTCATATAAGTTTGGAAACCACAAACGTTGAAGACAGGGATAGGTAGTCATTGGTGTTAGAATCAAGTCAATTGGTCAGGAAGGCTGACAAATAGCATCTTGAGAGAACGAAGAATCTCTAATCAGCAACACTTTGGAAATATGAAAAATTTGCAATATAGCTGTGAGAATAGAATCTTACACAAAATTATGAAGCAAAAACACCTGTAAAGACTCTGGCCTTTAAAGGCAAATAAAAGAAAATGTAATTTTAGACCAAATGATGGGCAAAAAAGACACTTTGTTCGTATTAAAAGTAAAAATGACTATGGCTCATACTTGATAAAATCCTGAACTTTTAAAAAGCCCAACCTGATCAGGCAACAGTGTAGGTAATACTTTCCACAGATAGAAAACTAAGCTTATGCCAGAGCCCTGTGGCTCAATACCTCTGAAGTACCTCTGCCTTCTCAATAACAGCAGTTCTCTTATCTGAACTAGCCTGCAAATTGATTTTGTAGTTTTCTAAGAATTTTTGTCATCTACTTTGTGGTTTTAAATTACTAGAGCTGTCCATATGAAAATACTATTTTACATGTATAAAGGAAGAACAACAGCAAGAGGACTAGCAGATTGAAGCAAAACCAGTTTTTTACACTGCTTTTAAGAAAAAAGTGTATTACTAGTATGTTCTTACAAAAAAGACTCCCTTGCTCCACACCCCAAAAAGAGAGACAGAGAAAGCAAGCACAAGAGCATAGGCATCAGCCATTCAAGAAATTCATGTGGCTGTTAATAGCCTGACTTTCATGGTACTATATCAGGGATCCCCCAGCTGCAAACATTCAGTACTTCGGGTATTCCTCTGACTTCTACAAGTTATAAATCTCAAGTTTACCTTTGGTAGGTGGAAATGCAAACAGAAATGGAACAAGCCTCTTGAAGTCTTGTTCAAAGTAATCAATAGACACCTGGTACCTGATTTTTTTTAGTGACATGCTCTTCAGTCTTTCTGTCTCTCCTCAGATTCCATTGAGTCTGGTAAATGAACATTCTCTCTTATCCCACACTCCTTTTCAGAAAGTGGGAACACTCTCAGAAAAATGCATTCCCAGAAGAGCACAGCCCTTTGCAGTTGTTTTCTCCACAGTTTGGCTGAAGTGGATCATCTTCTCTAAATCACCTGAGTATGACTCCAAATGGGTAAATGGGCTAATATCACTTCACACAAGTTTACCAACAGTGACCACCTTCTGCTACAACAACTTCTGTGAATACAAACACCTGCCACAGAATGGCAAAACATTTCTTCCTTTCCAGTAGATGCCAATGGATATTCTGTTTTGTTAATAACAGATTTAAGTATACTAAAATTTTTAAGACCGACATTTCAGTCTAACCTTCTGCAGTATTCAATTCTGAGATACACTGAGACAAAGTACAAGCAAAAATTAAGAAAAGAGTTTAAAGAAAAAGCTGTTCATATGAAATAGAACAGCAATCAACTTTTGTGTGTGTATGTATGTATTTGTTCACTGAGTGTCTAGCCAGCCTGATAAAAAAACAGGAGTTGTACTGGCTCATTTAAGACTGTGTGTTCTCAAGGTCAATCTACATAACTACAATTTTTTGACAAACACAGTTAAACAAAAATCAGCAATGTAAAGGTGCATAACTTGGAACAGTTCCACTACTTCAACTTGTTATACTTTAGAAAGAATAAAACCAAACAGTAAGATGACTTCAAAACTAGAAATAGATCTTAAAAAACCCCCAAAAACAAACAGAAGAAAAGCATGTGGTTTTACACTGTTTCAGTTTACTTAATTTAAAAGCTGAATACTGTTCTTGACTCAATAGACAAGCTTTATGAATTCCAGTGCTTGTTAGCTCTCTATTTTATTTAGCTTCATTGTAGTCTACTGTACAAATTATCATTTGAGATCACACTTGTGACAACAGCTTACTGCTGGCTTAAGACATTCCCCAAAGACAATTCAGAAACCTCGCCATAACTTTACACCTTGTGTATGGACAAAAAAAGTTTACTTCTGCTATTTTAGTAAGTTTGGTTCAGTCTTCTGGGAAAGGATTAAAACAACGTTCTTTGACAAAATGCAAGAGCTGCTGTCATTCCCCCCTCATTTCAATTGCATATTACTTTCTTGATGAAAAAACCCCCGGAAATTTAAAGCAGCTTAATGCAAACGCATATTCACAATATCATAAAGGAAGAGCTAATTAATATAGGCACAAAATATAACCTATATCTCCGACATTGACACTTTCTAAAACAGGTTTAATGTAATTCCTTGAAGAATATAACATGCGAAATATTTTCTAAAATGTTGCCTTAGTAAATAGATTTGAATTCTAGGACAATCATTGTAAGAGAAAACTGAATACTACAAAATAAAACAGTGTTGTCAAAGCCAAGGAAAGGATGGAATGTATTTTATACAAAGCCTTTAAAAACAGAAATATAAATCATTTTATTTTAAAGCTGGTGGGGCCAGAAGACAGCATTGTATTATTTTGCCTAGTAATACACCAGAAACTGAGAGACATCCCCTCAATAGGCACTGGTAAAACCAAACCCACCTGACTGGAGATGTCCATTGCGGCATGCCAGGTTAGTACTGTCATTATAGACCTCCATTTGCGGCTTGGACATTTGCAAAACTGCCTGCAGCTTCTCTACATAGTAGACAGAGGGGGAGGGAGGAAAAAGGACAAAATAAACAAACAAAAACAAAAAATGAACCAAGAAAATTTATGTATGTTGAACATAGAAATGTCAAGTTTGGCTCTGTTACAGTTAAAGATAAAAGGAATATTTCTATCTATTCTACACATTCAGTAAATGTGTAAGAAAATTCTGTTAGTATAAGCATGACCAAAAACAGTTTTAGAACTCACCATTTATGGCTGAGTTAATTACAACAATCTTTCCAGTCTAGTGATTGCAGTTACTTCTCAAAAACAATGTTCAGGATTAACTCAATTTACTAAATATTGATGTTGATAACCCATTTCTGAAAGTCCTCCTCAAGGTGTTACTTTTGACCAGCTGCAAGGAGTCCTCACTTCTCTCCATATTAAATGTTTCACTTAAGTAGTAACAGCCAGTTAACATTTTACAGAAACCTTCAAACTTAAAGCAGAACATAATATATACATTACAATGATGTTTTTTAAGATCTCTATTTAGATATTTTTTTAAGATCTCTATTTAGATATTTAATTGCCTTGAAATAAAGTCAATAAAGTTGTCATGCAAACTGCGCTCTTTAGGAGGATTAACTTCAGAAACACCTGAATATAATATTTATAATGCTAAAGATTAAGGAGAAAGAAATTAACTCTGAGAAGTAATGAAAAACAGCCAAACCGTAAGTCAAAGAGGTGTAAGGCTGCAAACACAAACAAAGAGTTAAGGACTACTTGTTCTCGGCAGCCCAGCTACCACTCCTGCTTTTCCCACTGCAGTTAAAAACCTCTAGGCCATACTTTTGGGGCCCTTTACTGCCTCTCCCACCTTTATTTCACACACATCCCTCTTGTTTTAAAAACAAACCATGGTGTGTAAGGGTGCAAGGCACACACTGTCAAGCTCTCTCATTCCCTCCCCCATTTTTTTTTCTTCTGCTCCTCCCCCCGCAGGAGATAACAGCACCAAGAAGCTGCAGGAAAAGAGATGCCAAGTGGAGATGTCCTCTGGTAATATGAAAGCATATACTGCAAAAGCAGCCGAATTCTACTGAAAATGTACACAATTAAGATCATAAATACCCTGACTGGAGGAAGAATTGCCATTCAGAGCCTGCAGATGGTACAACCAACATGCATGAGCGCTTCCTTCCTTAGGCTTCTTTACTTGTTACAGATCTTTCTTTAGTCTTTCTGCTTCGTTCCTTTCTTCTTCTTCCTGCTCCTGATCACTCACCACTTAGCTTTCCTGAATAGCATCTTTACACCTCATAGTTAAAGTGATGACTTAATAACATTTGGGTTGAAGAAGACGTGGTTTAGAACGAAAACTTGGTAATCACAGGCAAGTATGAAAAGCTAAAGTTCAAGATTAGTATGTGTTTACTAAAATGAAGGTTTACTTCATTCTAAATTGAAAGCTTTGAAGAGTCAGGTAGAGTAAAACAAAAAAAATGTCTGTCACATAAGAACAGCTTACAACCAACCACACGCTCTACAACTTCCAAGAAGTTACCCTCATAAGCTTTCCTCTCTAGAAGGGTAAGCAAAGTCCTTTTAGCACGACTGACTACAGAGAGCGTACTACTTTAGTGGACGCAGCACTACCAAAGGAGGCAGCAGAATGGTCTACTCCCTGCCCAAGCATGCAATCCAAATGGAAAGAACATATACAGAAGCTTAGGAAACAAAACTAATATTAATAGACTTTTAAGATATTAGGCAATCAGAGTTTCGGAGAACACTTCTGAGCTTAACTAAAAAGACTTTCTAGTGAGTGACCATAATAACATCAATTGGTTTGCGTAGGAATTCAGGAAATGCCCTTTGCTTTAATGCTACAATTTGACACTGGGGTTCTACTACAATTATCAATGCTTACCTAGTTCCACATATTCAGGAACTACAGAACTCCAATGAAAGAAAAAATAAAAAATGTAATCCAACTGTTGTCCACTTTCAATTCACAGTCCCCTCATCACATTACCTATTAACACGTCATTTTAATATTGCACATAAAATTTCAAAAAGCAAACATATCACTTTTCTTTAGAGACAGTATAGCTGTAGGATCCTCTGAAATATCAAAAATAAATTGAACTTTTAAATCTTATTCCAGGGAATTATAGGATACCATCATCTTCCATTTAAATGCTTTCTCCCTATTTTTCCAGATGCTGAGAAAAAGTTTACAGATGCTCATTCATTATTTCACCTTGGTGATAGAACGCTGACATAAACCTACCAAACAAACAGCACTGCAACCACTGTCTTATTTAGGCAACAGGAGAGCCTGAGTTCAAGGTAACCAATTTCTACTAAAAAAAATGTTACCCTGTAACATAAGCCTGAAGCAAAAAGCACCATCTCCTCCAAGAAAGCAAAACATTCCAAAAGGTGTCCATTGAAAACCATATCTATACAGCCAGAATAGAAGAATATTAATACCCTCCAAAGAGGAGAGTGATGAAAGATATTTGAATTATGTGCCACATACACTCTTCAACCAAAATACTGAAGCTACACATAATACACAGAAAGCCACTTGTTGTGAAAGAAATCTGTCCCCCTACAGAAAGTCCCTCTGAAATGAGAGAACACAGATAGGTAAAACACATAAACAGCATTAGAACTGAATAGTGTTGCACTGGCCATTGCAGCCATCTATCTTTAGGAACAACAAGATGCCAAATTCTGTGTATCGACTGTAGAAAACAAATACCTTCCTGTCATTCTAAATACATCAAATTTAATGACTCTAACATGGGTGATCAGTCATCCAGGACCAGGTCTGTGAAGACCATCAAAGCAAGGTTTAACCACACAACTAACACATCCTAAACCATGTCAAAAACGGGGGGGGCTGCCACCAAAACAAATGGAAGAACTTTCAAGTCCCCTGACAGCCAGCACAATCCAATATTGTCAATGGACTGCCAAAGTGATCAAGTCCCCTTGAGGTGACCTGAAACTAACCAGCAGTCACTTCAGCTTTCAGAGTGTGTCACAGTACAGCTTTAAACATAATTTACACTCAAGATGAAAACAGGGCTCAAAATAGAAAACCCATCATCAAAGGTGGGTAGCTCCATCCTTCTCCAACATTAAAAGGCATCAGTGGTATGATGACACAGTGGTAACACATGGGTGTGATCAGACATCACACTCTCATCAGTGGTGTTGAACACCCCCATCAATGGGGTCATGCAACTTAAACTTACACTGATGTACCAACACTTCAAAAAAACCCTAAAAACGACAACAAAATACTGAGCACTTTCAAGGGACAGTTGTAATCAGCGTGATTTAATTTTCATTTTCTATGTACTACCAAGGCAACCTGCTCAACTGGATGGCATTTCAGTTAGGCAGTCTGCAATCACATCTCTGTCTAGCAAGCAGGATGAAATACTTGGTATTATTGTCTAGTTTAAGTTTGTTTTATCCTTTCAGCTAATACAATAAAGCACTTGCCTATTCTGCCTTAAGAGAAATTCCACAAAGCTAGCAGACAACACTCTTATGAGTTCAATTCATAGGAAACATCACTTCATTAAACTGTAATAGCTTCAAGAGCCTCATGCTTAATTCAACTACAAAACAATCTTTACACCCCTTAAAAACTTCCAAATATCTGTTACTATAAGTAACAGGCTAGAAATGTGTTTAGAATGGCACATGGAATTCAACTCTAGATTACCTTAAATTTCTACAAAATCCATGTAAAATTACAGAAAAAAAAAATTTAAGAATGCTGTCAATACGTCAAAGTTGGTTAGATGGCATAAAAATATTACTCAAATAGAACCCTAATGATCAAACTTGCAGTGATTTAAAGCCATTGAAATATCTCTCCAAAATACATCTTTTGTCTTCCTAAAGGGCACATGACTTCATTTGCTCCTTTTTATCCAAATTTCACTTTTAGGTACATTTTATGAAGCACAGCATCAGTAAAAACTAACAAGAACCTAGGCAAAACAAAGTACTAATCTGGTAATTTAAAAATAAAATATTATTTTACATCAACTTACATAATAAACACTATTCTATTTACCTTTCAGCCTGCACTCTGAATGAAGCAAACAGATAGCACGTGATCACACATTCTGGTAGTAGGGATAAGGATAAGTATACTTCAACTTCAGAGGTTTTTGTGAATTTTACCCTTTGTTTCTTTTCAATCAGATCACAGCAAGTAAGCAGCTTATCAACATCCCAAGTGCTACTTAAGTAATACAAGCAAGGATGAAGCACTACCCACAAAATACAAACACTTACTTCAAGCTTCGAGAACAGCAAATTTTTTCTAGAAAGAAACTCTAGTTACTTGCAATTAGGATGTCTGCAACAAGCCATACCTTATCAAACATTGTTAGCATGTAATCACTTTCACTCTATTGTTCCCTAGTTTGCATTATCTCTAGAAGTCAGCCTTTAAACCCTAGTGAGTGGAAAATATCGTTTGTCCATATACTAAAGCTGTACCGAGAAACACCCATATTAAAGCACAGAAGACAGATGCCTCCTTCACCTCCTGTCCCCTTCAATTTTTTTCAAAAAATACTACAGACATTAGGAACTCAAGGCAAACAAAAGGGGCTCACTTTCTTGTGGCTGTCCCAACTTCCCTGTCAACCACCACTTAGGACCACAGAACCACAAAGTGTAAGAGGTGAAAAAAGCCCAAGTTTTACTGTCTTCTCTATATGCTCCTAGAAGAACGAGTTAGTAGAACTCCACACAAGAGAGGGTACGATTAAAGCTGAGATACGCAAGTTAAAATCAAGTACATTTGTTAGTTTACCCTTAAAGAGCAATTAAAAAAATAATCTTTATTTTCATTTTACTGACTGAACTGAAAGCATTTTCAAATTAAATTTAGAGGACTACACAGAGCCGTGGGTCTGCGTTCTGATGGGAGGATCTTTACTCTGCTAAGAGCTTATATACAACACTTAATTTTAATAATGCTAAAGCTATACAACACTATGCTTCTGAAAAAAGTGACCTTACCTTCTAACTTTAAAATAGAACACTAATAGAAAAAAAATCAAGAAAATGAGAATTTCACAACCTTATGGTCTACATGATGCTAAAGAATTATTATTATCATCATCATTAATATTTACCAGTAATATGGAAAATCGTTAACGTAAATGACAGCAAAATCAACAGAACATGAAGTAGTTACACTTACAGGAAGCACACTTGGCACTCATGATCAGCAATATATTATAAATTTCACTACAGTTCTAACAGAAAAATCCTGAACAAACTCCATCAGGAGTTAATCAAGACTTCCTCACTTCATGAGTCAAGTGTGCTATGATATAAAGACTTCTCAATTACTTTATACCTGAAAGTGGGTCATGAAATTCCATTTTCAAAATCCATCAACAGCACTTACTCTCAACTAAAAATTAAACTAAAGAGACCCTACAAATATAATGACTCCTTTACTTTAAAAATCAAAGTAATATTTTAGAGAATGCATTAAATGAAGTTGTGCAAATAATTACAAACTTTCCAAAGTCATGAATTGTAACTGGTACCTAAAAGCTGCAACCGATCCTTGGCCATTGCCAAATTTGTCATCATTTTAGATTGGAGACGTCGAGCCCGTTCACACTGATCACCTTACAAAGAAAAATCCATGTTAAAACATAATTCTGTAAATTAACTTTAAGTGCTAAAATACTGATACCCAGCCTTCCCTCCTCCTCCTCCCACCCCTTATTTATCCCCTCCACTATGGAAATTCATTACAAAACTAATGAAAAAAAATCTAAAGCTTCCTATTTAATCAAGAATTTAAAGTTAGTTAAATTTACTATCTGCTTTACAATACTGCTTACAGAGCAATGGGAACTCAAACACTGCTTTGCATATTGTCTAACGTTTCATGCTGACCTAATACGCCCCTTGTCTCTGCATTTCTCTGAGCAGAAATCAATTTAAAAACGGTTTTCAAAAGGCTTGAAAAGTGACTGAGAGGCAAGTACAATTTGAAAGAATTCACTCTGGCAAAATTAACAGATTTGAATTCAGTTGACTGTGTCCCTTTACATTTCAAAACACACAGAATTAGACATTAACACCATCGCTTCCTAAGAAATATTGTCTGTTCAAGTCAAGGGGTTTTTTTTAAATTGTGCAATTTATACAGGTTCTATCAAATGCCACTGGTATTGTCCCCTAAGTAAGATCACCATATACTTTTTAACACAGCTGAGGAACAAAATACATACAAGTCTGCAAAAGCACTTAGAGGTTTGGAGTTGGGGCAGGAGATTTAGGTTGCTATTATTACAATTATATTATTATTTTGAGGACAGAAATTCTCTGCAAGTCCTTCACTACACCTGTATTTCTATGGTACATACCTGCTTCTACACTACAGGTTAAAATGTTTCCACATAGAGAGATGGCTTTTTTCCTTTGTTGGAAATGTTCAGTTATTTTGGCCTAAGTTATTCAGAAACACAATGTCAGGCCATTCCAAACTGGGGCATTTTTTTTAAGTTATACTGAAGGGAATATAAAATTCTGTCTAAGTGAGAACATGAACTGTCAACTTCAGCAAATCAAATCAGAACTCAGTATTTTGGCATTCCCATTATATAAGAAATCACGTGTTTTACTTAACAGCGTTCATGAACTCCTTATGATTTTGCAGAGTCTGAAAATATTTGGAGCAAGATTTGCATGTGATACAGACCAGAATATTAAGGTGGAACAGAGAAATGGACAAGTGCTCACCTACAGCTAAAACAGAAATAAGAAAGACCCTTATGAATTAACTCATACACCAGACTGTTCCTAGCCCCTACCATACTTAGTAATATTGATTTCTCACTTCAAAGAAGCCATAAACCAAAATCAGTTTCACAAAACTCAAAACTGGCTTACCTTGACCAATTACTAAGACAGCTATTCCTTTTTCCAGTTCTTCAATTCCTTTCTTATACCATTCAACAGCTTGTTCCTTTTGTCCTGCTTAAAAAGGAAGTGAGCCCATTATTTTCTTGAATGAATAAAGCTTAGGAATGGTTCTATATAATGCTGCATATAACAAGTAAGAGGGAGGAAGAGATATTTGAACAAAATCCTGTGATTTAAAGAAAGTCTTAAAGGGACACTGTCAACTTTATATCTATTTAAGTATCAAATATGCTTTTCTCTTAGAAACAGGTACTACACCAGCCTCAAATCACTTTTGCCTGTTTTAGGAATAATTCTACATTTGCCTTAAAGAAATAAATCCCCCCAACCAAAAAAAAAAATATATATAAAAGCGCACCTACACATATTCACTCACAACAGAAATGATGAAATTAACAGTTTTTACTTCTGGAACATCAACTACAGATGTGCCTCTTAATCTTCCAGTGATAGCCAATACCAAAATAACACTAGAAGCACAGAAACTCAAGAAGAAAACAAGTCTAAGACACTACACTAGAGAGATGAGAGACACTTCTCCTCTGGTTAACTTTTACACAGTGAAGCTCATCTGTCATGGGGATATTTCTTTGTTTGTGATATTATGAAACTGCTGTATCACAGGTGTGTGTCAACTGTCACATGAAGCACAATACAGGTAGAGTTAGAGCACACCTCTGTACCAACCACGTCTGAATGGATATGACAGCAAACAACCATGAACACGCCTATGCCTGACCTAAGGTACATGACACCATGACTCCAAGTAAACCACAGAAGACCTATAAATATCTACTTCATATCGCTCCCTTTCTATAAATACTCTGCATTAAAAATATATTTGCCTGCATATGGAAAAATATTTTTGCAACATAGTTATAGCACACTAAACATGCTTTTCCACAGAGGAATACAATAGATTAGGTATTAGAACTTAAAACCTGGTCAGCATTAACAAGTTGCTAGTGGTAAAAAAACTAAAAATGCCTACAATGAAACTTCAGATATCATTACCCTAGTTTCAGATGACATGATGTTTATAAATCTATTCCTAAGTGCCAGTTACCAGTGGCTGTGTGCTTCTACACTCAAATCTTTTGATAACTTCAGTCCCAAACCTATTTTTTAGCAAATTTCAGCGTCAGTAAAAATATTTCAATACATTTCTAGAATCCTCTTCAAGCTTTTCTCTTGCTCCTCTTCAGATAAAAAATCTCTTAATAATAACATCTGGCAGGTTCCCCTGTGCACGTAATTTCATGCTTTGCTCTTCTTACCAACAAAAACCACATAGCACCTGCCTATAGTCATGAACACCACACACCTTGGGAGTAATTTCATTACTGCCCTTTCTTCATCAGCCTCATATATCCTGACTGTTAAGGACAAAGCCAGATAAATTAAATCATCCAGGCTGAGTGACTTCAATCCTCTTTCTAAGACTTTTTAAGCTTCTTCTCCCCACCACCCACAGAAACAGTTTCGACTACAGTGTAAATCATAAATCTAATACTGATTATAGCTAAATAAAAATCTGGTTTGAGATTATTCCAGACACCTCTGCTATTGCCTGAATTGCTTTGTTATTCTTAGGGGCAGCTGCAAACATGCCAAGGTCATCATTAAAATTTCACTTCCAGCTTTTAACCGGAGAATGTTTTAAAAACATTATACCACACCAAACTGTTTGCAAAGGTTGTGCTCCAGCCCCACAGAGAATGTTTGACTAGTTCTCACTGATTATGACATTAAAAATACAATAAATGTCATATTCCTTGGAAGTTGCTGATTTGCTATATTGGCTCTGGCAGAATGGAGCTCATTTTCTTCAAACAGCCCCAATGGCATTGCGGTTTGGATTTGTGACTGAAACAGTTGATAACAGAAATATTTTGGGTACTGCTGAACAGCACAACCTCAAGGTTTTCTTTTTCCCATCTAGATCCCCAGTGAGTAGGCTGAGGGTACACAGGAAGCTGGGAGAGTACACTAGCAGGACGACTGACCCAAACTGGCCAATGGAATATTCTGCATCATACAATATAATGCTCATCAATATAAACCTGGGTAGATGAATAACTGGATGGGGGCTGTCTTCCAAGGCAATCATTGCTTGGAAACATTTATCTTTTTTTTTTTTTCCCTTGCTTTTGCTCCTCCTATGCTCTCCCTTGTCCCACTGAGAAGAGAAACCAAGCAGCTGTGTGAATGCTTAACTGCTTGCAGGGGTCAACACACCACATGTGCCTTCTTAGTCCTAGGAAAAGATACTAAGCTTAATTGTGAACGTACCAAAACAAGAGTAATTGCTCTGATAATTTAGAAGCATAAAAATTACCAGAAGTGCTATCAAAATTACTGAAGTATCCATGGGTTCCACAACAGCAAAAATGCCACATAACTAACAGGCTATCAGACAATTCAGAAATTCCACCCATTTCACACACTATGTCTAACATATGGTTTTCCTTTTGAAGCTATAAGAAGCTTGTTTACAGATCAAAAAATTTTCAAAGATAGACAAGTATTCTGGTAAAATCAGATAAGCAAATAACAGATTATGTATTAAAATAAAGGGAGCTCTTTCTCAGGGGAATGTATATTGCAGTTACAAGGCTGTGACAGTTGTGTAACTGCTCATATTAGCGGCAAAGATCATCTTACTAAATGTATGACCTGTGCAGCTAATTAATGTAGAATCACCCTAAAGGTGGACAGATCAAGTCCATTATTAAAACTGGTATTTAAGGGCTCACCCTCCAAACCACCAGCAGTTAAAGGTCACAATAGTGGAACAGGTGCCTGATAAAGTAAGACTGCTACTCCTCACAGAGCAATCATCAACAACACCAAAGCTTTCAGCTACCTCCCCTTCCTTCATGCTTTGCTCCTATGACCCTCAGTGCTCTCTCGCTGTACATCTGTGCTGAACTAACCTTGCTGCACATGGTGCAGGTTTTTTTTCTCTCCCAGAGCTTACCACTGCCACTCCCAAACTGTCAACGCAAAGGAGGACACATCCCACGCTTTTATGGTGCTCTCAGCATGTAGCTTCTATTGAAGGTCTACTCCTATATTTTTAATCTCCTCCTCTAGGATAGCAGTTTCATTAAGACTCAACTGAAAGTTTAGAATAAAGCATTCTGACTTTTCCAGGGAATTTTAAAAACCAGCACAGCATGCCCCCAAGGCCTACCTTTTGCATGCTGACAGACTCATGCTGCTGCATTTAGAATAAATGATTAAATTAAATGCAGTATCAAATGTTTTGTTTGGTTGGGGTTTTTTTATGCTTTACAAAAAATAAAAAAAATCCTCACTCCTGTGTTTTATTTAACTGAACCTTAAACATCCTCCTTAATGTCTTCTCATCACACAGTGATTGGTTTTTAGGGTTTTTAAGAGTATGTATGTCAAACAGTTTAAGAAAAACATTTTTTTAAGATACTGCCAAAATACAAGTAAGTATTTATTTCCTTAAAGTCAGACCACTCCAAATGGGCATTTTGAGGGCCAAGTAACCTGAAGCCTAGCTTCAGCACTCACATCATTTGTCAAGCAGTGCATTAAAGGATGCACCCTTATTATTGTCCTTGGTGCTTTTGTTGTCCGGCTGGCTTGGTGAAGGCTAGTTACAGTCACACACCCGCCCGCAATTTTTAATCGCCTCACCCAGACTCCCGCAGCAAAAACTATTAAGTTATTGTGGAGAAATACAAGCACTTATATTGCGTGGGGAACGAGCCCGAGCCGCAGCTTTGTGATCCAACCCGCACCTGCGGGCTGCGGCAGGGCCGGACCCGGCCGGGGACCAAAGCACCGCCACCGCCTGCGGGCACAGCACGGCTCACCGCCCCGCACACACCCACCACAGCCCGCATTTCTCTCACGAGCGGGTTTTGTTTGTTCTTAGCTGAAAGCGGTTCCACGGCACAGGGCGGGAAGGCCCTGCCCGCCCTCCCCCCGCACCCCGGGGCGGCCGCGGGCGCTCCCTCCCTACCTGTCTCGTCCTCGTCGATGCGCAGCGCCATGGAGATGCACTCGAAGGCCCGCTTGTGGCACGCCCGCACCGTCTCGGGCGCCCCGCCGGGCTCGGGCGCGTCGCCGGCCCCGGCCCTGCTGCCCTTGGCGGCCATGAGGGCGCCGCGGGAGAGGCGCTCGCAGAGCCAGGCGAAGAGCAGCCCGAGCTGGAACGCGACGAAGCGGAGCAGGGCGAAGGCGGCGAAGAGCGGGTACGAGAAGTAGTACAGGTTCCGCTTGTGCGGGGACGCCGCCGCCGCCGCCCCCGCCGGCGGCACGGGGGGCGCCGGCCCGGGTGGCGAGGAGGGAGAGGCGCCGGCGGTCGGAGGCGCAAAACTGGAGCCGGCTGAGCCCTTCTTCTTCCCTCGGCCGCCCGGAGAATTCATTCACCGCCGTCGCCATAACCCGCTGCCAGGCACTGACAACAACCGGCCATGGCGATGGCGGCGGCGGCGACGCCCCTTTCGGCCGGCCCAGGGGGAGGGACGGAGGGCGGGATGCGGGCGGCCCCGGCCGGAGGCGGGGAGAGATGGCACCGCCCCTGCCACCATGGGAGGCGACGGTATGGCGCCTACAGCGCCCGGCCTGCCCCGCTCCCACGGCCCGAGGGGCGGGCTCTCGGAGACGCTGAGCGCTGGGCCCGGAAAGCACAGAATCACAGCATCAGTTTGGTTGAAAAAGACCTCTGTGATCATCGAGTCCAACCTTTGACCGATGTAAAACTAGACCATAGCACTAAGTACCACGTCCAGACGGTTCTTGAACGTCTTCACGAACGGCGACTCTACCACCTCCTCGGGCAGTCCATTCCAATGTTAAACAACCCTTTCTGTGAAAAAATTCCTGCTGGTGTCCAACCTGGACCACCCGTGGCACAGCCTGAGGCAATGTCCCCTTGTCCTTTCACTGGTTGCCTGGGAGAAGAGGCCGCCTCCCGCCTGGCTACAGCCTCCTTTCGGGGAGTTGAGAGAGCGCAACTGGAGAGTGAAAGCACCAGCCCGCTCCAGCCCTGGCCGAGGCCGTTCAGTGTCGGCCCATGGAAACGCACCGAGTGGACGGGCGATGAATAATTTAATAGGATTAATTATTCTGACTGGGGTTGTGAGCCGCCCCACGGGCACAATGCAGCGCGGGTTCCTGGCGCCGCTCCCGCCCGGAGTCATTGCTAGCGGCACACAGGCAGAGCCCGGGGAATTCCCTCGCACGGAGAGGCGTGAAGCAGCCAGTCACCGCCGGTGTCCCTGCTCCCGCCGCTGTGGAGCTGCCCCCGGGAGAGTGTGCTCCGGTGCTTTGTCTGCTCCGCATCTCTGTAATGGGAATGACAGGCTGCCTCCTCACACGCAGGGAGCTAATGGAATTCAGTATGCATTATAGATACATCGCCCTGGAAAAAAAAAAGGCTTAACTCTATTTCCACTCTCCTTACCAAAAGTGAACACCCAGTTGTCCAAGCCCTTGTCAATTATTTGCCCAGCCATAGAATTTATTTATTTGTGTCTCTACTAAATGAGATAGACCCCCTGGCCCCCTAGTCCTTTGGTTATTTCTAACCTTAAAAATGCTTTGATACCTCTGGTACAGCAAACTAGGGGAGGCATCCCTACACCAGCACTTCTGTGCCTACAGCTATATCCACCACTTTAGCAAACACCTTCCTCTGTGCTTCAGTCTTCCCACCGTCGTGGTTGCTTTGTCTTTTGGCTGATCTTTTTCACCGTTGTTTTGCTTTGTCACACACTCTCTGTTCTACAAATAAAATACTGAGGTACTGATGTTAGATTACGACAGATCACTGCTCTGCCACACCCCTGAACTGCACCCAGTAGCTGAGACAGTCCCAAAACCGTAGACAGATAATTCAGTGCACGAGCAAGTTTCCCCCAGCTTATAGCAAGAAATGGCAGGTGGTGGGGCATGCTAATTAAAAGGATATGCCAAACTAAAATCACTACTGTCTGCAATATTTTATTCATTTTTCCAAAATTGCTGTAAAACTACTGGTGTTTTCTTTCTTGTTTGTTTATGCCTCATATAGTTACTTCCAGTTGTCCTTGGTAATGTGTATTTATTTTCTTAAATGACAGAGTGGAGTGGTATTCTTTTAATGACAGAGCAGTACACAGTATACAGTTTTCTTACTGTATAAAATACATAATTTTATCAACATAAAAAATAACATACATACAAACATGTAACAAAATAACTATTCATGACCTAGGCCGTTATTAGACAAAGACAGTTGACCTATCAGTGCTGAAAAAATGCAGCAATGTACATCAACTATTTTTCTTCTGTGTTTTGTAAGAAGGATTATTTCTTCTATTATGAAAATATCATCAAGTATTTTCCAGCCCACTCCTGAGTGGAGAAATTTTTTTTTAAATTATACTTAACTGTCCTTTAAAAAAATCTCTTGTTTATTGATATAAAGGTTTAACAGATTTTGTAACACCAAAGAAATTCCAGAAGCTGCAAGCAGTGTTAACACTAAGTAGCATTCAAAAATGTGAAGTGAAATAAGCGCATAACAACAGATGATTGATCTATTGTCTTTGTTATCCCACTACTATCTAAAGTATCATCCCATTCCTGAGCAAAATAGAAAAGCCAGTGAAGGAACAAGTTTATTGAGAAGGACAGATTGAATGACAACAGAAGAGAAGACAACTTCTCTCCATCAATCTTGACTAGTCAATTTATTCAGTTATTTTTACTTTTTAAAAAAATTGACATTAGAATGACACCTTTGTAAATCATGTGACAGTATCATGACAATAAAATAGTGCACTTATTAGGGGAGTAACAACATGTTAAGCTTCAAAAGCAGACATCAGTCAGAAATTGTGAGAAAGTGTTTGAAAACCTACAGAACCAGTTCACTATTGTGGCTATTAAATATTTTAGTGCTCTGCAAGTTGAATTTTCCTACCCTCCTATATTAAGACGGCTCTAGCAGTCATCGGACCTGTCAGTGAACTATTCTAACTAACAATCTGGCATAAGATTAATGCTAGTTTGGGGGAAAAAAAAGAAAAAAGCACAAACCCTTAAACCACACCAGAGCAGTGAGTGGCTTTCTGCTGTCTTAGTGAGATATCCTGGCTCAGCAAGGGCTCTGATGAACACCAACAAGGGGTGGAAGAAGTGAAGCCTCCTTCTCTGGAGTGGGCAACTGTTGACTTTGCTCTGAAGATTGAGGACTTGTGAAATACAGGAGGTACAATCAGGTGTCTCAGAAAAAGGTCTGGTAATCTGAGCAGACCAGCATCACAGTCATAGGAATTAGAAAGGTACAACTACCCTGACACCACGATTTACCATTGCACAAAAAGGTAAGTTGGAAAACCTTTTTTCATTCCCAACATGATCTCTCTGCAAAACCTGTATATAAAAGAGAATATATAAATGGGGAAACAGGGCTAGGTGTTTTTCAGGTATTCTAAATGCAATTCTCTAAAATTGTATTACTAGAACATGATGCAAAATTCAGAGAGAAGCTCAAAACAGACTGAAAAGCTTATACCTCTTCACATTAAGAAGATACTTGTATTCCTCTTCTAAGTTTTAGTACAAAAATCTCAGTGTTTTCACCTTGCCTCCTTAGCATCAGGTAAGATTGCCAGCACGAAGTACTAAAATAGACAAAAAGACAGGAGACAATTCTGTTCTAATTCCAAGTCTATCAGGTGAGTATCAAATCTGTGACTGACACCACACTAGCTTTTGAGCCTGCTTATCACACTGGTAACATGGTCAATTCTGCAAACATTATTTCAAATTCATTTATGTACACACACTTTATTATTACCACTACCTGATGATTACATCGGAGCAGAATCTATTGCAAACATGGCATTTTCGTTTTATTTCTCCATTTCACTAATCTTTTAGGAGCATCAGCTGGATCATTCATATGCATTGTCATCACTGCAGCAAGAAGACAGAAAAAGACCTATTTTTGTAAAACAACAAAAGACAGTTTATTTTCTAAAAAAACAAAACAAAAAACTCCAAACATACAAAAATGAAACTACTTTGTCAAGTCAAACCCAAAAAAATATTCTTAAGGCCTTTTAATTCACTAGCACAAACCACATTAACAGACAAAGAATTCACAGAATCATTATGGTTGGAAGGGATCTCTGGAGATCATCTAGTCCAGCCCCCTGGCCAAGGCAGAGTTATCAAAAGCAGGTGACACAGGAATGCATCCAGGCAGGTTTTGAATGTCTCTGGAGAGGTAGACTTCATGACGTCCCTGGGCAGTCTGTTCCAAGTACTCTGCCACCTTCAANGATGTCTCCGGCTTCCCGCGGGGATGAATGCTGTATTTTCTAATCCTGGTATTGCGCTCTTCGGCGGACGTAACCTGAAACTTAAAGGCACTTCTCTGTTCTGCGTGCGGGAAAAACCAGTTCAAGTTTGGCGCGGGGGGGGGANGATTTAATTTCTAGTGAAAACAAACCAATCAGGCACAGATGTTCAAACACTGTTTGAACAGCACAACAGCTACAGAAGCAGCAGATTCTTCCATTTCCTGACAGCTTCAAGTCAGGACAGGATGACTGAAGCTGATCCCTGGAGAAAGCTAAGCAGCTGCGATTTTATTAACAGAGAGAAAATTAACGGCCAGCACTCACCGTTGTGCAAACCACACTCTACGCAGCTCTGGAAGGTTATTTCGCTAACAAAATCCCACTTTCAGACCCAAATTAACTTCAGCAATGTTATTTTTCGTTAACACCACGGTGACCTCCTCAGACACTAAGCCGCATTGACTACGAGCACATTTCTGTACCCTAAAGCCCCCAGGCGCCAGCGTTTTTCAAAGGCCGACTTGGAAGCGAACCCATCCCGCGAGCTTTATTCCCGACAGGGCACCTGGAGACGAACCTCCCTCCCGGCCTCCTCCTCCGCTCCGCCCTCCCCGCGGCCGGCGCTCGGGGCTGGGCGGGGCCCGCCCGACCCGCGCAGGCGCAGTGCGCCGGGGGGGGCGGCCGCGCGACCGCTTCACTGACGTCAAAACGCTTCGCGACAGCGGCCCTGGTTGCTGCGGAGCCGCTCCCGGTGTCCCGCCGAGCCCGGTGTCCCGCCTGTCTCGGACCGATCGGCGGTGAGAGCC
>VXAZ01009369.1:1643531-1656339 GCA_013399875.1 Gymnorhina tibicen
GCACGGAGCAACTCTGTCTGCTTTCTAGTAATTGTGCCTTAGTAACCATTAGTAACCAAGTGATGCAGTATTACTTAACTCACACTGGGCTTCATCTCAGCTGCTGACCAGTTTTTTTATTGCTTTCCAAGACCTTCCTGTACGTCCAGCAAATTTCACTTTTCGAATCATGGAGGGAGAACAGATTATGGAGGGACAGCCACAGGTATTGCAAGAAATGTTTTATGTTCATTATGTTATATGTGTAAAGGAGCATTTTAGCTTTGCTAACCATGTCTTATTTTACAGGTTCCAGAAAATCCTCATTCCGAATATGGCCTCACTGAAAATGTAGAGGTAACAAAGATTTTGTTGCAGCGAAAGTCACATTTGTGATTAGGGGAAAAAGTTGAATCTTGAGTTTAACTTCAGCAAATGTAATATTCCCAGTGGAGCCAAGTGATACCTGTCCCTTGTGTAAATGGCTGTAAATATATTTTCTGTTGTTTAGTAAAATATTTCCATTGAGCTAAATGGTACTGAATAAAATAATGAGCCTTTTAATGAGTTGGGGTTTTTTGAAGTATCTTATGATTATTACCTATTCTATTGTTATCTGTGAGAGATGTCGATGTATTTTATGGCACAAAAAAAGCCATCCACATGAGGCTCAACCAGAGCAGAGTAGACCGGGAAAATCACTTCCTAACTCTATGGCATTCATTTATTCTTCCTTATTAAAGAAAAGCCTTCAGTCTCCCTTTATTGTAAGTTCCTACTCTGTGCTAAGCTTTTGCAGAAACTATTCCTAAACATCTCCTGTGATTCATCTCCTTGATAACTGCTTGTCTCTATGTCTCAACTTCCACTACGGAATCGTAACTCCTTGGTCCTGTGTCAGCAGATTCATGTACATTGCATTGAATACATTTGGTTTACTGGCAGTGGTAGGGTATCACTTTTTAGCTACAGTTAATAGTGTAAGATGATTCAGCACTTTTTGACCGAAAAGTACCTGGAAGCATTTTGCACATGTTTTCTTTAAAGTGTCCATCTATGCTTGAGTAGAGTACAGTCTCAAAGTACTTGACTTTAGCAGAGTCCCCTTTGTCAGACTTCCTGAATTCCTTCACCTGAATTCCTTGTGCTTTTAGCATTTTGTGTTAGAAGCACATGTGTACAGGAGCCATGTAACTGAGACTCTCGTTAGTAGTCAATCCTGTCTTAGTGTTGTAGAGTTCAAATCAGTGAATGCAAAAGCAAAAATAAAAATTAGTGAGAGTGGATGTCTTCTCTTGTAGAAAACTTACGACTTCCAAACACTGTTTCCCCAAAGCATAAGAATTTAACAGAAAGTTCCTCTGGATTAAGTTTTGTGCAAGGAAAAATATGCTCTTAAATCTTCTTAAAAGTGGTAAAGAAATTATTGCCATTCAATTGCAGAGGTGGGTACTTTGCACACACACTTCAAAGTAGATGTGGCTGCTATTATCAATGTTCATTCAATTTTGTTTTTTACTTCAGAGAATAGTAGAAAATGAGAAACTAAATGCTGAGAAAACATCAAAGCAGAAGGTGGATCTTCAGTCATTACCCACACGTGCCTACTTGGATCAGACAGTTGTACCTATCTTGCTACAGGGACTTGCTGTTCTTGCAAAAGAGAGGTAAGATGCTTCAGTGTTTCTTCTGTTCCTAGGATAATGTAGGTCTCAAACTTGGGCAGTGCAGCACCTTTCAGGCCTCGCACACCACACATGGTTTTGCTCTTTGTAAGATCATCATTACAATGGGTTTATGAACCTATGAGTTACTGTGATTGACCGTGCAGGATGTGTTCCTCACTTAGGTGTGTATGGCATGATATGAGTTATTTATTGAATTCATGATCTCCCAATGAGGTATGCTACTGCAAAAGTTTTGAAGGGAAAAATGGGAGGGGTTTTGTTACTAATTTTACCACGTAATTCACCTTACAGAAGCAAGGCAAGAGGATGTTCTAGTTCTGAAGATTTTTGTAGTGTGGGATTATAAAGAGTTCTGCTTGACATTTAAAAGAAAGACAAATCAGGCATGACATGCATCTTTGTGAGAGATTAAAATACTTTCTAAAGGGCGAGGCTGACCCTGCGCTGCCAACACAGTAAGAAGCAGACTGATAGTTTATCCTCTGAGTAAAGATTATGCTGTTGAGGTGCTCCAGCTCTCTTTATCAGTCAGTGTAGAAAGGTATCCTTCAATAACAGCAGAGAGGTGTTTATCTTAAGACCTAATTTCTAGCCTTTTGGTGTATCCTCACTAGTGGCAAATCGTACTGTGTGTAACCATCTCTCAAATTGAAATAATACAATCAAAAGCTGGTATAGATAACCATAATTGCATCATGGCACCTACAGTCAGAACAACCATCAACAGTGTATAGGAACTTCAAAAGGAGTTGGGAATTTAAACTACAGTGTACAAACAGCTAATTGGGCAAAATTAGGCACCTGGGAAGGTCCACCCCATGTGCACACCTGAGGGATGTGCACATCTTCAGCTGACATCTGTGGGAGTTCTGCTGCAGACTCAGTGAAAAACACAGCCCAAGGTTAATACCCCACCCTTACGCTCTGGATACTTGTGTGACAGGCAAACTCACTTCCCTTTCCTTTTCCGTTTCGCATTCCTTTCCATTTTCTTTATGGGGACTCGTCACAGGAGTGAAATTGGATCACTGATAGGAGGGGTTGTGGAACATACAGGTAAAAATCTGAACAGTATGAACCTGCCAGCTAAAATTGGCTGTTCAGCTAAGCATAATAAACACTCAGGAGTGAGAAAGCTGAACTATTGGCTCTGCTGTATAATCTGCTGCTTAAAATTGAACAGGAAATTAACTAGTGGATGCTAAGTTATTTTTCAGAGGAATATAGAAATGTTTAGGGAACAGCCCAGTACATCTGATGATCATGGTAGGAATTCAGTAGAAATTACCATCCAGGATAGTGAGCATATGAATAAATGACATATTTGAGAGGAGGTCAACACAATTTTTGTCAGGTCTTTTAAGTGTCTTGGAGTTTATTGAAGGAGTAAGCAAGCATACCTAAAGAAGAATGCAGCAGTCTGTCTGTTTTAATTTCCGAAAAGTTTTTTGCATAGTTATTCACTTAGAGCTTTTAAAGAGAGTTAGTTGCTGTTGGGATTAAGGGAAATGCCTTTATATGGATGAGGAACTGATGGGAAGATGTGAGATAGAGGGTAGAAGTAAATGTTGAATTTTCATGGTGAAATGAGCTCAACATTAGAATCATGGAAAAGATCACTTACAACAATTTGAAGAAGTGGCTGACAAAAATTGTTAATGAGATTGAGTTGCAGAGTAGATTAGGGAGTTTTGTGTTTCTGTTTGTTTTTTAAGTTGATAAACTGGAAATAATTGCACAGGGATCTCATAAAACTGTGAAGACTGCCATGAAAAATTTAAACTGACAGAAAGTGACATTGAATCCAAATAAACATAAAATTATGGACCTCGGACGGTAGTGACAAACACTAGTGACAAAATGTTAGATTCTGAGCTGAAAATTACCCTTGTGGAAAAGTCTCTTTAAACTGTTAACATATGTATGTCAATGGACTGCTTTAATCAAAAATAAATTCTGAATGGTAGGACTTAGAAATTGAAGGGGTAAAACCAACTTAAAGGGGTAAAAAACACTAATGCGTAATGTCACTATTTAAATTGGTAATGTTCTTGTATTTTTAATATTATGTGTAATGCCAATTCCCCTGAATTCTGGTAGAATGTGAAAAACTGAGATTGACAAGGTGGTCAGAAGTATGGAGTGCTATCTGTATACGGAGTGACTGAATAGATGATATCTAGAAAAGAGGCTTCTGTGGAAGAACATATTAGGAACCTATTAAATCACAACAGCACAGAGATGATGGATTGGGATGGACTGTTTATCTCTTCTGATACAGTAATCAAATTAAGTGAAGCAGGTAGCAAATTTATAAAGAACAAAAGGAGCTGATCCTTCACAAGTCACATAATTAAGTTTTTTTTTTTTGATTTCAGTTGAGGACGTTAACATTTTATTTGTGCTCAAGAGGCAGCTGGTCAAAGCTATAGAGGAATTCACCCAGGACTATTAAGGGTGCTAGCTCAGAAATTGGTACATGCTTAGAAGCCAAAAGGTTGGTCCAGAGAAATATCTCTGTGTATTTTTTTCCGGTTTTTATGCTCTTTTTAGGCATATTTGCTCACTGCCAGACCTTTGGTTTGACCTAGTGTGGAATAAGTAAGTTTCTCATTTATTCTGTGGACAGAATCCAGATTAGCAAGATTCATGTGGTGTAGCTGGAGGATTTTTTTAAAAAAAAAACCTACAGACTAAAGCCAGTGATCCAAAATGTTTATTATTGACTACTTGCAAGTTATGGCACTTCTCAAACTTGAATATTTGTTGTGTTTGCTTCAGTTGCCAGAAACCATGAAAACAACTCTCAATACACAAAGCTACACAATAACCACTTGAAAAAAATGAAGCAAAAAAGCAGAGATTCACTTCTACTTTATATAGCAGGAGTTAAAGGAATAAGCAAATGCATGTCATATCCAATAATATACATACAGTATTTATGCTTACAGACTATGCCCTGGTTTTAGGTATGTAACTGTTCTAGCAATTTAGTTACATTGAACCAACAGTGACTAAGACCCTTTTAAAAACTTTCTCATCAGACATAAACCGGAAATTTACTGAGTCAGTGTAGGTAGCTGGTCATCCCTAAATCAATGCTTATGTTGCTTTTAAGGGAAGATTGGTTCTTCAGCTACCTAATTTCATGTAACAAAAAATAATTGCTTTCGATTTACTTTTTTTCTTTGCAGACCACCAAATCCCATTGAATTTCTAGCAGCATATCTTTTAAAAAACAAGTCACAATTTGAGGACCGAAATTAACTCCATAAAAATGAGGACAGTTTGGCTGCTAGACTGAAATGCTCATTTGCTGCCATTTGTTTTCTGCTGTAAAAATCCTTTGGCCACGTTGTTGTCTTTCTTAACTGCACAATTTGCTTTATCTTTTGAGTTTATTTAATAAAGAACACTTTACATTTAATTGTTCTCTTGTTTTAAACTAGCTATTAAGAGACTTTCAAAATAAAGTACTGAAATTGCACTACTGGATGAAAGTCTGAATAATTCCATGGGGCTACATCCTCTGAATGCATGAAATAAAGTGGAACAAATTATTATGGGAATCACATGCTGATAATTTATATAACTTAATTCAGTTTTATGTAGCACCCTCCAGTGCAACAGAAAGCAAACAAATGCAGAACAATTAGAATTTATTTATTAAGTAGAGAGAACTTGCTTCAGAACACTGGAAATGGGTTTATTTAAAACAAACAATTAGATCCAGCAGCTGAACAGATCATCTACAGACAGTGTCCACTGTTTCACATAGGTACATTAATGAGGTGTGCTGTTCAGCATTTGTCATTGATCTCCTGTTACTGGTGTGCTGGACTCAGCTGAAACACAGAATAAATTCAGAAGTGATGTATAAGGGTTCTGTAATTCAGTTCTCTGTACTGCTACCCTTAGTTGGAATGTTCTTCTCTGTCAGAGATAGAATCATCAGGTTGGACTGGATCCATAAGGATTATCAAGTCCAACTCCCTGCTGCTCACAGGACTACCTGAATCTAAGCCATATGACCAAGAGCAGCATCCAGATGCTCCTTCCTGGAATTCTCACAGGCTTGGTACCATGACCACTTCCCTGGGAACCTTGTTCAGTGACCAACCACCCTTTTGGTGAAAAGTCTTTCTGCTGTCCAAGATAATCCTAATCTCCACAGTAAAATACCAAGTCCTCTGATTTTTTTTTCCCCTGATAGGGTTTACTAGCATGCCTTTTGTTTTGTTTTTCCCATGTTTAACATCTTTTTTTGACCCCTTGTTTATTTCTCCTGTAATCTCAGTAGAGATAAAGGCCACAAACCTCTGGGTGCAATATAAGAAGTTGCAACAGAAGACGAGATCAGAAGAAAAAGAATTAAGATAGCAAACAATATGTTGTGAAATGATAGTACAAAAGCTCTGAAACTGTGAATATTGGGGACTCACTATGTATTGGCAATGGGTGCAGGGACTAGACACAGTCCTCAGAATTCCCATTTTTGTTTTCTGATACTTGTAATAAGGAGCATAATCAATGTTCACTTGATACTTGAATGCAGATTATGCATGGCTCCATTTCTCACAGACTGGGAGAATAACCAGAATTTGTGTGACAGTCACAGAAATGGTAACTTGGCCTCCAAGAGTTGCTAAATTAATCAAAATCCTAAATTCTTATTAAAAACCCCACTTTAATACTGCCGTCTTACCATTCCCAGCTCCATTCTGTGTTTCTTAGCTAATTGCTTTAACATAGCAAGCAGTTAAAACCTTTAAATTAAATTCTCTCCTGAAAGGATTGGGGTTTTTTCCGTGTGATATGAAAAGGCTGCGTATTTTTTGGTAATTATGCATAAATTCACAAAGAGACTTGGATCTCTCATTTGACTTATTCTTTAATAACTTGAAGATACACACTGTATTTGCTGTATATTAAGTGTCCCACTGCAAAATAGTATTTTCCCTTAGTTTGCTGACATTTGTTTACTTTACCATGGTAATCTGAAGATTTTTTTTTAACATTAATAGTTTAGATACATGGGTGTAAGAGTAGTCAGAAGACAGATCCTTCAGAGGAAAAAATTTACTTTCCAATTTTCTACAAACTTGCAGGAACTGAGGTCTTGCTTGTTGGTAGGAAGGTTCTCAGTATTTTACATATATCTTAGTATCTTAAAACAGAAACATTGAATTAATACAGTCTAAGAGCAGTAAGAGTGGGGAACAAAAATTGAAAGAAGCCTGCAAACCCAAAATCAAGCCTAAAAGCTGTGTTTTGGAAAATGTACCAAAATTTGGAAGATTACTAATTTTACTGCGTTGTGGTGAACACAGTCTCCATCAAACACTGACACTAAAAAGATACTGAAAGGATTTTAACAACGGTGTTTTGACTTTCTGGAATGAGTAATAACATTTAAGTGAAGACAAGGAGACACCATAAATCTCGGTACTGCTATTTTTATTGCTAAAATGGCATTCCAACATTTCATAAGTAACAACTTTGCAAGACTGTAAGAACTGTTAAATGCAAGGGGAATCTATGCTGCTCCCCAGCTTCTATGTTGAGAATTTGTGCAAGACCATACAAAAAAAGCAGTTTCACTGTTAATCTTCCCCAGACTGAGCAATTTTCTTAGATTGTTGTACATGAATTCAGAATACAATCAGATTTCTTACTTCACAGTAATACCTGTCAAGCAGCAGCACAAAACTTGAAACACTCTGGCTTTCTGCACAGCTCTTGCATCAACCTGGGATCTCAAAGCATCAGTCCCAGTCCTAAGGGAACCTGTCCCTGCCAGCAGCATGCCACCTACTCAGCTGCCAGTGTCGCTGGTACGTGGTGTCATCTGCTGTTGTCTTCCCATCTAGGCTAGAGATTTAATTCAAGAGAATGAAGATGCCATTTTCACACAGTGATGATGTTAGAAGATTTACTACAGCAGCTTTTCTGGGCAGTCTCTTTTGAGAAATAAATTGAAATGTGACTAGCAGCAGTGAACTCACCAGCTCTAAGAATTAAATCTTAGTGATTCCTGCAAAGGTATGCCAAGCCAACAAGATGAGCACAACCATTTTTCTTTACTTTTTAAATTGGCATCACCAATTGAGATCGTCTGCATAGAAGATACTCTGTAACAGGAATAAAGAGCAAGTTACTACCTGAATTACCTAGTTCTCAGTTACAAAAGTAATGATAAAGTCCAAATTTTCAAAGGATTTACTTGTTTTAAACTCTCTCCACTACAAAACAATGAAAATTCTGTGAAGAGACTTGACAGATGCTTCCTATCCCAATTTAATCTAGAAAGAAAGTGGTACTGTTTTTCCACAGGAAATAACAGTTCTGAAAGCTTCAAGATAAATTGTATTTAATTTTGAAGTACAAATACATTTAGAGTAAAAGCTTGAAGAAATACTTGAAAATGGCAACTTCACATGTATGACAGGCCCCTGCTAAGTAGCTGAAAGCCATTATCTCTTGGGGTTTTTTAAATTATTTTTTTAGTGTTCACTACCCCAGGTAACTGAGTCAGTATATGCTCCAAATGGCAGTAAAATTGAGTAGAAAATAAAATGGAATACCTAGTTTAGTTGACAACATGCCTTTCAAGATGACTATTTTAGATCTCAAATATCCAGAAGTTACTATTCAGTAACTGTGAAAGAATTATATATGAGTCATATGCAGAATTTTGAAGTGTGCCTTTTTAACTGCTTCCATCGAGAACGTTATCTTTTACCTGGAAGGGAACAATGACAGAAGAAAGGATTTCCCACTAAGAGCAGTTCTGATCAAAGGATTCTACATCCTTGTATTCTGAGGCCTATTACCAGCTAAAATTACAGTTTGACTTGCCAAATCTTTTTTTTTTCCTCCTCTGATTTATCAAGGACTTTCTCCAAAATCAGTCCATGTCTTTTTGAGCAATCCATTTTATTTTTTGAAGCACTGTCACCATTGTAAATGCAGTCTGATCAAAAGAACTTCTCTCTCCCCATCAGACTTTCTAGAAATAAAACAGCTGCTTTCAAACCAATGAAAAATCTGAAAAATTCTAAAAGATACAAGCAGTTGAAACCTGTAGGTTGGAAAGGAAACATGAGAAGAATTCCTATGCCTACCACGCTTCAAAGAGTGGAGGTTTTGATATATTCTTATCATTGTACTAATTACATAACAAATTATTCTTAGCCAAACCTTAGCTTGTGTTCCCTATTCCGTTTCATAGTCAGGATTCATTTTAAGAGTGACTACATAGCCTAGATCACAGAAGTACAGAATGCCAGCTGTTAGGAAAGAGGCATTTTACCATGATGAAAAGTCTATCAGCATCGTTTCTGCCAATGTTCCCATTCAAATACAGTTTTAAGCAAGGACTTCAAATGTAAATGTGCCATGAATAATTATGGGGCAGTTTACATCAGTGCGAGTGCAACACTGGCTAGGAACGTGTCATATTCCTATCCCAAATGTGCTTTTAGCTCTCTTCCCAAAGTTTGCTTTGCAATTGTGTGTAACAGACCCATTTTCCAAGAGGAGCCTAAATTGATAAAAGACTGCTGGGTGGTTGAGAAGTATTTACAAGATGGATAATTATCCACTGATATTATCTCAGATGCTTCTGCGTTACACAGGAAGTGGAGATATTTCCCTTGTAAGGACTGTGAAGCTGGGGGTGAGGCAGGGGTGTCTGCTTTTAACAGCAGAAGGAAGGACTGGTGGGAACAGCAGGTTCCTCAGATGCAGAACAACAGTTTGTAAATAGAAACAGGTAAAGTAACAGTGAACCGCTTCCTGAGAAGGGAGGGGACAGGAAGCGGGCATTGTGAAAAACACCATAGGAAAGAACCACGTGCAAGAGGACAGTGAGAGCAAAAACCAAGAAAGCAACAGACTTTGAAAGCTGGGTCAGCTGAAAATGTCCCATCCCAGCTGGTCACAGGGTGTTATTCAAGGAAAACCCTGCATGCTAAGGACACTTGCCAGTGCCTTCACGCTTTTCTTCCGGGTAAGGGACACACTGCCAACAGACACGTGTGCGGCAGAAGTCTGTGCTTTAAGGGTATGCAGACTTGGGGGATTGTCCATGTACTGTGTCAGCTCTCTCCTGCATATCGGAGAAAAACGACTGGAATAACAGCTCTGAACTGTTAAGTGCTCCTGTTACTGCTCCTCATACAAACAGTGCTTGGAAGAATTGTAGACGAAGCAGGAGCATCTCCCAACCTAACCCATGCTTCACAGCATTCCACTGAAAGATCAGCCTGGTTTCTTAGTCTGTGGCTAGAACATTTCCATATTCTGTGTCCTGAGCACCAGGAAGCCCAGCACTGCCAGCGGTGGGATCCTGCCCTGTTGGAAGAGACCCACAAGAATCATCAAGTCCAACTCCTGGCCCTGCACAGGACACCCCAAGACTCACACCATGTGCCTGAGAGCGTTTTCCAAACACTTCTTGAAGAGCTGACTGTTTTTCTGTTTCTGCCTCTTCCATTTACACGTGGTACTGAGGGAGCACATCACCAGCCCTTACACAAACAGTTGATGATCAGGAGAGGGTAGTTAAAAGTTTAACAACAGGAACCCACAGATCACTAAACACTGCTCAATGGTATTATGTCCAGCTGTGATAGAATACAAATTAAGACCCTACTGTCACCCTTACCAGTGGAAATGGCAGAAATCCCTTTTGTAGTGTTATGGCTGACAGGCTTTGTCAGGAGCAAGCAAAAACTGAGGAGGATGTTCTCCAGCTTCCACAGGCTCTGGATTGAGTGCTAATTGATAACAGAGAAGGACAGAGAGTCATCTAGCTGTCACAGTGTTTGTGGCATATACCACAATTTAAGGATTAGCAAAAAGAAAGCCTGTGCTTTCTGTGACCTGCTGACACTGAGCTGTAGTGTTCCTCTGCATCTACATGGATGCTGTGTTCATGTTACACATGTGAAGTAAAAACTTCATCCTAATCTGCACCTAGTCTAGGAGAGATAAAACTACACACACAGAAAGAAAGGTTAATGAGGAAAGCAAGGGAGAAGGAAGCTTAAAAAAGAAGCACAAGGAGAAAAGGACTCCAGCCTGTTATACAGCAATGAAAAGAAGAAATATATTTAAGAAATTTTAAAAGGCAAGCTGAAGAGGAGAAAAACACTACTAAAGAAAGGTAGTACACCCAGAAGAAAATACTTATAAAATGTTTTTACTTATGAAAACATCTGGATTACCGCTCAGAAGTTCTTATATTTTAATTTAATTGAAAGAGAAATGCTTAGAGAAAATGAAAGCTGTTCTTCTAAATGATAGAAACTAATACCTAAAACTAAAAATTATTCCTCTAAAAGGTTCCTCCTAGCAGCCTCCTCTAACTTTTGGTGATGGACTGTGGGACAATGGTGTATCAATAACTTGAATATACCCTAATGTGACCCATTTTTAAAGTATATAATCACAACATTTCTTTTTCTCCATGCAGTAAAACTTACCCTCTGCTGCATTTAGTTAACTTTACTGAAGGATTAGTTTATTGAAGGATCACTTCAGGAACTATTCTTACTACTGAAGTTTGTGTAAATGATTTGAGAGGTATAAACGGGTATCACAACTACCAATATAGTTTTATGTTAAAGCAGTCAGGTAGGGTAGTTCTTCCAGTCTAGGCAGCAGTTATAATCTGCATTAACCTTTTTCAAGACACTGTAAAATAACAATAGAATATCGTAAGGATATGTAGAGCAGTGAAGGCTTCATAAAACATTAGACATTTGCTGGGATAGTTCGGCCTGTTTCCTCATGACCACCTATTAGAAATATTAATTGAAGACCCCAGTCCTTACTGCCCCTCAGCTGCATTGGTAGGCCAGCGTCATGGGTGCAGAGGAGGATCCTCACTGATAAGAAGGAGACCAGCCATGTCCGCGGCATCTCCAAGATGAAGATCTTTTTGATCTCCAAGACATGCTGCGAATAATGCCTTTGTCCCCCGCTTCCTTTGTTTTACTGTAAAAAACATCAAATCCAAAACAAAATCAAGGAAACAAAAACAAAACAACCCCCCAAACCTCTGTATTTTGCACGCATTTATAATAGCCTGGAGGACTTTTCGAAGAATTAGATGACAAAGGGGGAGGAGGAGAAAAGTGTTTCCTGGCCTGGCCACACGTGCTCCTCCTCACAAAGCCCCAGCCTGCCTTTAAGACCTTAATGGCTGCAGCCCCTCATCTCTCCTGGTGTGGTTTCCTCTCCGCTGATTGCATCTCTCACATCAGCGGCTGAAATTGCTTCTTCCCTTCCCCCTTTTGTACCGGCCATACTCCCCTTTCCAGTTCTGCCTTGTTAGCTATTTTGAGCCACGCTTGATGTCTCCATGGCAGCAGTCCATTCACCCAGATAATAAAAAAAATTAAATAAAAATTAAAGGGGTGGGGAAGTATTAAGCTGAGAAGAACCGGAGGCTTCCATACAGCTGTACTCCCACGGCCCTCCCTCCGTGCCACGGTGCCATGGGCGTCACGGCACGGGCAGGGAGGCGTAGGGAAGAATCCTACTTCGGAAACACGAAGCCCCAGCGCAGCCAAGTCCCTGTTCCCAAAGATGCCTTTGGGAAACGGTGCTCCGTCCCTCGAGTCCTCAGCATCCCAACTGCCCGCACCGCCCGTGCCGGGCACGGGAAAGCCGCGGAGGCAGCGGATAATGGGGCGCCCCGGCGGGTCACCCCGGGGGTCTCCCCGGCCCCCCCGCCCCGCTCCCCTCGGCTGACCCGCGCCCGAATCTGCCCCGCCACCACGGAGACACGGCCCGGCCAATCAGCGCGCACGGCACCCATCGCCACGGCAACGCGCCGGCCAATCCGAGGCGGGCTCCCCCGCCTGGCCCCGCCCCCTACCCACTCCCCCGCGGGGCGGTGCCGCACTTGTCAAAGCGGTGGGCGGGGCCGGCGGAGGGCGAGCGGCCAATCACGCCGAGGCTTTTGCTTTGGTGCCCAATGGGGGCGCGGCGCCCGCGCGGCCCTTAGTCCACGGGAGCCGAGCGGGGCCAAACCCAGCTGCGGCCGCGGCCTCCTTCTCTCCGCGCCCCCCCACCCGCCGGCGCGGAGTTGGCGGCGGCGGCTTCGGGCTCTGTCCCCGCGTCCCCCCTCC
>VXAZ01009369.1:1656570-1685615 GCA_013399875.1 Gymnorhina tibicen
GCTGGGGGCTGCCGGGCCCGGCCGCCGGCGGGGAGCGGGCAGAGCCGGGGAGGGGTTGCCGCGGAGACTCCCGAACACACCCGCCGGCCGCCGCTGTCCCTCCCCTCCGGCCCGGGTACCTGCAGCGGGGCAGCGGCGCCTCTCGGCGGAAACTGGCGTTTGATCGTGGCCGGGGATGGATCGGGCCCTCGGTTGCGCCTCGTGTTCTTGCCTTGCCCGGCAGACGCGCCTCGCCGCAGCTCCGTGTGTCACGGCACTGGGGCTGGAGCCAGCCGTGGCTGTGCTTCGTACCGAGTGTTGTTCTCCGTCAGAGCACACGAACGGATTTCAGTATCAACTGCCCCTGGGCGTTTTTTGTTTTGTTAATTCCGTGAGAAAATACCGCCTGTCTGGGGTTAGAAGGCAGGTGAACAGGTGGGAAAATAGGGATGTTTATTTTACTTCTTGTCGAGGTGTGAAAATAGGGAGATTTAGTTCGCCTTTTGTAGTCTAAGAAGACCTTCTATTTTTCCTTCCCGAGCGCTTTCTTTAGTGGGAGTGAAAAGTTAGTAAGCAATAGTGCACAGTGGCTCTGTCCATTTAAAGATGTGATACTTGCAGAAGAATAGAAGAAAAACGTGGTGCATTGAAGGGAGATCTACCACTCCCCTTGCCCGCGCCAAAAAGAAGGCAGAAACCTGTAATAATGGCTTGATAGCACATATGCTTGGAAATAAGTTTTGTTCGGTTTTGGGGCAGAACCGCTTTTGTGAAAAGGATGCACGTTTGCATTTTCAGAGCTGTTAATAGGATTTGTAAGGGATGTGCTTTTACTGGCCTCGGGAGTAAAGATGATTACAAAACTGCAGGTGAACGAGCTTAGATGAACAAGAGGCTGTCGTAATGAGCAGTTCAGAGGAATAGAGGGATGCAGTTGGAAAAAAATGCAAACCGAACAATAAAGTGTTGCATTCAGGATCCTAAATTAACGTCTAAGAAGAATTAGATGTGAAAAGTCATACAGTTCTCTTGGCTACAATAGATGTAGTTTCCCTTCTCCTCCATAAATTGATGAACGAGGTGTGAAGCAAAAAATGAAAGGGAAGAAAAGAAATACAGGGAGGAGGGTAACACAGGAAGAGGTGGATTGTATGATAAGTAGCTGGGCTTCAAATGGTGGGTAGGCAGTTTTGAGACAACAATAGAGGATGATTGTTTTCCTTCTGAGCTTAATATTCTAAACATAATTCTTGTGTCTATTACAAAACTGGCCTCAAATCTTCATGCAGCTTGCAATTACATTTATTTCCAATGATCTAGAAAGGTAGGTAGTTCTCTGTTTATACAAAATCATGTCAAAGGTATAGATTTAAACGTGTGCAAAGACATCAAAACATCGAAGCTTTGTGGTAATAACCTTGGTTGTACTATTTATATTTTCATTTATGAGTAAGGCAGAAAACTGATCTGTGATACGGAATGGTTACATGACCTTACACACAATTTTGTAGTTTGTTTGGGATTGGATCACATATCAAATTATTACGGGATACTTGCAAATAATTTTAATTTTTTAAAAATAATTCAAGAGGCATGGATACTTTCTTTGACTGTTTTCTATGAAAATTCAGTGCATAATTTAGTTAGACTCACTCTGGTAAGTGTGTGTGACTAGTTTGGCCAGTACTAGTTGTTTGTAGTAGGACATCCAAAAGCATGTTTCTCCCATTGCTTTTGAGCAGCCGTCTGGCAATTGCTTACTGGGGAGATGTGGGATGGTTGCCCAGACACACTGCATGAAAAAAAAACCCTGAAACTGAATGTTGTTGTAATAATGAATTATGACAACTGTACTTGTGACAAGTTAAATTGTTACAGTGTTCTGGTGGGGGTAAGTGGTTGTTGTTGCATAAGCTGGGAACTTTGGAAATATGTTTTTCCTTAAATGAGGAAGGAGTATTATGTGTCTTGCTATAGCACTCTCCTGCTGTTTACACTGGGTATGTGAGAGCAGGAGTTGTGCCTGTTCAGCAAGGACTACCTATTATTTGTTGCTTGAAAGCTAATTTTTGTGTGCCATTTATGAAGGTCCATCAAAACTCAAGAGAAAACAAATGGGGACCAAGAGGCTATGTGTTTGTCATAGACTTAACTTAAAATGTTCCGCTATTTCAGGCCAGGCTCACATGTCAGCTGCTACATCAAACTTGTAACACAGGCTCCTCAATTGTACTGCTTGAAGAAAGTGTATTTTACCATGTGTTTTCGGCCTGCATAGCTTCAAGGCTGGAGCTGAGGCAGGGATTAGTTTGAATTGTGATAGTTCTTTGGTGTGTTCCCATGGTTCTCTGGGGATTGTCTTTTCAAGTCCTCCTACCTCCTCCGTTCTTCGCACTACTGTCTCGGCCCAGAAGCGATTTACTGTGTTATATATAAACTGGTTAGCATTTAAGCTTCCCATTTCCTCCCAGCTGCTGTCTTTCTACAGAGCTGAGTTTGATTACACAAGGTGAGTGGATGCACTGGCTACCCTCATCCTGCTCTGTAGTTAAGGTGACCCATCTGAAAGGGTAATGAAAAATGTGATTTTTGACAGGTATGTTCAAAATCATTACGTCTGAAAGCATTTTTAAAGGGGCTGAGTGAGGATAAGGTTTTTAAGTGGCAGCTTATCCTGAGGTGCCTGGTACCTAGGGCTAAAACATCAACACACCATCCAGGATGATGCATGGCATCCTGGACTTGGGAGGGCATTTACTGCAAAAGGGAAGCACCCATTGCTATTTCTAAAAAAAAAAAAAAGTCTCTAAAATCTGGCTGTGGAAGTCAGCTCTGGGAAAGAAGGGCCAAAGGCAGCTAAGGGGGAAGAAGACAAAGGATGGATCCATAATGCAGTCCAGCTTTAGTGGTCAGAGGATATTCTTAAACTGGGTTAGCAGTCTCCTCTGCACTCCAGGAGTGGAAGTAATATCAGAGCTGAAGGCACAACCAAGAGGGAGGTGCTACTCTTCATGGAAGGTCAATGCAACGCATGTAAGAGGGTATAGAAGAAATACCACTTCTTGTCTTCAGAGGCTGCTCATTCCTATGGGACAGCAATTGCTTCAGCTGAAAGTAGACCATTGCTCCATTATTTTCTCCAGCCATGGGATATGCACTGCTTAGGTTCTGCCCTGGAAAATATAAGCATGCATTACATTCTAGTATGAATTTGCCACCTACTTGCATGATACTAATGAATGCTGTAGAGCAGGTGAGTCTGGCTGTGCAATTATGCACATCCGAGCATGTTCACATGTTAGAATGTTGCATCTGAGTAAACACCTTTGTATTAGAGGGTAGGTTAGGTCCCAGGGAGAAAGCTCACTGCTTCCTACTCAGTAGAGCTGAGAAGGGGGCAAGAAGTGGAAGATGGACTTCACCATGATGTTAGCGTTTAACTTCCCATGTGTTCTTCATTGTATGCTGTTATAACAAAAAAAAAAATCTAAAAATTAAGTTCTTTAAAAAGTTTTGGCAGGTGAGTTCAGTATGAAAATTTTAACCAAAACAGTTGTCTCTTTTCCTCTAGAATTTTTGGTATGGGGAAGTTAATGTTCATTCCATATCAGTCAATGCAGCATCTTAATGAACTTCAGATGTGTACCTCTGGAACATTTGATTGGCAGCAAACAGAACAGTGAAGTCTGGTCAGTTGTTCCTCCTCCTACTTAGCAGCACCACTGAGTATGGGAAGCTTTGCAACCAAGCTTCCAAACTGAAACAGTGCTATGTCCATTGCTGATAGTAGGCCACTGGTCTAAACAACCTCATTCTTTACTTGCAGACCTTGATCTACATGTCTGCTTTTAAAAAAAGCTAATGGTATATGACATGCCATTGCTTTTGTGGACTAGCAGCCTGGTGCATGCTGGCCACTGAAAATACGAAGTTTAGATAAAAGCATACAACATAAATAAAAATATCACCCTGTTGCACTGCTGTCATGTAGATTGTTAAAAAAAAAAAAATCACTGTTGTGTGCTGAAAAATAGTACGCTCACATTTATTTTTGGAAGAAAGTCCCAGTCCTGCTGTGTTAATTCAACCACCTAGTATCCAGACCTCTTGAGAAATTGATTTTTAACCAGCAGGGGGAAGAGGAAGATTAAGGACAACTTGAGACAAAAATGGCATAATTTTGAGTGTCTTTGAATGCAGGCAGACACATTCCTAGATACAAAAGGAGCAGATGAATTGTAAGGGAAAAGATACGCTATCCTGAGGATGGACTGTGTGCGGGATAGGGTGTGTTTATTCTTTGATGTGAGTAGATTCAGTAAGTGCTGGGCAGTTACTGCTGTGGGAAATCAATCCATATGCTCCTGAAATGGAAATGAACATTAGATTTGTGCATCTTTTTTTCCCCTCTGTAGCATGCCATGACAAGTGGGATGTCACACATTAGGGTGCTGAACATGGCTTATTGGCTGGCAGCTGGCCTCCCTCATCTGGCCCCTGGAAGTGCTAACTGAATACTGTACCACTCTTTATTGAAGTGTGTGATAAGAGTTCTTGTTTCAGCTTTTCCCCAGTCAGTGGCATGGTGATACAGGTAAAAAATGAAGGTTTTTAGTAGGCTCTTCTAGGTGACAGGAGTAAAATCAAATTGAGAATGTGTGTGAATAACAATACTACATGTGAAACTTGCCCTGCAAAACAAGTTTGTTGTTCTATTAATTAGGGCTTATTTCTCTGCTTTTCCTAACCAAACCATAGTGGCCAGAGGTGTGCTATTAGCCTGTGCCAACTTGTTTGAACTAGGAGAACCTTAATTTCCATAAGCTTATTAATGCAAATGTGAGTTGGCAGAGTAATTGCTGTGTCAACTTGAAACAGCATCGCACTTATTGTCTTCAAAGCTCTTTTTTTTTTTTATGATGAGCCAAGTAAATGGCCAGTAAATATCTGAAGAGACTTTAAACCTAATGGTGCACTTGTGTTCAGAGTTTTCTGCTGCCCTAGCTTGTCAGCAAAAGAACCCCAAAGGAGGTAGGCACTGACATCTTGTTGCTACCATTTGTAGGGATTACGCTTCTAACTTGTTTGGACAAGAAATGCCAGAACTATTGAATAACTGGCTGTTGTACAGCCAGGGATGTTTCAGCCTTATTTTTTGGAGGGGAAGTCTGCATGTTGGTATGTAGATCAGCTGGAAAGTATAATGCTTTGAAGAACTTCAGCAGATCAGAAAATAAATGAAAAGGCAATTGTGTGCCATGAACGATCAGTTTAAAAATTGCATTTCCCTCAAAGTTGGCCACTATTTTTGCATGTTTGCAGCCTCTTCTGTTCCTTTGTAATCCCCAGTAAGATCGGCATTAATGCTTTTTTACTGCCTTTGTACCAAATACTGTTTTTTCTGATGCCAAAACCCACTAACTGTTAGTAGCTCTGTGAGGTAGGCAGCTTCAAGGTGCAATAGCAGTGTGTTTCTGAGATTGTAAAACTCTTCTCATTTGTGCCCTCTGGGGCTTGGGGACCCTGAAGAGTGATGTGAAAATGACTGCTCATTTTAATGAATAGTGCTGTAATCCCAGCATTTATATGCTTGTTGGCATGAGCTGGAGCTTCTCATCATCATTAAGGAAAGTGTGTACATCAGTTACAGCTGTTTCTGCTTTGCCATGATGTTGCTGAATATGTGTAATCCATTCACCAGGCCTGCTGCCCACAGTTTCTGAGGGCAGATGCTGCTGCTGGGTTCACTGACCTGCGTGGCTGTATCCCACCTTAACTTAAGGCAGAAACTCTTCTCTGTGGTGTGTTGGATATGGGTTTCTGCAGCAGCTGAAGTGGTCAGAAAGGAATCATGCTTGACTCTGTGTGTGGTTTAGAGTAGGAATGCAGACGAGGGGTTGAGGAAGGTGTTCTCTATGCCATAAAAGAGTCTGTGAAAGTGGTTTACTGTGGTGTGCCAAGAATCCTGGCATACTCCCCAAAATAGGAATAACTCATCACAGCTCGTTCATAAATGTAATGTAAAAGTAATGAATCATCATGTTGTTTGTAGATGGTCATAGACAAATAAATCCAGGAAAACATGGAATGGGCATGTGGGGGTCACTGAAATGAGACATGGTTTAGTGGTGGACTTGGCAGTGTTAGGCTTATGGTTGGACTTTATGATCTTAAAGGTCTTTTCCAGCTGGAATAATTCTATGCTCTCTTGTACTGAGCTTTCTGCAGTAGCAGGATAATTAATGTACTGATCATGAAATCTTAATGTTGTGACATTAGCTGAAGCATTACAAATACAGCTGTTAACTTAAGTTCTTACCTTGCAATCTGTGACCAACTAATCATAGTGTCTTACAAATTCATCAAGTATTTGCCTTACAATGTTAAATACCGAATGTAATATCTCTCTCCCTTTGGTCGTTTATCTTTTTTTAGGCTTTTTATGGGGAAACTGGATGTGTCGTTACTGACTCCTTTATGAATTAAACATGGAACACAGCATTAATATGCAGACTGTATTATTTAGGATTGTATACTGAAAAAGTGTCCCGGAATAATTTGAAATACAATTTCTAGGCTATTGTTTCTAGCTGAATCACTTAAATACAGTCAAAATCAAAATACTTCAAGAAAAGAATGTAGATTCAACTTCCACTGTACAATTGGAATTGAAAAAGAGCTTTACATTTGGTGCAGTTCTGGTATCATTAAAATAGGCCTGCAAGTATCACTTAGTGAATACTTTCACAAATTTAATTTAGATTTAGTGTGTATTAGAGCCAAAATCATTCTCAGATGTATGGAACAGAAGGTCATTTGTTTGGATCTCTGAATGACCTGAGTACTAAGGTTTTTTTATCAAGCTTGGTAGCTATATGTTGGTTGATATTCTTAATGAGTTAGTGTTATGGTTTGATTTTTTTTTTTAATTCCTCCCAACTTTCAGAAAAGGAAAATCAAGAATTAGTGGAATACGGGAGAACTGGGGCATGCAAGTAAGAACTGCCACCAAAGCAGATTTCGGTATCTGTTTTAATGTTTCTGTTGTGGCTTCAGTTTTATTTTCCCGCATTCAAGCATTACTTGCAGTTTTACTTCCATCTTACAATGTGTACAAATAGGAATTTATGTGACATTGGTGTAATCTCTATTTGCGTCTTAATTTTCACCCTGATTCTTGTTTGCATGGGTAAATTTCTGCATTGCTTATAGTCCGATTTCACCATTTTATCAATATTGAAGGAGAGTATATGCTAGCAGTGGAGAATGTGCCCATCAACATGAAGTTGGAAGTGACCTTCTATTCCTGACAAACCCTGGTCTTTGCATAGCTAAAACTTGTTCTTTGATCAAGGATTTGGCTTTTGTTGCATTGAGAAACAGATTTTTTTTTAAGTGGTGTTTGTGTTTTTTTGAAAAATCCTTACGATTTCTGAAATTTTAGCTGTTAGTTAGTCCTCTGTCATGTTTCAGATTGGAGTTTGCCTAACAATTTGTTTCAGAGTCACCTTCAAAATTGTGGAGAAAGGAGTTCCCTTAGTTGCAGTTACTAAACTAATTGTATGCCAGCCCCCAGGGTTTCACTATTACTTTGATTTTTCTAACACTCTACAAGAGTAAAGACTTATTCACTTCTTACCACACATGTTGTAATATTTTAGAAGCATTTTTAAGGTGTAGACTTTTTTCATCAATGGGAAAAGGTAGTTAAAAGGAGGAAGACTCAAAGAAGGATAGTGGCTCCTATAGGTAGCAGACATGCTTGGACAAGTAAAAGCTGTCAAGTAGAACTGTGAATGCTGGGGACTGCAGTGCTGTCGTGCTCCAGCATTACTTGCCGTGCTGTACACAAACAGCCAAGGGAGGCCTGAGCAGTTTTCCCTGGTGCTGCTCTAAATTTTGGTTGAGGTTTATGCTTTTCCAGCAAGAAAAGCATTCACTGAGACTGAGGATTCAGAGCAAACACTGAGCCTTCCCTACCAATGTGAAAAAGTATGTTTTGTATGTGTGATGGTGGCTGGAGGAAAAGGGAACAAAATGCCAATTCACTGTCTTGACACTGGACGTGTAAGTGCTTCAGCCTCGCTGACAAGGTGAGGTTGGCTGTGGAAAGAATGTGCTGGTTTGGCTTAACCCACAAAGTCTAGACCATGACAGCTGTAAATTGGGGTGATGAACTTAGCTGAGTCACTACCAGATGTCATTCTGTTATTATTCCCTGGGTAACAGTGGCATGCAAGTAACGTGGAAGGATTCTTTCTTACTTACTCTAGAGCTTTCTGATGGGATAATGTTGATTGTTAAAATAAGTTATCCTTTTAGGCAAGATAATTGAATAAATACTGCCTGTATTTGTATCCATAAATTTGCCTAGTGGAGTCTTGGTCTGTGCTTGCAATTATTTTAAACCTTGGCATAACTATGCTGGATTTCAAAACAAAACAGGATGTGAAATATCCACAGATAATGTCAGTAATCTTCAGTTACACACCTATATTTATACCTGACTTCATAGGATTGAAATGCAGATCTTAATGTTACGTACTTCAGTGAAGCTCATATGTTGCTGCTTAACCTTCTTTTGATCAATAAAAGGTCTGATCTTACAGTGTTAGTGCTAAAGTATATTGATTGTTGCATCCAGAAATTGTATCCATAAGGTTTTCTGCCCTTCTGTCTGGGTTAGCCTTAAAACCCCTGTTGCTCTCATCTTGCCAGCTTTCTCAAGATGAGCTTCCCACCTGAGGCTCAAGAAGCTGGGACCTGTTCTACTTCCCACCACAACAGCAAGAGGATACACGGGTGGCAGTGCTGTTCACCCTCCATGCTGGACAGCTAAGGAGATGCATGTTTACTGCAGTTGTCTTGATGACTGTTTTTCCAGTTAAGCTTCATTTAAATATGAACAAAAAGTACTTTTAGAACACTTTATGAAGAAGTTACTCATCTACTATAATACAATTCCATATGGCAGAACATAGCTACTGTGATAGTGTGGGTTTATTTATATAGCGTATGACCAATTCAAATATTTTGACTTTAGCCTTGAGCATCCTCATGTTTGAGAAATTGGGAGAAGAACTTCTCTGAACACTTCAAGAAAATTACAGGTCTAGAGTATCCCCCTTAAAAGTATTTGTAAGCATGGGAAGCTGCAGGTAGGCTGTACATCTGTCAATTCATGTGGGTGCTGTTTGATTTATTTTTTTTTTCCCTTTGGCTGAAAGATCATGGATATGTTGTACTATCCATTCTCTCTGTTAGTCCTCTGGAGAGAGAAATTTGATTGCATGTTTTATTAAAATAGTGCAGATAAGTTGAAATGAAAGTTTACATTAGGTCAAAATTAATTATTTAAACAGGCACCTTGTACTTGGCATTAAAGGAAAAAATCAAAGCAGATGTGTTACTTGGTCCTTAAGTAAACACTGACAGAAGTTTCATCCCTTGGGTCATACAGATCTGTTATTTTACTGCCTCTAGGAAGAAAATGTTACTTTGTTGGAGTATGTGTCTGTAACAGCAGACTAAGCAAACCTGGTCATCTTACTCTGCTTCGGGAAGTTCTGGTCAGATTTGAGCAATCATGAAATTTTAGGATATTACCAGATGTTCTGACCTTTGTCTTTAAACTGTTCAGCAGGTTACCTGATTTATCTCAGCCAGAGACAAATCGCCTTAACCACCTCCTTAGTGAAAAATCCTTGCTAAAGAAGGGATGGAGGAATGCTAAGCACAGTGCCTTGCTGGGGAAGAGTTTCCCTTTGCTTAACAAATTTCGGCCCTTTTGCAGTTGTGCTTCCTATGGATCCTCTTCTTTGAGGAGAAGGGGCAGGTGGGGCAAAGTAATGTTTAAGTGTGGGTAGTCAGTATTGGGGGAAAAAAGTGTTCTCCTAAAGAGCTTCATTCAGAAAGTATTTTATCTTTCTACATATTTGGGGAGAATTAGGAAGTAGACATTTTTTTTAGGTGATTTGTTTCTTCACTCAAGTATATAACAAATGAAAGTGGTAATACTGTAAAAGAGTACTGTTTTGTCTCCTAGCAGCTTAGAAGGAGGCTGGAAATAGAGACCCATTTATTTATACTTAACTTCCTGAACAGCCTCCATTTTCTAAGATGTCATTATCCTTATCTCTATTGCATGTTGGCTGCTTGTAATTTCCCCAAGCAACAGAAGCAGCAGAACAAAACTGGTATGTGGTGGTATTTTTATAACAATTTCATCATTTCACAAAGTCACTGTATTACATGAGTGACAGCAGCTAATCTGTGTCACTCTTTCACCTTGTTAGAGTTGTAGACAGTAACTAAGGCTTTCAAGGTGTAATTGAAGGCTTAAGAAAATGGTGCTGCACTTGTTCACTTCCTTCATGTAAGAGGGTAGGGCTCTTCACAACTAAGAAGCTGTCCTATTTCAAGAAACACATGGATTTAATTTTGTATAAAAACCAGTGGCTTCAACACCTCTACCCTTCACCCCTGGATTTTCTAGGGAAAGTTTTTTGACTATCTCTGGTCAGGGACTGATTGGATTCTGCAAAACTTGTCATCTTTTCTCTCATTCTCTGTGATTCTTGTCAGCCTTTTGGAGAGCTGTCAGCCCTTGTCAGTGCTGTTTGGAATGTATCTGTGAAATGGCTTCAGATACTTAATTTGGTCTTGACTTACACTGGCAGTTGGTAGTTCAGCACCTGCAGGGGGAAGATAGAAAAATCTACAGTGTGTATGGAAGAAGAAAAGCAGCTTGCTGCACCATACTTTACAGATAAACTCTGCTGGCATAGAGTTCTGTCAAAAGTGTAGTATCAGCTGAAAAAAGTCCATCTATTTTTTTTGTTAATGGTATCTTACTTGTAACAATAGCAGCTGAATGAGTTTTACTTGAAAGCTTGTTTAGTGTTCTTTAATATGAAAGAATGTTATCCTGTATTTGCCAGACTTGTATCCTGAACATCAGAACGTTTTCTTGTGATGGGAAATAATCAAAATATGGTTTGTTTGATTTTGGTTATTTTAATGTTGTATTTCTAGAAGGCTTTTTTATCATCTGTCAGGTGACTGAATTAAGAATATTTGCAACCTGTTGAGGTACAGGCCTTAGTTAAAAAAAAATTAAATTCTGGATTGGCCAGTTACCAAAGTTAATGTTGGCAACATGTTCATGTATTTGTAGTATATGTTGATTGATCAGAAGTTGTCAAGGTGTTAGGATAAGCATAATGTCTTCTCACTTTTAGCTTTTTCCTGTGCATTTACAGATTTTCCAGTGTGTACAGTGTGTTTTGTATTATGCTCTTGTACTTGCTTAATAAAGGATTTATTACCATGGCCATTGGCTAGCATGCAAGTGTCAGGCCTTTGTATTAAGTCATCTTCTCATTTTGGGCTCTCTTGATAAAGATCATAACTTTTTGCTTCTGAATTCTGCAAATATGGTTACTAGAGGAAACAATCATCTGTGAGTGATTCTTTTGAAATCAGCAGCCATCTTTTCTAATGGTGGAGTGGTGTGTTTGTTAGTCCCCACAGAGAAAGAAACAGCAAGTATATGTTTGGATGTGCAGTAAATGAGCTTCCCGGACCAAGAGGTTGAAACTTTCTTACTGTAACCTTCAACATTACATGGTTGGGGTTTCTTTTTGTTGTTGCATTGGGTATTTGGGGGGTGATTTTTTTCTGTCTGTTTGTTTTTAGACTTAAACCCAGCCTTTAATGTTTAAGATGACTTTTAAATCTGCTGGACTTTTGAACTTTATTTGTAAGTTCTTGAGATGTATTAGGTTCTTTTATGGCTTCAGTATTGCTGTGTCTCTTCACAGGACCCCAGCTGAATGCACAGCTAGAAGGTTGGCTTTCTCAAGTACAGTCCACGAAAAGACCTGCAAGAGCCATTATTGCACCGTAAGTCTGAAATAGAAGTTCAGTATGTCTAATACTTGATTGATTAAATGCTTTTTTTTTTTTTTTTGAGTGATTTTGGTAACTGGTAAAAGCTAGTATTTAGCTGAAAGAAGTGTTGTGTGGTTTCTAAATAAGTATTTTGGATATAGCATAGAATGGCAGAAATCTGTGCACTTTTGGGTATATGATTAGCTTTCTTTTGCTGATGGACTGCACACATAATATTCATTTGTGATCCAGTAAAATGGGTAAGAGTTATATTAATGAAGAAAACAACAAAACCCCTCCAATAACAGAAAAAAAACAACCCCAAAACAAAATAAGCAAAACTCCTGCATCCCTCCCACCCCCTAAATAAAATTTAGCAAAGCTTAGAAACAAAAAATAATTAAACACTATTTAACTATCCAAAACTGTTTACTTTTGTTATTTTAGTTCGGTTTTATTTTAGCTGTGTGTCCACAGGTGAAATAGGGATCATCTGAACTATTTAGGGGAGAATTCAATTACCTGAAGATAGCTGAGACATGTAATGACAAAAGTATGTTGGTCATTCCAAGTAATTATGATTTAGAAGGAAACACTAGAAGAAGCACCTTAAATATGATGATTTTCCTGTGCTAACATAGCATTGTCATAATGTTTGAAGTATTGCATAATAGTACTGAGTGTGCAGAAGAAATTGTCCCACATCTGCCTTAGTGTTTCTTGCAGGAATGTCAGGAAAGAGATCTTTCAGCTGCAGATTATGTAGTCTGGTTCTTTTTCCAGAATTGCTGGAGGTTTTCCTGTGATCTCACCACATTTTTTTGTTGTGTCCTTTTTTTGCCACCTGTGAAGTGGTATATGTCTAATATTTTTGTGGAAGATGGAAGAAGCCTGTAGCAGTGGGAGCATTTCAGCAGGCTCTTTTGGCATTGTCTAGTAACATACCTTGCTCATTTGTGAGGTCTCAGTCTCCTGTTTCTCCCCTTAGCATGTAAGTTAGTACCTTTCTGAGCTCTTTAGAATGAGCAGGGTAAGTGATGTTGAAGTAAAATCCCAAGGTCATTTTGAAGGTAATATGCTCCAGGTATCAGTCTGTGGATAAATACAGATGTATGTGAGCATACATAAATACAAATACATATAAAATCCTTCAGAGCTGTCAATGGGAACTTGAATCTTCAAACATCCTGTATATCTCAGGGCTTGCAGCATGCATCATTCTCAGTGTCCTTGTGTAAAGCTGTGGCGTGGGCATACTGCTGAGGGACCAGGAGCCATTTTCTACCTCTTGACCTGGGACTCTGGAAACGAATGTTCTCTGAAATGAATGCTTTTAGTGGTGTAAAGTGAATTTTCAGCCATTTTAATGGTCTTGAAGAGAATGGGTCTTCATATTTGAAGGCAGTATTTGAAACAACTAGTCAAAATGATTATAAATTGTTTTGGAGCACACACAGGAACAGAGGTCGAGAAAGGACCAGGCCAGAGTGATAGGAAATGAAGGTGAAGCATGTAGCTCATTCTCTGCAGTAAAAGCTAGCATAATACATTCCATTCCTTTCCATGTGCACGTTCATTCTGTCACTGAGACATTCTTAAATGACAGAGCATTTTTATTCTCTCTTTATCTGCTGTAACATGTAGTTCTCTCTTTGCCAAGACCCCTCTACTGTCATTATATTCAGTTACTGGAGTGTGGTTGGAAGAGCTTTCTCCAGTAGTTTGCCAGTTTGCCACTCCCTTGTTCCCTGGCTGCACTGTTAGTATTATCGTGATCATCTCTTAACAGGTGGTTGTGCAGTCTGCATGCATCCTTTACAAATAAGGGAAGCTCCTTTGATTTGGAGCTTTTCTGACTGTTCAGTGGTCGTTGATAGTTTTTTAACTGGTCAGTAAATGGTCACTGCCAGCTCTTCAACAAATACGTGTCTTGTGTGATCAGTACTGAAGCAGTGCTTTCCTGCTCTTTCAGGAGTTGATTTTTGGATTACTCTTACAATTTCTAGCTCACTGGGGACAAATAATAAATTTAAGAGATTAACATTTAATATCAACATATTTAAGATGTTTAACAGTGTTTAACGTCTTAAGTTTGTACACTTTGATTTGCAGACATGCAGGATATACCTATTGTGGATCTTGTGCAGCCCATGCTTACAAACAAGTGGATCCCAATATCACGTGAGTATTACAGCTTTCTTTACAATGCCTAGGGCCCTGACGTTGCAATTAGCTGACAGTGGAATGTTCTTGTTACATTCTTACAGCTTGAAGTACTCAGATTTTAATTTTGTATTCTTTTTGTCCTGCCATGAATCACTTCTGTTTGAACATCATAAATGTTCAAATTGGATGTCACAAAAGGAGGGAAAAGTAATATTGCTAAAATTATTGGTAACTAATTTTTTACAAGGGAGGGAATAAAGATGTTCTTTTTGCAGTTTATTACTGATGTTCCACTGCTTTTATAAAAGTCCAAGCTGGTTTTGTTGGGGTTTTTTTGGATTTTTGCCTTTTTTGTTTGTTTTTTTTTTGTTATTGTTGTGAGGTTTTGTTTGTTTTTTTTAAGTCTATTAAAATACTTCACCATGATTCTGCATTGGTTTTTCAGTGCAGGATTATGGGCTGAATACTGCCAGGATTCTCTTCTGCTGTGGAGAAAGTGACCAGCGTGTTTATAAAATATGTGAAGTCAATGAAAGTTAATCATTCCAATAATTTTAAATGGACTTCTGTTTCTAACAAGTTTAAAAAAAGAAAAACTAAAAAAAATCCCAACATGCTGTTGTAGTCTGTGCCTGCCTCTAAAAATATGAATCTAGTTGTTTTTGGGTAAAGGAATATAATTCCTAATATGTTCTGCTGACTGCAACTTTTTTTTAAATGACAAAAATTCAAAACATCTCCAGTATTTACTCAAAGTATGTATTTTGCAATGCTAAATAAAAACTGGGTAGGCTTATCAGTTTTTCATAAGATAACATGCTGTAATACTCTTCAAAGACAACTTTCTAAACTATTGCAAATGATGTGAAAATAGCTCATAGTATGACAGATACCTAGTTTCTCTAAAATTTCCTGAACAAGCTGCATTCCCTAGGTTCTCTGATAGGGAGTTGGTTGGACTTGCTGGATCATTTGCTATTTTACTGCATGGGATGTTTAGAATTCATCTTTGAGCTAAACTGTTATATGTTTGGATATTTGTTTTCATTAGTTTTGCAGAAAGCTTGTGTTTTAGTATACCTTGTTATAGCACTCCCTGTGTAAGGGATTAAAAAAAACCCCTCATAACTTTACATGTCTCCCACCCCTTTAATTCAGTGCCAGCAACAAGACGATATGATCCTGAATCCGAAAAGCTGAATTGCCTATATTTTTTTTCTTTTTTCTTGTAAGTCCTGTGGCAGGAGACCCTTAACATCTAATCAAGAGCCAGGAACTGAGGACTTGATGAAATAACATCATGATGACGTGTAAAAGGTTGCAGTATGAGCTAAAGCTATGAATGTGCAGGTCCAAGTCCCTGTTGTTGATGCAACAACAAAAAAAACCATAACATATAACAACATAAACCCAGCGTTTGAGAAGGACTTAAATTTTATTATTTTGTGAAACCTGAGTAAGGCTAATCAAGTAAATAAGTGAAAATCTGAATAGATGATAAACCCATAATCATTATTTGATCCTGTGTTTATTGAAGGTGGTGCGTACCCAAAGGTTGTGCTGATTCAAGGAGAGAATTCAAAAATCTGTTCTAAGCAGCTGTAACACATCATTCAGCCTCCAAATGAGTGCAGTCAGACAAATTTCTAGCTGATGAGTGTGTCTGATAAATAACCTGCTTAAGAGATTTAAGGCTAGAGGAAGCATTATTGAACTGAACTCATTGTAATTTCTGGGATACCAAGCAAGGTTGGGCCATGGATTGATCTGTGGTCTTACTGACAGCAGAGTAAAACTATTGTAGCCATGAGAAAATATCACTTTGTATGTTATTAAACTTGTTACTCTAAGCCAAGTTGCTGTACAATTGCAGTTGTCTAAAATGTGGCCTTCTGTGTTAATTGTTGTAGCCGAAAAATTTTCATTCTTGGGCCTTCCCATCACGTGCCCCTCTCCCGATGTGCACTTTCCAGTGTGGACATTTACAGAACACCTCTGTATGATCTTCGAATTGACCAAAAGAGTAAGTGTGTGATGATAAATTTAACTGAGGCTTGAGTATCGACTCTGGTACTACAGTGCTGAGGGCTTATTTCTTGTTGGGCACTTCCTTGCTGTAAGTGGCATACAAGTGCAAATCTGGTTTTAGTGCAACAAAAATTAACTTCTGAAAGATGCTGGTTGTTTCAGACATGGTCACATTATAACCATAATGTCTCTCTTCCTTCTGGCAAATAAAGAATTCTGAATTTTTGCTTATCTTTTCAATTTTGAGTGTGTGCCTCAGGGTTTTAAAACTAAAAAAGTGCTACATCAAATAATAGCTCACTAAACACCTTCTCCATTTTCCTCTGAAGTATTCTCGCTGGAAAGAAAGGATCTTTAGTTGGTTTGAATTTGATTTCTGATAGAGGAATAACAGAGAAACAAAATATTGCTTTTATTGGGGTGTATTATTGCATGTGACTTTTTAACTTGCAGACTTAAAAGCTGTTAGTCCATGAAATACCAGTTTTTTGAACTAAGTACAATGAAGATAAATTTGATATTTTTACCTTTATGTATTTTGAGGGATACCTAAGTGATAAAGCATCTTTTTCAGAAGCTCTAATTAGAGGAGATGTGTTGTGTTTCATTGTAACTGTGATTAAGCAAGCTAATTCAGGCTTTCTGTGTAGTGCCTGCAGAAATTTCCTTAGGTAAGAAATGTTTTGCTTTCTGTGGAACTCCTTTATAGAGTTGAGAAGAGGGCACAGCCCTACATCAAATTCTTCATCCAGTGGAGAATTTTCAAAATGTAGCGATGACTCTGCATACTCTCAAGTACACTTGAGAGTAGAAAAGATAACTTACAAATGTTGATTGCTTAATCAGTTGTGGCTGTCTCTAGATTTCATGATTCAGTCAATAATAAATTTTATTAAATAGTAACACATCCAGCAATGGCTCAACTGATGAATTTTTTTTTATCTTTAAATAATGGGCAGTTTATGCAGATAAAAATTCATTGACTGGGCAGATGCATGTATATTTTCAAATGTGTTTTATTTATGTAATTAAATTTTGTATCATAACTGAAAATCTTTTTCAATATACTAGTAAGGTCACCAATTTAACACAATTATTTTGTAAACTGAATCAATTATGTTTATATTTTAATGACTTGAACATAATTTTAATCCTGAATTTATTTAGAAACAAGTCGTTTATGATGATAGACCTTGGAGGCAAATAATTTTTTTATAGTGGGTATGTTCTGATGAAGGTACACTGTAGCTTCCTTTTTGCACTTGTAGTGGTTTTCAAAAATAAGCAAAAAAAAAAAGTAGTAAAAACTGATCTTTCATTCATTTCAGTTTATGGAGAATTGTGGAAGACTGGAATGTTTGAGCGTATGTCCCTACAAACAGATGAAGATGAACACAGTATTGAAATGCATTTGCCTTATACTGCTAAAGCCATGGAAAGGTACTAGGGCTAATTACTTCTACAAGAATGAACATTACGTGCATTAAATGTTTGAGCTACTGTGAAGTGCAGTAGGAAATAATAATACATTTTATGGCATAGAATACCTTACAGTGTATGTAATGCTCATACTCCCCCATCCCCCAATAAAAATTTTGGTAAGGAGCGGGTCAGAGACTAGGATAAGCTGCTGTAATTGAAACTGTGAGCAGAGCAAACACCTGAATGATGAAGTTATAACACCTCTTATAAACAGGTTGATTTAATAGAGTTAATATTAGACATGGTTTCATGAACTTTTCTCGATGGCTGATTTTTTTTCCCCCGCTTCCATAAGGCAGCTCTGAAAGAAGTTCACAGTTTTCTGTGGGATTTTAAGTTTGTTTGGAGCCTTAATACTAATTTTGGAATCGGGGTGTGTTTATAGCTGCTGTTTCAGATGTTTACTTTAAATAAAAATTGTCATCTTGAAGGAAAAAAAGTCAATCTGTATTGGGGTTTCTTCCCTAACACGTGCCCCATCCCCCTCTTTTTTTTTTTTTTTCAGTTCCACTGTGTTTTGAATTTTCCCTAGAGTATCAGTATATACTTGGGGTACTATGTTGAGCATTTTCATACATGTTTTATATACTTTGGAGAATTACCCAATATGCAGCATCTGTACTGGGAGAATTTAATTCTTACTTCATTGCTGATTTCACTGTGTCTTTTCTTTTTGTTTGCCTGGTGTTTTCACTTTGCAGCAGAGAGAAATACTGATTTTTGGGGTGTGTGTTTTCTGAAGTTGAAGTACTTTGAGGTTCTAAAACAACATCCTAGTATGACCTTACCAAATTACTATCCTCAAATCAATAGCAACCTTTTAAACACTCTGCAGTTTCAGTTAGCAATCCCTAAAAAAATCTTCAGATGTTACTTGAATTACAACCTTTTTTCTTTTGCTTATAAGCCATAAGGATGAGTTTACTATTATTCCTGTGTTGGTCGGAGCACTGAGTGAGTCAAAAGAGCAGGAATTTGGAAAACTCTTCAGTAAATACCTAGCTGATCCTAGTAACCTCTTTGTGGTTTCTTCTGACTTTTGCCATTGGGGTAAGTTTCATATCTCATTATAAGAGTATATTGAATATTTTGTAGCTATTTTAAAATAATGTATTTTATTAAACATTGAACATTTAAACTTCTGGTAAATGTATTTTTGCAACTTAAATGCCTTTGTAAAGTTAAAAAAGATGTTAAAATCTGGAATAATAGGTGAAAAATACTGATGTGGTAATGTGTTTTCAGTGTAGTGGAGGAAATAAATGGTGAAGGCGTGTGGGTTTATATATATCTCTACTGTTGCAATTAAATGATTGTCTGAAGTTGCTTGCTCTTTTTACTCTTGTTTTAAGCACCTCAAAACAACTTTCAAAATGAATTAGCTAAAAATTCACGGGGCATGGCCACATTCCTCTGACAGAAATAAGTTTTGTATGTTTTACTGCTGGGTAAGATAGCAGATGGATTATTTATGCCAGTTCACCCCAGTTCATCTTGGTGGCAGAGCTATAAAGACTCCAGAAGCCTTGACTTCTGTCCTGCTTTATCATTTTATTTTTCTTTTAAGTGTGATAGTAGCTGGAAAAGGGACTGCTTCAGAAAGATATGTAACACAACAGACCTTCTTCCTTTTTTTCCATTGTCATCTTTGGTCAACTTAATTAAGTGCATGTTTTACTCGTCTTTGAATGGTGGAGTAGGTGGAAGTATATATAAGAATGACCTGGTCCTGTTGTGGCTAATGATCCATCTAGAACTGCTCATTGAATTATCATGAAATTTTTCTTTTAACCTTCATTTACTGTGGGTATTGTTGTGCAAGCAGAAGTAGCCTGACTCCATGGTTGACTTTGTCAAGAGGGATAGTGAAATAAAATGTTACTTTACTTCTTAATTTATAGAATTGGATTCTAAGGCAATAACAGGCAATTAGTGAGTGATACTTCAGTGTCAGTTCTACGTAGTAGATTTCTCTTTAGGAATATAGCCACCCATCGTGTATTTTTTTTACCTTGCTTCTGGGCTGCTACTTCATGATTGCCCCAGAATTTCTTCAGTGGAGCTAAAAAGTATAAAATAAGTGAAGATTACTACTTTGCAAGTATTATACTTTCAAATATTTAGTAAGTATTAGGGAGTGTTTTAGCTACAATTTTTCCCTTTTTTATTTTATACATGATTTTTGTTTCAAGGTCAGAGGTTCCGTTACAGTTACTATGATGAATCCCAAGGAGAAATTTATAGATCCATTGAGCACCTAGATAAAATGGTAAGTTTTCAGATTTGGTGGAACTAACTAACAAATTTCTCCTGTACATTCCATTTCTTTGAACACTTGAGAAATTTCTCTAACAAGATATTATAGATCAGCTATTTTATTGAATGTATAATTTTCCTTTGTTTACCACAATAAGAATTTAGCGGTTGCTTTTAGCTAGTATCCTCCCTTCTACTGACTGCTCACAATTATATTGCGGGTATAAACTAGTAAGCATAATTAATGAGAATAAATGCATGTTCACCGACCTAAAATGCCCTAATGTAACGTAATTTCTGTCCACATACCCTCTTGTGTATTTGGAAAGCAATAAAAATTATGCATGGAGAATTGTGATAGTTCCAGCTTGCTAGCTGTGATACCTGCATATAGAAACAGCATTGTGATTATGCAAAGGATTTCAGCAACATCCATTTGGAGGAAGAAAGGCTGTAGGGCATTGCACCAGTCAGGAAAATGAAAGCCACCGTTTCCTTGGGAGTAGCCTTCCCCCTGCCCCTTACTCTTGTAGTAGGTGGTGGGGAAAAAGCTGTAGACCATACTTCATTTTGGGTTTGGCCGAAGGCTGAAAGGAATGCTAAATACATAAAGGTCCAATGCCAATTATGTTGCATTTTCTTTGCAGTTACAGGAGCCAAGGATTTCCTCTTAAATTAAAAAAAAACCCTGACAACTTAAGACTATACTTAAGGCACATAATAGAAGTAATTAGTCTGGAAATATGTAACCTTAAAATTTTTTTTACAACGGTTTGCATCATTTATGTAAATTCTGTAGAATCTGCTAGAAGAGAGAACTGTTCTTCATGGCGTGTTAGTTTTTTCCTTGTCTTGAAGGAATAAATCCTATCTGCTGGAGAGATCTCTAGACTTTTGCTTTGGGTATCCATATTAACCTCTTTGTTTTTCTACTATTCATCACTGGAATAGTAACAGTAAATTTGCCTTCATTCCCTTTATCCCATTTTTAATAATTCTTTTAGTCAGTTGAGAGGCTTCTCTGTCAAGTGTTTTTCTACAGAATCCCAGAATCAGCAGCTTTGAGTATTTTTGCAGGAGAGCAGATTATGGGGCATTAGCAAACATTAGTTTCCCCTTGTTAATTTCTGTGGTGAAAGCTTGAAGAAAGACTGGACTTTGGCATTTAATTACTTTTAGGGACTACATTGCTGCACCAACTCTTTCTTTTGGTAGTTATTCAGCCAAATGGAAGTGACATTTTTTGTAACATGGAAAATCATGTCTGCTGTTTAACAAGTATGAAAATGCTTTTTCAATCTTAAATTTAACTGGAAACCTAAACATGCTGTATAGAAGTATGCTGTGGGTATTTTTTGCTTATTTATATCATGCCATATCTGAACACATGACTCAAGACGCTGTATGGAGGAGGTTTTGGGTGATTTTCAGAGATGTCTTGTTAGCAATATCACAAAGATCTCCCTGTCGCATTTTTCCGGTTTTTGGAAGTTTGTTCAATTTTATGTCCCACTTGGCTACTTCTTGTTTCCTTAGATAACTATTGAATTTTTTAATATGATTTGATGTGCTAAACAAACTTGTACTGTTGTAACCAGTAGGCCTCCATACAGACAAAATAGCATTAAGATAGAGACAAAACTGTACTAAAACTGGCTGTATGTTATTGGACCCAACTAGGAAAACAGTCGGCTGAGCACACTGTAAGCAGGAAGGTATTCTGGGGTAAGATGAAATCAAATTTCCTTAGAAATGCCTTTGTGGGAGGATGATGGCTGCTTCCTTATTGGACTGGACCTTACGTATAGATGCATGATGATTTTCTCACCTAGTGAATAAAAACTGCTGGACACTTTGGGCACTGACGTTTTACTTGCTGTGATTCTAAGTTAGAGCCATTAGACTCCAGCATAAAACGAATACAGAGTAGTAAATATTGCTGGGCAGGCATCAGTTTCTCCATGGTAATTCTTGATCTGACCACTGTCACCACAGCGCACTTCGTGATGTAATGGCAAAAGGAGGAAATAGCCTCATGGTAAGAAGGGGTATCTTAGGGGAGAATCCTCAAATGAAGAATTCTAACTGAGCAGCTGATGTGCAATAGTTTGTATATCATAACCTGAAATACACTATCTTTTTAATAAAAGTGGGGGAAGTATTTTGTAAGACATTGTTGAAGAGTAATTATTTTTGAGTGACTAGCCAGAAAATGCAGACTGCTCACTTCAATCTTCACTGCCTGATTGCTCATTTTATATGAGCGTATATTTGGTGTGGGATACTTTACGCCTCACTTGAGTCAATGGGAGGATTGTGTTATCCTGAATGCTGATAGGGGAAAATGCAGGCACTGAGGAGTGCTGTGCAGGAACAGCCAGTAGTTGTTGTCCAGGAAGAATACTCGGCACCGATGGCTTCTCAGGTACTTCTAAATGACCTGCTGAATTCTGGTGGCTTTTGCAGTGCTTCTGTGGTGTGCCAGGAGCTTCCACAGTGCTCCAGCCTGGGAAGGCTTCTTAGGCTGGGCATAATGTAAAGCCATGATTCCCTGCCTGGGTGCCCAGGTCCCTGTTCTCTTCTCTGTGCCCAGACAGTAATTTTCCTGGTGGTTACTTGTCATCTAGTCTGAGTGACTCACACATGCAAAGACAGTTGGGCTGGATAGTACTGAGACGTAATTTGTTTCCACTTCCATTAGAGTGCTATTAGTGTAGATCTTTAAGTGTGAAGAAATAGCTGGAATAAGTGATAAAAATCTTAACCTTGACCAGCCAAAGCATTCTTGGCATATAGTATAAAATGAGCCTACAGGTTGTTGGAGGGGGTTTTTGTTTGTTTTGGGGTATATGTGTGTAGGGTTATTATTTTTTAATCTTTTTTTGCAGGCTTGTAGATAGTTGATCCTATTAAGGGATGATACTTAAAAATGTAAAGTTTTTAATCATATTGAGTGCACTGTACTAGGATGTAGATGCCATTAGCAGTATCTGGGTAACTGAGGGATGCAATTTTTATATGATGCCATAATAACCATGTGATAAACCATGGAACTGTGCTTACACTTTTAGCATGTGCGTTTTGTTACGCGTTTTAACTCTGTTCTAAGCCATGCCTGGCTGCGTTGTTTCGAATACTGAAAATTATTAGCTTCATACTTCTGCTTTTTAGAAAAATAAAACGCAGCCTGGCAAAAATGGTTCCTTTGTTCCTCAACATCATTTTAGACTGAGAAACAGACTTGGTAGTCTTTGCTCCTCTGCCACAATGACTTTTAAATCCAAAAGATTGAAAAGTTCAGTACAACCTAATGCTTATAGGATATCTGTTCATACCAATTCCCTATGGATTTTCTCCATTCTGTGATGTATGGAACTCTGTTAGCATTTTCTGGGATGAACTGCATAGCTGTAAGTGTTTTGCAGTGCTGAATTGTGCATTGAAATAAGCTTACTAGGCATTCTCATAAATCCATGTCCATTCATTTGAGACAAATGCTCAAATGCCTCTGCCCAGTATGTTCCAGTGACTTACAACTGTAAAACGAGTCTCTCAGTTGAGCAGCCATTTTCATTTTTTTAAAAGGTCATGAAAGGGTTTTACAAACAGATAAAATGTGTTCTCGTGAGCTGTTCACTCTGAGTAAGTACCTTATGCATCTTTACTTTCACTCGAATATGTAGTCAAGTTTAGTTCTGCTTTCTTTAGCTGTGTATTGACATGTACAATCTACAAGTAAATGGATGGTTCAAAGATATGCTTTGGAAACTTTGGAAATGCAATGCTATCTATGTAATCACTGCTAGTTAGAGAATAGCTACAATTATATTTTTTTTGTCACTCATTTAGGCTCTGTAGATTTGGAGTGATTAACAGCTGTGATTACTGGCCAGGGGTCCAAACACCCTCTCCATGACTCCAAAAGAACTGAGCTCTTACCAGCAACTGGCCAGCTTATCTTGGTTTTGTTATTCCATAAAACGTATTTCTTTATGAATTCGTCTTATGCCTGTTTCTATTTAAAAGTACACTAGGGTAGTGGTTATTGTTGCTGTTTTATAATTCTCCCAGCTCTCCTGGGAATCTCCTGCTCTTCCATTGTAAGCTGTGACCCAGTCTGAATAATTAGCTGATATCTGCTGGATCAGCCAACACCCTTGCAGAGTGTTCTGGAAATTTCACTCTTGAGGTGGAGACTCAGACTGACTGCTTCCTGCATTGTGGCTTTTCCTTTTATCACCCAAAAGCAGGGGAAAGAGCTGAGACAAATGCAGAAATCTTAGAAGAAATGATCTGGTATCAATCTCCAGTTGTTCCGATGCAAAGTATTTTTTTTCTAGTCTCTAAGAACTTACCGTATCACCAACAGAAGCAGCATGACTATGTATTTTATTGAGTTAGTGAGTGTCTGGAGCTCATTTCCCTGATGAAAGGAATTAATAATTTTCATAGGAAGGAAAAAAAGAGGATGGAGTCTAATACAGGCAAAAGAGCAAACCCATGATGAAACCGAGACAATAATTGATTTAGACTTGTTTTTAAACTACTTCCATGGTGTTTGATCTGCTCTATGGGATAGGGTAAGAGTAGGCTGTATCTGGAGTTGTAGGATTCTTTTTGCTTTTAAGAATGCAAATCTTTGTATATGTGGAAGGTTTTGTTTTCCACACGTGCTGGTACTCTTAGCATGACTCCATGGGATGATGGGTCCCGCTCTGAATGGAGGAAAGGATGCATACATGTGACTGTCTCATGTAAAGCGGAAGCACCATCTCCTGGTTCTTACATTTTCGTTGTGCACCAACTTCATAGTGCTTTAGACATTTCCTGGATCTGTTTTTTATGCTCAGAGCAAATGGCCAGCCCATGCCCAGATCAACTGCCTTGCATGCCTGATTGTGTCCAGGATACATCACACTTGTTATGTGTGTGAATTGCATATGTATAATGATGGTGTTATCTAGGGTTTTTGGGCATCCAGAAGTCCCAGACAAGTGCTTGGCCCTGAACTCTGTTACCAGGGAGAGCAGGTGGAGGCACAAATTCTTCCTGCTTTGCCCTTTTAGTAAATTTATCTGGTTATAGCTGTACCAAATCTTACAGAAGTTGGGCATGCTTGGATGGCACTCTTGGATGTTGGGGATCAACTAGTCTGCAGGAGGAGTTTTTTTAACATGAGCTTCGCTGGTATTTGCAAAGATAACTTCACAGATCTGTGGATTATTGACAGCTTTGGAAGAGCTCCTGCACTTTTAGTTTGGCAAGGAATGGAAACAAGATGACTACAAGCTAGAGCTCACATGCTGAGATTCCATTGATATCCTTGGTACAAAGTAAAGGTTTTTTCCTCCTGCTCTGTGGTAACAAATAGGTGATGTATAAACACCTGCTTGTGAATGTGTAATGTAATTATTGCTATCGATTCTTTTTCAGGGTATGAGCATTATAGAGCAGCTAGATCCTGTATCTTTTAGCAATTACTTGAAGAAATACCATAATACAATATGTGGAAGACATCCTATTGGAGTGCTATTAAATGTAAGTAACTTCTGATTTGTCAAAGAATGTAACTTTTAGAAAAATGCTTGCATTTATTAAAACACAATATTGCTGTAGTATTCTTTAGTTCTAAAATAGCAAGCCTTGAATGAATTTATTTTTTAAGTGTTCTCAGTTTGGTCTTCAATTTTCATGTCTTGCATATAGACAAATGTAAGCTCTTAAAAGGGCTGAGGGTTTTCAGTTCCCTAAGGGAGATGAGGTACCACATTCCTTTTAATTTCAATGAAATGCAGTCATTCACTTTCTCGTGGTCCTAAATAAACAAACAAATCCATCTCCCTGAAGAAGTATGTATGTACTCTTTTGAATCAGTACTTAATGAACATGTATGTATTTTCTCTATATTGCTATTAGCTAGCTATTGTGAGTGCCTTGTGATGTCTGGCAGCCTTTTTTGAGTTTTGCGAATGTGGTGAGAGATTGCCTCTGTAAGTATTAGAGCAATGCACCATTAACTCCTAAATTGACAGCAATTAGAATTCAGATTACTTTCTGGTTACTGTATTCTATTTTGTTGATGCAGTGCAGACGTAAACCTGGCTTAACTTAGTTGTCTAAATTTGGTCACAGCTGCTTTACGCACTCCTGGAGTGCTGCAGATTTGTCATATTGCCTGAGTGAATCTCACTGTATTTTTACTGTAATTCAAATCTGAAACAGGAAGCATGTTAACTGTTTTTCAAAAGGGAAAACTTAATTCACTGGGAATGTAGTCTGAATGGAGAACATGCAGGGAAACCTTTTAAAGTGGAGTCCATAAAAGTTTGTATGAGCAATATCGATATTGGAGATGCATGTAGCAAAGTTCAGTACTATGACAACTCTGCAAATATACCCAACTCTTACTCTCAGATAGTTATTACTTTTGCAGTGAATCACAGCTAAATTTTGTTCATTCACTTTTGCCAATTGTCACACATTAATAAATTATCCTTGTACCTTCTTTTTCCTTAATGGAAGAAATAGCATCTGAAGAGTGTTAATAGTGCTGGGTTTTTTTCTGCTGCATCTATGTTTCTATATAAATTCCCCACGGAACTGGAAGCATTGTTTCTAAAAGATTATCATGAAAGGCTTAGTGTTGCTTTAGAGAACTGCATGGATGGTGCAGTGGGGCAAGTGTCAGTGAATGAAACAGCACAGAAGTGGGCTGCGTCCACTCGAAACTGGGAGGTGCTTATGTAATGATCTTATGAGAGATGGTGCAAGGACCTTTGAGAATGAGGAAATATAATTTCACTGATACCTTTTTTTGAACAGCTCTTGTTCTCTTTTCAGGCTATCAGCGAGCTCCAGAAGAATGGAATGAATATGAGCTTTTCATTTTTGAATTACGCTCAGTCAAGCCAGTGTCGAAACTGGCAAGACAGCTCAGTGAGTTATGCAGCTGGAGCACTTATGGTCCACTGAACTGCTGAATGCTCAGGGATGGCACCTGCACACACTCTGTATATGGGGTCCCAGCCTAGCCCTTACAAAGATACAGTCCCTGGTCTTTGGGTATACTGAAACCTCAAACTAATAGAACTCTGTTCTTTTCTAGTAGGTGTAGTCCTTCCTTAGTTTCAACTCATTTAAAAATGCTTTCTCGTTTAGGACAATGGAAGGAAGGCTGGTATCAGAACTTTTTGTGAGATTTTTCTTTTTCTTTGGAAAAGATAATGGCTATGAAGGCATGGTGGTAGACTGTCCTTAAAAATACAACATGTAAAGCATTTACCATATCCTAAATTTGCACTCTTTGCAGACCTGTGCACATATACTCAGCTTTCAGAATAGTTTTGCAAGTTGTAAACAGAAAAAAGGGGGAAAAAGGGGGTGGAAGCTTTTTAATAAAAGAAAAAAAAGGAAAACAATGCATTTATAAATGATTCTGTATTAGAATATAATAAAACTCCAGTATAGTCAGTTACTACCCGTGATGTGCAACAGATATCTTCTATTTTAGTTGCTAATAAAGGGCTACACAAACCAAAATAGTCTGATTTAAACTTATTGCTTTGTGTTCTGTATGTGGCTGCTTGTCATTAACATTCTTTATCCTCAGTTCTTAAGCCTGATAATTCAGCCGTTCTGTAAAATACTTTAGAATGTATTTTGTATTCAACATTTGTTGACTACTTCATTTACAGATTTTTTTATCTTAAACCTGCACTAAGAGTTCAGCTGTGCGAAAGAATTCGAAAAACTTTTTGTATAGTCTAATCTTTTTTGTTTCACAATTAATCTATGAAGTAGTATCTTTTAGTATGTGATACAAATTTGTATCAGCAATACACTTCTAATGATTTTTATGCTCAGTTTGATTATTCAAGTGAAATAGATGAAGTATTTTTGTTTGAAATGACTAAAAATTGAAAACAAGCAGTAGCTTGAAAATTATAGTTCTTAGAGTATCTGGCATTCATAGGCCACAGAAGCCATACAGTGCTAATCTCAAGCAATTATTCCTCAAAGATTATTTAGGAGGGGAAGGTAAGGCTTCTCTCTTTTATTTTTCATTTTTATTTTTTTATTCTTTAACTGTGGGTAGAATTGTTTCATGTTTTTTAAACCTCCCATGTTAAGAGTTCTTCAACTTTCTTCCAGTCAAAATAATGATGTAGTTATTTCAGTTGTCATTCCCAAAGACTTCCTTTTGTTCTGATAAGAAATGCAAAGTAGGATGCAGTATTGGCTCATTATCTAAATGGAGATTTCATTCCTTGATATTTCACCTGCTATCAAGAAACCTCCTGGTACATTCAGCTTTTCTAAGTGGCAGAGGGGAATTTGAGAATTCAGTTTGGATTATCTCTGAAAGTTGTGGGAATTGCTGCATGCAAAGTCTTAGCTGAAAGCATACCGGACATCTTGTTTATTCCTATTAAAATACCCTCTGCTTGCATCACTTCTATTTCCCTTATCACAGTTGGCCACCATTTAAATAACAGCAGGTGAATGCTCCATTTATAAAATGAACTACTTTGCAGATGTTCACAATCCATCCCAAATGCCAAACTCCTGTGCATGCCTCTTCTTTTAGTTGCCTTACTGCTCTGCCTTGTTCTTGGAATGTCTTAGCAGCAGACAGGGAAAACAACTTTCAGATTACTGTTGACAGACCAGTGAGAAGGCTGTGCCGGTAAAACTGAATCGATAGCCAGTCTTTGTAAATACGTGTCTGACTGTGCCTTATTAACAAAGTAGTTTGATCATAAAGTTTTTTTTTTAATCTTTGGTGAATACAAGTTTTATTAGGGCTTGGGTTTCTTTCAGTCTTATGCCAAATGTTTAACATCATTATTGAAACATACAGTTAATTGGAACAGTTGAGTATATACTTTCTCCCTAAGGTAAACATAGTAATTAGCTCCTGAATACCAATACCTAAGTTGCATCTTAGTTCTGTAAGATAGTTTTAATGAAAAAAGCCCATAACTGGAAGAGCTTCAAGGAAATTGGTCAGCCATTTTGCTCAGCATAATGTTATTAAAAATCTTACATTGAAAGCACTTCACATGTAAACTGTATAATGTATTTCAAAATAAAGTTTCTAATTAAAATGGGAATTTCTGTGCCTACTAGTAATAAGCAGCAATGACAGTTCAGAAACCCACTCAGAGAGAAATTTAAAGCTTTGTGAAACCTGTTCTAACTTAAAAAGCCCTTGTAAAAGCCCCCTTTTTTTTTTTTTTTTA
>VXAZ01009369.1:1685648-1784773 GCA_013399875.1 Gymnorhina tibicen
TTTTTTTTTTTAGCAGAAAATACCTGATTTCAAATAACTCAGATTTTTTGGGGGGGTTTTTTTTCCCTTTGGGCTTGGAAGGAGTTGATTTCAGTACTCTATTTCCTGGTGTGTTTAAGATGTGTCAGGAGGAAAAGCAGAATCTCCTGAAAAATCTTCAGTCAAGACTATTAATTCATTATTTTAGCTTCACAACACATTTTATTCTCATTTAAATATACATTTGGTTATAGCATATTGGGACAAAGAGTGTCTGGTTTAGACAATATTGAATATTTAGTCCTGTTCACTTTTCTGGAGGCTTCTTCTATGCATGGAATGACTGAGCTTTGACCGCTCTTGTGGTGCAGGAAATCCATCCAGGGACATGATTCCCATTTTAAGATTTTGGCATTTTAGAGAAATGTTCGATGTGTGAAAATGTCGATTAAAGTACTCCTCTGTTTTTCTGTTCTCATGTTGTTCACAAAGGAGCTTTATGTATTTTCTTTCCCTTAAATACTGCCTAAAAAGTTCTTTTCAAATACTATCCGCTGAGTTCGTAGTTCTTCAGTTTAATGTTTTTGACATTGAAATGGCATAATAGGTCTTCCACTGCTTTGTGTTTAGATCAGCAGAAGCAGAAGGAAGCAGAGGCAGAAACAGCATCACTCTGTGGGGCAGTAAATGCCTATGTGAACATTGGGAGCCACCTCCTGTTTTGAAACCCTCATGGCACGGAGTGAGTTGGGTGTAGCTGCTCCTGCTCTCAGCCTTTGTCAAGTGATAATCACAGTTTGGCTGTATTTGTTTGTTTTAGACATCACTACTTGAGTGGCTTTGATCCAGTGTTATTATTTAAGCTGGACTGCTACTCCAGTGCAGTTCTCCTTTCTCAGTGCCTTCAGAAATGTTGAGTTTGCCGTCACTTTTTTAGACAGCTCTTGCTCACTGGTTCCCAGTCAGGGGCTCGTTGCTGTGTCTGAGGAGTTTTGCATATTGCTTTAGGCTTTACTTGGGAATTTTGGATTGATACGTCAAGTAGTGACATGGGGGGAGAGAGAGGAGGGTGTCTGATACCTGCACACAGTCTCACAGTACTTCAGCATATTGTTTCTGTAGTTGTAGAGTTTTTCCATTTCCTGTTTGTAATTTTCCCTTAATTCCCTCAGAAAAAAAACATGCTCTTACCTGCATCAAAAGAAGCTTGGCTCTGAAATGGTATCAGTCACCATGATTTGCAATTGCTATTTCCTCAGGCTGAGTTGTGCTGACTAACATCTGATCCACTCTCAAAAAATTGCCAAACTATTGTGTTTCTGGAGAAGTGTTTAAAATCCATTTGCCTTCCTACATCAGTGGCAAAACTTCCTGAAAGTAAGCCTTGAAAAGATCTTTAGTGGGATCAAATAATGAATTTTGGGGTCCAGGGTAGTGCACATCAAAGCTGTGAGATGTTTTGGATAGGGACCCACAGTGCAGCCAGATGGCCTTTTCAATAGATGGTTGCAAAACATGACTTGGAATTAGTCATAGTAGGGGTGAAATGACTTTATTCGCTCAGTAATGCACAATCTATTGTCTCTAGAGACGTTTTTTTTTTTTTTTAATTTCAATTTTTTTTCTTATTTGATTTTGCCTAATTCTAGAAACAGTTCGTCCCTACAGACAACTTCCAGATACCTGATGTCATTTGGGGGTTATCTTATGCCAGGATTAGCTGAAAACTCAATGTTTGTTTCTTCATGTCTTTTCTGGTGCCTGTTTAGTATGTGCATTCCCTACTGCTGGGGTCTGAGGCATCTCTCCCATTGCTTATAACCCAAGAATAAAAATGCTGTGGTACTGATACATCCAAATTAAGACAGCAGTTATGTCAGTTTGTTTGTTTTCTTGCGGGCTGCAGGAGGGTGTGTTGGTAGAGGCTTGGATCTTTTTGGAAAGGACAGAGACGTGAGGAGAATGATCATAGATGGGGAAGAAAATGGTGGCTTTTCAAGTTTGATGTCGACAACCGTTCTGCTATCCTGTTTGTGAGCTGACATGCTGCCAAATACTGCCCAGTACAGCTGTCAGCCAGGTGCAGTGGTGGGCAGCCTATTACTGCTACTTCAAAGAGAAGAAATGCTGGAGGTTTCTTGTAAAGTGGAGCTCAGTTTGTTGGAATTCATGTTGTTTGTGGCAATCTTTAAGTTATAAAGGTAAATAAAGGTATCTTGGCCTTTCTGCAAAGGTGACAGGTGGACCTCAATACCCCCCAGGTTTCTAAGGTGATGTGTTTGGTTCTTTGGTGGATTTAAGAGAATATAATTTAAATAATTTTCTCAACCCTGTCATCTCGATTGATATAAAAATGTAGTCCCTATAAACACTTCTAGATACCTTTTCCAAAACCTGTGGAGCCCAAGTTATTTTATTATTAATTTCAAACAAAAGTATATTCTAATTCTAGTAGTTGTTTAAATCTCATTAAAGGAATTAGCCAGGGCCTCAAATTCTGCAGTGAGTGAAGCCAGTAATGAAACTTTAGACTTTAGTGTTCTCATACCTGCTCTGTATATGACAAAGACCTAAATGACAGAAAATAAAACATTGTGTTAAGCATCAAACTAGGAACTCTCTGAACCTAAACTTCTCAGATTTCTTTTTTTCTCTAGTGAGTTTTTAGAAAGTGAGAAATTACTTTCCTGAGCCTGTGACTGTAGCTTCACAAGACTGAAAAGTGCAGTGCTCTTGGATGACGTCCCTTTTTTGGTAAAAGATGTTTATTTTTCTGCTGAGCTCTTGCAGAAAGAAGTGGAGTGTTGACATCTTAGCGCCTGGGCTGCAGAGGCTTGTCTGAGCTGCTGATCTGTATGGGCAGGTAGGGAAAACCATCCCCTGGGATTTGTCGGCTGAGACTTAAATTACTTTTCATTTGTCTCCAGAATTGTTATAAAGATTTTGAGGAGTGAGCCTTTAAGCTCAGCTGTGATGAATAAGTGTTTAACTCATGCATATTTTTTACTGATAAATTTTTATTTCTCTTTATGATCACAGTCCAAAGAGCTGGTGTTAAAAATAATCTGTCAGTAAGATATCTGCTGTGAATGGGTGGTCTGGAAATGCAGACTGGCCTCACAACTGCTTTCAGAAAGAAAGCACATTTCTGCATTGGAAGGAATGGTTTTCTGTTCGCAGAGCTGCGCTGTAACCAAAAGCTTCTTTCAAGCTGTTCTGAGATAAACTGACTTGGTTGTTGCATGTGAGCACATATCTGTGGTATGGGCTCAGCCTTGCATCCATCAGATGGGCGGCAGGGCAACGGGATGCATTACTGACAAGTGCCCCACATATCTCCAAGCTGACTTCAAAGCACTGGGCTGATGGGGGGGAAAGTAATTCCAGTTAAGTGGAAAACAGGGATGTTGTGGTAGGTGTAAATCTCTGCCTCATGGAGACTGCGCGAGTAGTCTCATGTTCATTTAAAGAAAAAAAAGCCAAACCGCAGGAAACGAAACAGCTCCCCTAGACTTAAAAAAAAGGACAAGCCAACCCAAGCGTGTGTTAGTGTGAGGAGCAGGGAGAAGCCGCAGCGGGCAGGGCAGGGCTGGCCGGCGCTAGGTGTCAGTGTCGGAGCGCGGCCGCCGGGCTCCGACCGCAGCCACAGCCCCGGCGGCAGCGCCAGCGCCGCTGGCCTCGAGCAGGAGTAGCTGCCACTCTGTGTAAAGTATCAGATCCAGCCTTGCCTTTTCTACTTCGTCCTGAGCTTCTTGGCCATATCCAAAAGCCCCTTTTCCAACAACCTCTGTGTTTTAAATGCAAATCCTTGTTTATAAGTTAGTTTGGAGATCGTCACCTGCTGAATTATTGCTGTCAGAAACTACGGGAAAAATGGTAACAGGGTCTATTATGTACAAATGTTTTAGTTGACAAAGCTCATAACCAAACACGCCAAGAGAAGCGATGGCACAGCTCCCACCGTGCCTCTGGGCCCAGGCCTTCCTGCTCTGCTGTAACCAGTCTGGGTTTTTCAGTCCTGCACAAATTACTGCATTTGGTCTGTGTGGTGTTTCAGGAAGGGTGTTCTGCAGTCCAGGACAAGGTGGTAGCCTGGGTTACTGTGTGAGGGAAGGGTTTCTCCCACACTCTGCTGCAAGTGGCACTGCAGTTGGAAAGTGTTCAACACATGCTCCTGCTGCTGTGTCCCATGGGTTTTGGCAGCATGGGCTCACAGGGGCAGCTGGAGCTGTTGCCCTGCCCAAACTGGGGGCAGCAGGAGGGACGTGAGTGTCCTCTGTGGCGTCTCCCACCCTTGCACCCCAAGACTTTGGTCCTTGTGTTTGGTGTAGCCTGGCAAGTGGAGGGTTCCCACCTGTGGAGGGAGTGGGCACCCATTGAGCTGCGTATCTTTGAGCATCCTACCTCTGCACAGATATTTATTTTTTCAAAGCTTGGAAAAATACTTCTGCGTCTGACCGAGCTCTCACTGAAGTCAGTGGCAGACGTATCAAACTTCACATTCTTAAGGAGATTTGGAGCTGCTCCGGAAAGGGGTGAGGGAGCCAGGCCTCAGCCGTTGTAACCTGGGGAAAGGCTGTGGGAGGAGGGTGCTGGCAGCTCATGCAGTGGAACAAAAGCAGAGATGAAGAAGATGCACTCAAATTGTACCTGGACATAAATGTCCATGCTTTCTAGCCGTAAGCAGAAGTTTTGTTTATCTGATCTTCAGTTAATTTTACAAGATTATTCTGTTTATTATAAAAGGAATAGGAGTCAAGCTGCTGGGTTTTTAAATTTTATTGAAATACTGCTAGCTTTTCTTGACATATGAGCTTTTCCATGACTAGAGTTTCTTTTAACTAACCTCAGCTTTATCTGAGAGAGAAATCTCAGGCCAGATCCAACTTAATTTATACTTAAGTGGCATTCCAGAATGAAGTCAGAAGGTGAGGGTCTAAAAAGTCATGGCGGTAAAGGCAAAAATAGAAAGGAAAAATGAGAACATCCACTTGTTTTTCCTCCAACTGTCTCGTGCTGGAACAGGGTTGGGCCAGTGAAGAAATTTTGAAATTCATATTTTTCCCTTTCCATGCTGTGTTGCTTTTATCACTGGAGAGCAACTGGGCCCTGGCACCTTCTGATGTGCTGGAGTTGTGCCATCACTAGTCCTTACCAAGGAATGCCAGTGAAGGCCTAGCACTGGTGTTGCTCTCCATCCAGGAGCAGGAAGGTGTGTGCTGAAATGGGCACTGTAGCTACTGTGTCAGTGTTTATGTATTTTTTTTGCACGGGTGTAGCTGACAGGATGCTAAACATGCCCTTGTCCTGCTGGCTGTTGCTAGTACAGAGCTGTACCCTCACAAGAGGAAAGGTAAAACAGAGGTAAGAGACAGTGTCTCTCGGGCTCTCCAGCATCTTGCTGTACTGAGAGAAACAAAAACTGAGGGGGAAAGCCCAGCTTGGCCAGGGCCAGAAAGCGCGGTTGGCCCTGGGTGTTTTGGAAGCAGGGCCTTAAATGATCCAAGGCATTGCCAAAGCTCTGTGTGTTTCATCTAGGGAAATTTCACCACACTTCCTGGCAGCCTGTCCCAGCCTTTAGTTGGTCTCACATGAGAAGATTTTTTTGTCTGGAGAAAAAATTTGCCCTGAAATGACTTAACTGTCCATCACAGTGAATCCTTGTGAAGAGTGCCTTCATCATCTCTCAGTACCTAACACTGGAAGGCAGGAATGGAATCCCCCTGAGCCCTCACTTCTCTAGGCTGAATGAACCCAATCCCTTCAGCCTTTCTTCATGTGCCAAGGTCTCCAATCCTTTAACCATCTCGGGGCACTTAACCCCCATCCCCACCCACAAACCTGCTGGGCTGCCCCCAGTTTTTTAATGTCCTTCTCGACTGTGGGGGCAATACTGGGCACAGTGCCCAGATATGATGTGGGATAGCTGCAACACTTGACCTGCTGGGTTCAGTCTCACAGATACAGCACAGTTAGGTACTGGTACAGTCACTGCCATGGGGTATTTTTCATCACGAGCTTTCAAAATGCTGTATAAGGATGTTTTAGGAGTAGCTTTCAGTTTTGGCCCTCCTGAGATTTTTCAGAGTACGTCAAAACTGCTTCAGCCCTCCCATCTACAGATCAGAAGAATTAAGTCTTATTTTAGCTGCCCTCTTGCTTTTGGCATAGCAGACAAATACCTTCTGCAATGTATAACTCTAGGATGAAATTTACCAGGGGAAAAAGACCCTCTTAAAGAGTAAGAGGGGTGCATCAATTTTACACATAAATGAAAGGCAATGAAATCTTCCAAGTTTCTCCTATGTATACACCTCATGAAAGGGATTAAACTTTTTCTAAACTGTTCTGTAAACAGAACACCATGTTTTTCTGAAGTATTTCCCCGAGTAAGGTAACATTGACACAAAAATAAGCCCTGATTCTAATATTGATAACTTTATCCAAAGGTATATTCCAGCTGGGCAATTGCTCCACCAGATCCCTGGTGATGGGGTTGCATGTTCTGGATGAGACCTCATTGGCCTTCTTGCCCAGCTCTGTTGAACTTTTCATCCAAGCAAGGATATATGCCTGAGGTTCCTCATCTTTATAGCAGAAACCATGGTCCTTTTAATAGCAGCAGGTCATTAGTGACCTCCACTCTATCTGTCTTTACACAGAATCATAGAATTAACTAGGTTGGAAAAGACCTTTGAGATCATCAAGTCCAGCCTATGACCTAACACCACCTTGTCAACTAAACTGCGGCACTGAGTGCCACATCCAGTCGTTCTTTAAACACCTGCAGGGACAGGGACTCCACTACCTCCCTGAGCAGCCCATTCCAGTGGCCAGTCACTCTTTCAGTGAAGAATTTTTTCCTAATGTCCAGCCTAAACATCCCCTGGTGCAGCTTAAGACTGACCTCTTGTGGTGTCACTGGTTGCCTGTGAGAAGAGACCGGCCCCCACCTGACTACAGCCTTTTGTCAGGCGGTTGTAGAGTGATAAGGTCTCCCCTGAGCCTCCTTTTCTCCACGCTAAACACCCCCAGCTCCCTCAGCTGCTCCTCACAGGGCTTGTGTTCCAGACCCTTCACCAGCCTTGTTGCCCTTGCAGGCATTTGGAGAGATAGCAGTGTTACATCATGTGACATTTGGGAGATCCACCACCCATCTCTCATTCAGGATGCCCAAGCTTAAATTGCCTGTGGCAGATGTTTCTCCATTGTGTTCGTGGAAAATCATTGGTGTGGTGATCCCCAGCCCCCCAGCATGGTCCTGCCAGGGCTTTGCTGCCATTCCTGGGAGGCATTTGAGTTCAGTTCTCCTCTCTGCAATTTAATCCCATTTGCTTTCCTATCCCAGCAGACTTGTTAAACTCTTCCACCTCCTTTGCAGCTGCTGGTTTTGATTGTGAAAACCTTATTGTATCTCTTCTCATTTTTCTCTTCCCTGTCAGGAACAGCCTTAATTCTCTCCATTCTTTTGTACACCATGACTAGTTGCTCTTGTTGCTTTCCTCCAGGCTGCTGGTCAACACTTCCACAAACTGGAGCATCCAAAATGACTCATTTATGCTGAGACCAGACCGGTGCCAAATGTGGGGGAGTATAACTTCGTGTTTTCACATATGTCACCACTGCATGGTGTGACCCAGGATGATGCTTCCCCTTCCTTAGCAGCAAGTCACTGTGACACACACTAACACCTAAATTCAGCAGAACACCTCTATAGCCAAGTGTTGCCTTGTTAAATGTCTGCTCTTCTAGAACCCTGTGTCACGTTTGCACTTTTTCTTGTCCTTATCAAACTGCCTTCTGTTTTTCAGATACTTTCGCCAGTTTGGCTCGATCATTTTGAATTCCTAGGCTGTCTGCTCTACACTGGAAGTCCTACCCTAGCCATCATCTTCAAATTTATCAGTAGTATTTCAGGAACTCGGTATCCATTAATGAAGATACAGCGTACAGTACCATAGAGTGGCTTCAATGAAATCCATACTTAATGCACCCTTCTAGTTTGACAAGAAATTTACTGACAATGACTCTTAAAAGCAAGTTTTCTAACCAACTCTGAGCTGTCCTTGTAATGGTGTCACGTTGAGTCAAGTCACCTCCCCCTGTAACACACCATGTAAGAAAATGCTAAAACTTTACTGTAGTCAAAGCACATCTGTTGATTATGTAGAATGACGGTTTCCATTTTCATCCTCTCACAGAAGGAACCTGAAAAGGTTTGAAATGTTAGTTCCTCATTAATCTGTATTTGCCATCACTCATCTGCTTGGCACCTTTCCTGTATTTGCAAGTAGCCTGGTTTATTCTTACAGTGTTTTTCTGGGTACTAAAGTTCAGCCAACTGGTCTGCAGTTGTCTTTCTCCTCTGTCCCTCCTTTATTAAGCTCATCACTCCATTTGTCCTTGATCAGTTTTGTGGGACCTTGGTCACCCACTCCAAATTCTCAGGTAACCCCAGTCAGCTCTCAGATAGTTTCTGCCAGAGGTGGAAATACCTATGGGGAATTTCATGAGATGCAACCAATTTGAGAATGTTTAGTGTATCAAAATGATCATTTAAAATAAGTTTACATAGCTTTCTTGTTTTTTAGTACCCTGGAATCTCAGTCTTTTGATGGCAGTTCTGTCAGCTGTCCAATCACAGCTTGACCCTTCCAGTGGAAACAAAAAAAATTTAGACACAATTGACATTGGTAGATTTAAGTGATAGAAACGAGGGAAGGAAAGGACAACCTGGTTCAGTAAGTCCCATCTCCAGTGCCCATGACCTGTAACACCATGCAGAGACTACACAAATCTCTGCACCTAACAAGCCAAACCTGCTTTAGCATGTTCCTGCCGGGAAGCCCTTACCTGGGCTGCTAACACTGAAAAGGCCGGCTGAGCTTTTGGAAACCTGGGGGTTTGCCTCTTGCCTTTCCCCTTTACAGAGGATGATGTTCCTACTCCTGGCTGCAGCACCAGCACGCCCCTGGCTGCTGCCTTGCTGGGTGGGCAGCTGCTGCAAGCAAGACTCCAGGCACCACTGGAGTGGCAAAATGGGCTGAGGCTGGAAAGGAGGCCTGGGGGAATAGTCCTCAAGGCAAGAGGTGGCTGAAGTGGCCCAAGGAGTGTGGCCGCAGCGTGGGCTGTGACAGTCACAGGGCCTCTCCCTCAGCTCTCGGTGCCAAGGGGCAGAGATGCAAGGCTTGGACTTGTGATCCCTTGGTGCAAAGCTTTGGCTGGTGGTGGAACAAAGAGGAGAAAAAATACAAACAAGAACTCTAGGAGGGAGCCTGGGAATGGCAATGCTCATCATTTAAAGAATGTTTTTGCTGACTTTTATACAGGTTCTTCATCTCATTTCAAAGGGAAAGACACTTTATTCAGGGATTCACTCTTTCCTGCAGCAATCCACGACTTGCTTATGACTTGCCTACGGCTTTGTGATGGCTGTGCGGTTTCCAGATCTCCAAATTTTTTATGCAGCATCATCCCAGATGAGATGCCCTCAGAAATGTCCCCAAGCTGTACAAATGGGTTAATCATCCAACAATCTCTTATTTCAAATTCAGTACAGTATTATACAAGCATTCATAAATGATGATCTTTGAAAATAAGAGCAGCTTTACATGCAATTGTTTGTTCAGGCAACGTACAAAGCAAAAATTTTTTGGAATGCTACATTATTGGTTTTTTTTTTTAATACCAGTGGTCCTTTAGTAAGTGTTAATCTCTGACAGATGGCTCTGTCCATCTGGTACTACTGAAGAGTGTAAAAGTCTAATTTATGTGGAAAATTTATTTAAAATTGTGTATTAATTAGAAACAACTAAAACAACTGATCTTTTCATCCTGGGAGAGCATGATGGTGCCAAAGCACTACTAATAAATTCCACTGCCAAGAAGTGGGAGAGAGTTTGCAGACAGAACTCATGGCATGAATACTTTTTCTCCTTTCTTAGTTGTGAAATACTTCTAAGGACAAAAATCCTGTGAACAAAGTGCAATGTCCCTCACAGATAAATTCACACAGGTTCTTCTCGTGCTGAAGGAAGGTGTGATATCAGCCTGTTCTTCATTCTCTGGTGTGAGGGAGGGCATCCATGGGGGAAAGGCAGCCCTGGATATTCTGGATCTGAGTGTGCCTGGCTCAGTACAACACCTGAAGGGATGTTGATGGACTACTATTGCTGCTTCTCCCACCAGACAACAACTTTATCCTCATCCTGCTTGCTGAGAAGCCTGCAGCTCTTGCTGGCTGCCCCAGCAGTTTGGGGTGCTGAGGGTGTTGCCAGGAGAAGGCAGTGGGGGAAAGCTGAGCACAATGTCTGCAGCGTGGGAGAAGAGGAAGGAGGGGGAGGAGGAGGTGGGTGTCTTCTAGAAGGTCTGCAACGTGGCTCAAGTAGGGAGCTGGATCCACATGCAACCAGGCTTTATCAGTCTGGCTGATCGTGGAGCAGTGTTACTGTGCAAGTATCAGCTTCAGAGAAGTTAAAAAGGCAGGAGAGGCCCTGCAACTGACAGTGGCACAGAAACTTACAATAAAACATAGATTTTACTATCTTCACAGCACGATCCCACTACCATGGTGACCTGTCTGGTGAATACACTTGAATTTTTTGGGACCTTGACTGGCTTGCTGCATTGCTCAGGGAATCTGAAAAGTTATTTCAATGTGATGTCATACTCAGATAATAAAGCACACTTTGACCATGACAAGATAAACATTTATCTGTTATATTTTCTTCTTTTAGCATCATCAAGTACTCAGTTTGAAGAGAAACACCACTCTTAAATTTGTCCTGAAATGAAAAAAACATTCTTCTAATGCTGTTTCAGAAAAGTTCTTTCTGTCTGCAATTGGCAAGATGATTGTCTTACCTTGGACTGTGAAAGGGTTGAGTATTGTTTCATGCTGAAGTAAAAATATTATTTCGTCCTGAAGATCAGAACAGATTACTCAGTCTTCTTCCAGCAAGCAGATTTATATTTAGAATGACAATACATAAGGTTGTCTTAGCAATGGTAGGTTTTTTTCCTACAAAAACAGTGTTCTGAAGGTAAATCCTTAGACAAGACTGCTTTGCGTTAAAAACATGTTTTCTCTTTCATGACTGCCAGGTCCAGTTAGCCTCTTCAATCCGTGTGGAAAATTCTTAGGTGATTTATTAAAAAGGAAACTAATCAGAATTTTGCTATGCAATAGCAATCTACTAAAATGCTATTTAATTTCAGTAAACATGTATTTTTCTGGTGGTGTTATAATAGTGAAGTATCTGTCACCAGAAGCATCATTTCTATCAAATTTCAACTGCATAATTTTGAAGGCTCTAAACCATTCTTTATTTCCTTTTAAATGCTCTATTATTATTCCCTAGCAGCAAGAGGTGAATATCTCTGAAGTTCAAAGCCAAGCTTCAGTCTGCATTGGGTGCCGGGGGAAAGCCATCAGGGTGCTGGTCTGTGAGCCTGAAGAGCTGAAAGTGGATCCATGGTCCACCACACTTTGCCTGCACAACTGTCTCTAAACTCCTGACTAAACTCCCACTGTGCTGTGGCACTGCAAGGCTGCAGCAGTCCATCAGGGGCACTGACATGGAAACCAGAACCTGAAGCTCATACTTGTGATACAGGAGACAGAGGAAGTTTGGCACCCCTTAAAGAGGATTAGAAACCAGGCATACTATGGGTTAGCATGCCTCTACAGTCTGCTTTCAAGAGACATATTGAGAAAGGTCAAGATCCAGTCCCTTCCTCCAGACTGTGGTCACCCAAGCCTGGGTCCTCTTTTGAGGGTTAGTGCTAACAGGTTGCCTTTCAGAACCAAACAAGTCTTTCCATTGTTCAAAAGCAGGAAAAAAAAAGAAAGGGCATTGGTGGTAATGTTTAAATTTTGTGTTAGTGGTTTGAACACGTGCTCAGGAAATGTGACACATACTTTTTAAACTTTTCTCAGCTGGAGGATGTTTAAACCCACATGAGAGAAAATCAGCAAGAAAGAGCCTGTAGCTGAGGGATGAGAGTGCTCTCGGGGCAGAGGGCAGGTCTGCTTACACATTGCATGCTAGTCTTTGGACAAAAAGCAAAAATAATTCTGGGAACACAGACTGGAGCTTTGCTGACCTTCTGAGTTGTAATTCCTCTATCCTGGTCTCTTCTTCTGTGCTCTGGAGAGCTGCATTTGTACTGCCTCTGTCCAAGGGTCCTGGCCCTGTGACAGATACTTAGAATTATTACCTTGAAATAAAACTGCCCTGATAAAAACCTCACAGAGGCAGGGCAAAGGTGCTTTGTAACTGAGTGCTGGTTTTTGAGGTTGGCCGCTAGCTCACAGCCTGCATTTTACCTTTATCAGCTTTATGATAAAAATTACCAGCACTTCACCTCGACTGAAACACATGTCCTGAGCTCAGTGTCTCGATCTAAAAACACACATGGTGGTCACAGCATCGGCAGGCTTTCATTCCCCACACACGGAATTAAAAGCAGACTTGCAGTTCTTCTCTCTGGAAATACCAGCTCAAAAGGGTTGCAATGCACTCAGACACTTCAAAAGAGAGTGGCCCTGTTGGAAAAGGTCCTGTGTGAAAGCTGCACTGTAAGCTTTTCGCACCTTCCCAAGTGCAAACAAAGACAACAGAAATCTTGTGTTGTAGTGGAGACAAACCCCTCTCAGGGTTTCCCATGGCCCTTGCTGGTCAGGCTGAAAGCCAGACTATCTGTGCTGGTGGGAGAGGCCTGAGCCCATCCCTGGAGAGGCACACATTGCCTGAATGTAAATAACTGAAGCAGAAGAGAATTAAATCCAACAGCTATTTAGAATGAAATTCACAAACAGATCTGCCCTTCCAGTGCCAAGGGTGTGCTCTGTGGAACCGAGGCATTTTATTGTAATTCTCATGCTACCAGAGGGTCTCTTAGAGCCCAGACTCCCACAGCCCAGGGAACACGGGACAATTCCAGAACTGATTAAAAGTAGTAATTCAGATTCTAGCTGTCATGAGCTAGAGAGAAGTTTGAAATTGTTGTTTTTTATTGAAGAGTTCAAAGAAGCAAAAAGTCATGGGCATTTTTTTTTTTTAATGTAATTATTTTAAAACTAACCCCTTTATATAAAGAAAGAGCCTGATGTGTGATTTTTTTGGCAAGTGTAACTGGCAATTCTGTGAGTGGGACTACCCTGCATTTGCTAGGTCACTTTGCATGTGCTCCACCATATGCACATATTAGAAATTAGGACCCTGATGTCCATTTGCCAGCTACCTGGCTGTTTGGATCTGTTCTGGAGATGCTGCCCAACACTAGTTAGTATTTGTATTGCAGCATCTGGTGCTGTCCGTGGCGTCCCTATAGAAAGAAACACTTTGGAGGGAGCATTCATAGTCAGGATGATCACCAGGGGCTTGATGCCCACAGCACCACAGGGTAGTTTTAAGCTCTGTTCTTTCCCATAGATGAAGCCTTTTGGAACCTGTGGAAGAAGTGCCCAGAATAAAATACAGGTAAAACAGCTGAACTTCTGCTTTAATCGTTCTGCCATGACAGGAACTATTTCAGATAGATTAAGATAAGTAGCAGATAAGTAGCACCACATGGAAATAATGCTTCTCCCACAACAGCAGGATTTTTGTGCTAACATTCAGCTTTGCAAGACTTGACATGCAGACATGGGAAAGCAGCGGGAAAGTTCACAGAGCAACCAGAGCTCCATATATAACACGCTCTTTCCTCTTACCCCTAATCATAAATGGAGTAGGCAAGATTTGTTTTCTTCTTCCTCCCCATTTCTTCCTTTTTGCAGAGAAAGCAAGTTCCTCCAGCCAGTCTGATCAGGGAGCAGTTGGAAAAAAAAAAAAAAAGAAAACAAAAATGGGAAAGTTTATAAAAACTGAATGCATGTTTCTTTCCCAGAAGAAAATAAATGGATTTTGAGAAGATAACCAGTTCTTGACACAGGAAGCTCATTCCCCAAAGCCAGTACTCAAGCCAAGAGGTCAGGTCTCGTACCTTGCTGTTTGCATGTTACTAAGCTGGAAGGTTTATGGTTTATGCTGTGACTATGAGGGAGTGCAAGCTTTCAGCCACACAAACAGATCCTGAGGCTTTAACACAACATCAGCTTGTCAGTACAAAGTAACATTTAATTAACCTAGAAACTGTTACCCAGGGGTTTGTCTGAGCAACAAATGATCAAAGAAGATGTCTCTCCCCCATTTCATTGGTCTGGTTTGACTCCCTACAAAGGGATGTTTTGCACTCTGAGCGTGGAGGGGGGATGTTCTTCTTTGAAGTTGTTTCAAGTGCTTTTGGCAAAGGTGGTAAGAAGCGTGATGTTTTCAATCTTCTCTTTGCAAAAAAATTACCATCTGCAGAGGCCAAAGCCTTTCCCCTAGAACTGCAGAAGAGTGCAAAAGGCTGCTCCTCCAACAGGTGGTGAACTTCTTCCTGATAAACCTCCTGTTCTTTTATACTGGCTTTTTTAGAAGTCAAGTAAAGGCCCTCTTGCTCAAGCATGGCAAGTGATGGATCAAAGGACATGTTGCCCAGTGGGTCTGTAGTAAGCTGGGACAAGAAACTGGATGAGAGCTGAGCCTAAGACAGATTGTTAAAAGTTTTGCTCTTGGCAGCACTTTCACCCCCAGCCAAACCTGAAAGGAAGCTGAGCTGGAGCTTTACGCAGCTCAACTCCCTGCTTAACACACTGTTCCCAAAGTGAAAGGCAGCAGGCTTCAAATGGAACTTTTAAGTGTCACATAGTTTTATTGAATTCTGTTTCCTGATCCAGAGGGGAAGGAGCAGCAGCAGGGAGAAAAGGGGAGACCATCCTCTTCAGTGGTGTCACAAACTAATTAAAGTGATTAAAGTCATGCTGTATCCACGACCTTAGAGGACCTGCAGCAAAGACACAGCAGGACATGTGGCTCAGTGGGTAACTGTTTACATAGAACCCCATACAAGGGCTCATAATGTATTAAATCCAGCCTTCTGGCAGGAAGAAAAAAAGGCAAACACACACACAGACCCCACAAAATGGACTTATTTTGTATTTCTGGAAGAGATTTATGAAGAAAATGAAGATGCTGTTTGATAAGGAATTAAGAAGGAACTGAAGACAATATGCTTATTGGAATCCCAGAGGTTCTTTAAGGACACCATTTTAGAGATTGAGAATAAATGCACTTTCAAATGAATAAAAACTCTGAAAGACCCCTGACAAGGCAAAGAAGTCAATGTGGTTAACCAGCAAAAGCTAACAGAAGTTTACAAAAAAAAAAAAGAAAAAGATTATTTCAAGCAAGGAATAAAGATGATGTCTGTCAAGTTAAATGTGAAAACATAAAAAGGTTGGACCAGATAAAAGATTTTCAAGAGCAAGTCACCAGAGGCAAAAGCCAATATTAAATGTTTTTAAACACATCAGAAGCAGGATGTGTTTGTAAACACATCAGAAGCAGGAAATTGTTAGGTTATGTAATGAAAGCTCATTTGCACACCCAGAGAGGAGCACAGAGTGTGGGGGGCATATAACACCCTGCCCAGGTCCTCCCAGGCCCATCACAGGGACCGTCAGACCACCAAAGGTCCATCTCCAGAAGCCAGAGGAGCACAGAGGCCCAAGGGCAAGTGGGAATTCAAATCAAGGATCCCCAAAGAATGAGGGAAGAACTTCTCCAGGCTCCTCCCAGGGCTGTCCCTAGAGTACTTCAGCCCTAGCGTCCAGACTTGAAACCCATCCTGAGGTGTCATCGGGAGCAGCTCTCCAGATCTCCTTTTGATCTGTGAGGGTCACTGTCTTGAGCTCTAGGACACATTATGGGAAAAGCAGTTTGGAATTATTCGTGCCTTGTGGCAAGATGCTTAGAGGAGGACCCAAAGGAGGGTAAAGGCAGGGATTTCAGTGACTTGGAGTGCTTTGTGTGCCTGGATCTACTGGAATGCATTTCTAGTCTCACTACTGGCTTGACCTGGGGTATGGAGCTGTGGCAAACTTGCCTCTCTTGAGCTGTCAGATCCAGCATCATGTATTTCACCCTAACAGAAACCAGCCAGAAGTCTGTGGAAGTAATATGATATCGAGGTGTAAGATGAACAAGCAGGACAACAACATTAGCAGGAAAGTTTTGGTGTCCATTGTGTTGGACTTCAGCCTTCCGTTATGGCAAAAAAAAACTTCCTGAAACTAAAAAATGAGTAAATGAGACTTCAGAGGTGCTGATATGAATAATGTTTGGTTAGCAGGGCCAGAAGGTATTCAGACCAGGTTTCTGAATATAGCTATAACTCAGATATTGAGTCATGAAGCTACTGTTGGATATATAATCCATCTGGGCATAATACCTCAGCTGTGGTGCCACAGGAATGGAAGATGATAGATCGGACACTAATTTTTAATCCAGGAAACAGATGAGAAATCCTGACTTCCACTCAGGGTCACGGCACAGACTAAGACTAGTAGTAACAGAGATAAATGTGGAATGTTGAGAAAGATTTTATACTGTGTAGAGAAAAGTCACAATGTGTGTTGGATTCCTTTGAAGCTTTTCAAAAAGAATTAAATTGCCAGGGGGCTAGAAGGAAGATAATTTGAAAATCAACAACTGGTTGAATAATAGAAAACAAAGTTTTCCCAATGGAGAAAGGTCTTCAGTGGAATCCCTAAGGAATCAGCAGTGGAGTCTCTGCTCTTCAACATGTACATAAAAAAATCAGACGTGTGAACAGTGAGGCAACAAAGTTTGTTGACTAAAAAAATCTACTCACATGTATTATGCCTATTTGAGTTCAGTCAAGGTTTTCAAGTCATGTAATGATTTACAAATGGATCTGCAGCGGTAAAAATGGACGAAGTCACAAAAAGTCTAAGACATAACTGAAATTTAACCCAGGTGCAAATGTTTTACGTTTAGTAGCCGGCCACCAGGGGCTCCTCTGTAGTCGTATGTGCAACCAGTTTTGTACTAGGCCTGTGGTAGTTTTGTGTAAACCAGTGACTGGGAAAGTATTGTCTTCAGCCTTTGTGATGTGCTGCCTTTAAGGGGTTTCTGAAATGCAGCAAAGAGAAGTAGGCATATTTTCAGTAATCAGAATTTACTGTGGAGCACTGTGAGCTTCCTCATAGTTCTACATTAGAAAAGACAGAAAACCAACCATCCAAACTGTGCTTCCCTAAACTGTAATATCAAATGAAAGAGTGCTAGGGAAGGCCTGGCTAGAATCATGGAATGTGGAAACTCTTGCTTTTGCCCTTTCCACAAGACATGTTATCCCTATTGCAGAAGAAAAGCAAACTAGTTTAGCATTATTTATACTTGACAAACCTATCTTAGCCAATACTCATCTTCTTTGTCTTCCATATATAGTTTGTTCATTTTTTCCATCAATATTTTTTCAATGGAAATTTCCTTTCATCAAGCGATAATTTTCCATCTCCATTCTACATCTTTTGAAGTTATCCCCTGTGGTTTTGTTTTTGTCATCTTCAGGCCACCGTGTTTGCCCTCTGTGGGTTTGCATCATTCTGAGGTTACTTCCACCCAGCCTTCAGGATATCAGGCTGAAGTTTATTTGTTCTAGTCCCCTTGAAAACTTCTAAATTATCTGAATAATTTCTATGTCAGGCTTTGCATATTTTCAAGTGAAAACTTTCATTTGCATCTGATTTCAATTTTTTCAGATACCTGCTTCAAATACTTTTGCTCACTCAGATGCAGCCAAGAACAAGCAAAATGGAAAGGCCAGAGAGACAATTTCACAATACTCTTAACTAAGCCTCAGTTAAAAAGAGACTCAGCAAGGGCCGAGCCCTGTCTCATTTTCTAGGCATTTTACAATAACTGAACAGAGGAGACAAATGCAAATGTTACTCCAAAAGCACCTGGAATACCGATTGAGAACCCTTCATTCTCATATTCAAAAGACACCCACTATCAACAGAAATCAAACTGGTAGAAGAACCTCATGCATTTTAGGCAAAAGCTGAATGCTCCAGAGACAAAACCCTACTGAGAACAAAAGAGGAATGATGAGAGTTCACAGCCAAACCACAGAGTTTGCAGTCTATTTGTCAGATTCTTGGCCTAAAGATGACAGCCAAAGAAGGGACAAAACTCTGCACTGCACTGCCTCATTCCCTGGAGGTTTGTCCATCTGTCCTCAAGCCTCAGGGTAAAGGCCTGGTGATAACTAAGTAGCAAAACTTTTCCCCAAGTGTCTTTCACATGGCCTGAAAAAAGAGACTAACAGAGCTTGTGAATCTCAAGTGGCAAGCCTTTAGCACTGGGTGCCATCCCCAGGAGCAGAGCTGCTTGAGTCAAGGGTGACTGTGGAGAGAGTCAGCTCCTTTCTAACCATGCAGATCCAAAGCTGAGATACTGTCCAGATCTTGATGAGATCTGATGAGTCAACACTGGACACTTGTTCTGCAAGATGTAGGCGTTGGGAGGATGGGGTTAAAACTGGAAGATTTGGTGATGAGGGAATGGTTTTCACTCGAAGCAACCTTGCAGATGGGAATTCTAAGAAAGTCAGTGTGGGAAAACTCCATGTATTATGGCTTCATCCTCTGCCTGCTTCAAGAAGTAGAATTCCTGTGTAGAGATAACACTCTAACAGACATGTTTCAGCCTCCTTCTGTGAGAGAGAGAGATCGTAAAACCACAGCCTTGTGATAAACTGTGTGTGCACGAAGCCTTTTAGGACGAACTGAGCCTAACGGAGCCTGTGTCCCTGTGTGTCTCAGCTGCCTGGCATTGTTAGCAAGGTAATGCAATAAATCTCTTTGCATTTCAGCCACGTTTTGGTGGTTGCCCTGGTTTCCTGTATGTGTCGATTCACATGGTAGGTCAAAGAAGATCCCCCCAGGCTCTTGACACTGCCACTTGTCTTCTGTGTCCCACACTTTAGCCCAAAGCAAAGCAGAAGGGAGCTGGTGCAAAAATTTGGGAGCTCAGGAGCCAAGCCCAGACCACTTACCCCAAACTTTGTCATACAACACCTCCTATAAGACTGTTTTTTGCTGTTTACCCTTGGTAGTGCCTAAGACTCATCAAAAGACTGATTTTGTTAGTTCTGTGGATCCCAGAACTCCCATGTGCTGCTTACAGAAAATTAATATTCACTTTCCTACTTCCCAATACCGCTCAAATGGAGAGGAAGCCATCCCTCAAAAGAAATCCATCTCTTTAGGAGAAATTCCAACAGTACCACAATTACATGCTTTATATAGGGTGAGTCACAGAAAGTCATGGGAGGAAAATGTTTGAAATAAAACATGAGCTATGAAGCATCAGTTCTTATCTACAGCTTTGTTAGAGACAATAAAGATAGAAAGTAAATTATCTACCATCGTAATCAAACCTCTCAAATGGGCTGCAAAGAGCGTGGCACCAAAATGCCGCGAGTTATACTGTCTTTCCTTGAAATGGAAATGTTACCAAACATCAGCCAAGGCTAAATTACTGATCAGAGAGGATGCAGTTCCAAATGTTTTCCATGTAGCATCTAGCTCAGAGTGTTTCAAATCACTCCCCCAGAGTAAAAGGTCAGGCATTAAACAATTTGCCAAAAGAACAGATAATGTCTGTGGAAGAAACACAAACATTAATTAAAGAAGAGATTACATTGATCAAAAGAGGCACTCAAAACACCAATAAACAACCTGGAATAACTTCCCGAACAGAAATAAAATCAAGACAGAGCTGCAAGCTGTACAGCACGACTCAGGAAAACCTCCCTTCCCTACTTAGTAAAACAGTCAGTGTAACTGTGTCTACCAACTGCACCTCTGGCACAAAACATAAATCTATCAGCTCTTGGAACATGCACTGTATGAAGAAGAGACCCACACTTTGAATAGTTCACAAAATACTTTACAGAAACTGAGAAGGAGACAATTGCTGAGCCTCAGACAAACTACTGAAACTCAAATGGTTGATAGTGTGTGTGCACCATCACTGGTCCAGCACACGCAGCAGTTTTCATTCTCTTTAGCTGGTGTCATTTCCAGTTGCCAGGCTTTAGGTATAGAGACATGCACCTCAATACATTGATCAGGCATGCAAAACAAGGCAAAATCCAGAAAAAAGATCACTCCTATCCCATCTTCAGATTCATACATAAAACCAACTGAGCATATCCTTCTCAGGGCATGATGAGAGCAAAAATATCCCTGATTCCCTGCTCCCAAGCTCAGAGGGTGTAACCCTCTGCCAAGATGGTTGTCACTCAGACCAAAAACTCACAACTTGTACACAAACTAGACACTGAGTGGACACATATGAAGAACACTCCATTAACATTAATCACAAGAGAAGTTAAAGCAGCATCCTTAGGCCTTGCCATTAAAATCAGACTTCTCACAACTCGTGTCAAGAGCAGCCCTATGTAGGTGACAAGAGAGACAATGCAGGTTTCTCTGATGCACCCAGCACCAGATGCTGTTGAGGGCCAAGGGACTCTGGACATTCTTTTATGTAGCAATTCCTTCACTCCTAAATAATGTGTTGGAAATTTGCCTTGTAGATCGAGGTGAGATATGGCACCAGCTTTTGGCTAAAATATAATGCTGACACTTTGGTGCAAGAATGTGCTTGAGCAAATTAATTTTAAACTTTATAATTTCACCTTCAAGTAAATTTATAGGTCTTAAACATGTGCTTAATGCAACTGTTTTTGCGAAATAGGCTTGAGAATAACCACATACACTTGAGGTAGGCGCTCAGAAACACTGAGGTGAGTTGGAAGGAGAGAAATGCATTTGGTGTCACCAAATGCCACGCTTTGTTCCAGCCACGAGCTCTGTTTGTCGTTTGTATGATGACCCTTGGCAGACAAACCACGAAGTGGAAAGGTTTGATCACACACAGGCAGGGAGAATATTGATGAGCACCTGATCTGGTGCACGAGGAGGCCATTTTCACGGATGGGGAACCCGTGCTGTGAAAGTGTGACAGATGGCGCGTGGCTGGGGTTTGGTGCAGAGGGATTAAAGCCAAGTGGGATAGAGAGGCACATTAGAGAGGGAGAGGCATATGAAATACGGTGTGTAAAATGGCAGCAGACACCTGTGATTAGGGACCTGCCTCCTGCCCTTCCTGTACTTCCTGGGTTCCTCTAACTGGATGGGATCTGACTTGAAGAGAAGGCAAAGGGCTGTGAATTGCTGACACCTGTGTTACTCCACCTCTGGGCATGGGTGGCCCTCCCAGCAACCCAGTGTCACTCTGGCTGCACACTGTGGCAGCCCCCACCGTATTCTCATTAGCATTTACGGCAGCTGCTGTATCTAAGGCTGCAGCTGCCAGGACAGCTAACGAGGTGTGTCTCACAGCACCGCTTTCATGAGCCTTTACAAGGTGCTGTTAAGAGCTGTTTGCTCTCACGAAGCTCAGCGTTTGAACAAGATGTAAACTGTTCTGTGGAAACCCAGCACAAACCATTGAGACACTGAGATGCCAGTAAAAGAAGATATGCAGGACACTACCAGACCCTGAGGGTCTAAGCAGGCACTGCAGAACTGTGTTTACTTTCCAGTGAGCTTGTGCATATCCGGAGGGCATATCAGTGGGGATTACAGTGCAGCAAGGTCTCCATCACAGCTCTTGCTGTGTCTGCTGTCTCAGAGTCACAAACAGGGATGAGACTGGCTGTGTGCACATCACAGCTCAGGATACTTTTGTGCATAATTTCCTAGGAAATTGAAGTGGCCTTGCATTCTTTTTTACTCTTTTACCCTGGAGGAAGTGATGAGATGAGAGTTCCCAAGCATAGGTGGAGCGCCAAGAAGTGAGGCTAGCCAAGAAGGGCACTCAGTGACCTCTGCTACTACTTTCAGGACCTGGAAGAGCTTGAACACGGGGTTTTGCATCCTAATGAAAGACTGGCAGAAGGCGCCCTAGAGCTGAAATCCCTGACGAGCTATAACTGCACTTCATCTGCCTAGAGGCATGTGAGCCTCCTCAGTGTAAAATTCCTCAGTGTGGGGCAGATGGATGCTTACCCAGGTTCAGACAGCCTGGGTACTTATCCAGGTTCAGACAGTGCATTTGTCTGCAGATGGAGATAAACTGTAGCCAGTTCTTTGCAACCTGATGTGAGATGCAGGACCTGTTACTGAGATGATTCAGCTGTGATCAAATTCTGAGCTGGTGAAAAAAATAAATTAAAACCCAAGGCAAATTCTTACATTTTGAACCTTGTAGACATAGAAACAGCAACACAGACATAGGCAGGCATAGACAGCAACATTTCTGACATTAAAAATTGCAATGTAACAGTGAAAGGGAAATGGGAAGGCTGAAAATAAACTGAAGGATTTGGATTGCAATCTTCCATTTTAAGTCATTTTATTTTAAGTCATACAAATATTATTATTTTGAAATTTTGTTTTAGAATTGATACAAATGAATGAAATTTCAGGGGAATTGATTTTCCATCTGTTTTTAAAATAGTGGAGGAAATCAACCTTTAGTGGGTAATAAGTGATAACACAGAGTTCTTATTAATTTTCAAACTTGCATTTAAAATATTGCATGGATGAAACAAACTCTTTGAAAGGAACTGATTTTCACTGAGTAAATTCCTGTTCATGCCAGCTGAAGCCATAATTTGGGCCAGATGTCTCAGCAATTCACAGCTTGTAATAGATGAAGAATTGTTGTGATTTGCTTTGAAACACATGATGGGGTGAATTTCAATTGTCAAAATTCTTGTAAAATTGAAGCAGGGTAGGTTCCTGCTGACCAGAGATATTAATGAAAAATAGCTAGCAGCAAAAGAATGGAAAAAAATGAGTGGCAAAATGCAAACCAGGGAAAATAGCAAAAGCTTGAACAGGAAGCCCAGTCCTTGGGAAACATTTTGACACCCAGAGTATGAACCTATCTTCAGTGGGATCTGTTGTCCCCATATTTCAGGCCACGGGTGCTTTCAGAGCAGCAAGGGTTTTACATTGTAAAGCACCAGGAACGCGTCGTCGCTCCTTGAAGCAGCACTGTTCCCAAGTTAAAAAGGGAGACAGTCTGGAGCCTGCAAATGAGAGACATACAGCCTTTGCTGGAATGTGTAATGACAGCTGAGAGTTGCTTGGTTTCATAAGCGTCTGGGATTTTCCAAGACACCTCGGGTGCTTAGGTGCCCGCTGCTCACTGGCATCCACTGAGACTACGGCGTGCGGCTTTCCTGCACTCCTGACGGCGCCTTTAATTGTGATGGCTGGAAAGGGGCCATTCCTTTTTGGGGGTAACCTGTTTGCTTCTGGCATAGAAAGGAATATCAACTCAAAAATATTCTCATCAAAGGAGGACAAAGATACATGGGCCTAGGAGAGCTCAGCTGCCAGGAAGCCCCAGATCCATGAGTACCCAGTGTCCATTAGTCATCATGAGGGGCTGTGGCATTATCCCACATCTGCCCCTGTACCTCAGGTCTGAGCATCCCTTTGGCAAAGCCATCCACTGAGATGCTCGCAGGGTTTCCACAGGAGCCAGCATGTTGTAGGTACATGTATTTCATGAGTCACTGCTCCAGGCAGCAGGAATACAAAGCTGGAGTACACCAAGGCCTCCTCCCACACAGGTATCCCTGCTGGACGCAGGTCAGAGTTTCTTAGACTTCCCTAAGAATCCAAAAGAAAATACTCTTAAAAGCACTTTTTCAGTAATTTCAGAAACAAACCAAAGATGCAAAGTCATCCTATGCTTAACATCTGCTAGAACTAGGAAATCTTCCCCAGCCTTACCTCAGCATCCTACCATACACACCAATTAGAAAAACTAAGCTTCTCTGTGCTGGTGAAGTTTGTTTAACATTTGACTTGTAGCAGTGACTGCTCGATGCCAGCCTCTCAAGAAATGACAATTTCTTTGACACTTTTCATCTGAGCGAAGAGCATGGAAAAATAAAAAAGGAAACCCTATTCAGTCCAAACTGACAGTGCTATGGTAAGGAAAAAGCCTTCATAAACCCAAAGAAAACTCAGGTTGATGTCCCCAAAGTAAAACTCACTATTACTAGCCACTGTTGCATAAAGCAAAGAAATTCTGCCCTGAAATTGCAGTTAAATTTAAACACACATTTTAAATTTAAAATAAAACCAAGTTAGATTACTTTTTTGGTATGATAGGCTTGGTTTTCATCCAGCTCTTATCTTGTGAACCTTTCTGCTGCAACATTCCTTCACTGCCAAATCTGCTTTACTTTCTTCCACAAAGACAAAATGCAAGAATGTGGTGATGTTTCAGTTGATCGTACAACAGACAGAAGTGGAAATTCAGTGACACCATGCTTGAACATATGTAAAACTTGGCCTGTGGGACATGAAGACAAGTCTTTGGATGTAATTGTGCTAACAAAGAAACGTTAAACAAGTGTTTAGGTCTAACACAATTTGTTCTTACTAAGTTTTGCATAGAGAAAGATAAAAAGGTAATTGGCCAATTGATCCACATTTCTAAATTAATAGATCAGTGGTAATATATTTGTCTCTAACACGTTTAATGTACTTTTGTCACCTTCAAATGCTTGTAACATAAAATCAAAAGCCCATACTGGCTGAAGTTATTCACCACAATAACTTATTATAGAATAGGCTGTTGTGTTTTTAAAACTTGGTTTTTGTAAAGTAGAATAATTTTCAATATCAACTTTTATGTTGCTTTTTTACCTCAATTATTGGTTGGGATCTGTTGTTAAAGAACAGAGCTGGGAATGTGATCTCTGCTGTCCAAGCAAACAAACAAGCACATTTATATGAAATATCTTCTTATCATCATCTTTCACTGCTAGATTGAGAGTAATGAAAAAAACTCGGGTTCTTCTAACCTAAAAGGAAAGGTGCAGAATGAGACAGAGATAGTAAGACAGAATGTAAATACAAAAAAGGAATTAAAACCGAAAGAAAGAGAACAAGAAATGCCATACAGCAGCCAGCCTCAGGTAGAGATAAACAAATCGCAGATTAGTGACTTTTCTTTCTCAACAAAACAAAAACTAGGTAAGAGAGGATATTTTAAAAATTTTGAATGATATATTAACTTATTCTTTAGAGATTTAAACAGCTTCAGCATTTTTTTTTACATTTTAAATTAAAGCATCCTTTTGAAATGCATTATTGACTTATACTGACTCATTTTTTCTCTTTATTTCCTTCTCTTCTGTTGAAATATTGAACTGAACCTCAAAACACATTTCCATATTTCTGTCCCTGAACTGCATTAGTCTACATGCTCTACAAAGTACTGGAATAGCTTCTCATGCCAAGATGTTTCAAAACGCATTTGGTTGCATATATATTGCATCTCCCTCACTTTCCACCGCCTCACATTGCAGACATTAAATGGTCTGTTAGTACTACTGTTATTTTGATTTTATCTGCTCTCAGGGTGACAGGCTTCTCAGTAAGTGGAAATCTGAGAAAGATATCTTCTGAGCTACGGACCAATTTTTGAATAATAAGCATGAATTCTGGAAGGAGGAAAGAAAAATGGAAACGTCAGGACATGGCTTGAAGCATTTGAGAAATTTCTGCGTTGTGTTACCAATGCATATTGTGTTTTAGAATTTTCTAAAGGCAAATGCCTACTCGGTGGGTGGCAGGATAGCAGAGAGTTCCTCTTAGCAGAGCACAGAGGAGAGAAGGAGAGGTGACTGGTCAGTGCCTCTGTCAGCTGGACAAGCGTGTGAGGCACTTCTATCTTCAAAGCAGGGTGCAGGGGCATTAGGTGTGACCCAGTACTTCTTCACGCATTGATTCACAAAAAGCCCCCAACCCTTTTAATGAACTTCAGTAGCTTGTTATGGCACATTATCAATGTTGAAGCTGCTGTACATGTGTTGTTAATATGCTAGGGTATTTGTAATTAAATATGACCTTCTGTGACATTGAAAATTTTCTTGTCCGTCCCAAAAGACATCCACATGTTTTAGGAAGGACAAGTGTGCTTCAATAAACCTTTTAATCAAGAACATATGCTCAAGAAACAAAAAAGCTTTTATTGATTTCATAAATAGCAAGACAATGTCAACCCTGTGCCAAGCAAACTATTGCACAGCTTACTAAAGTCTGTGGTACGTGTGTAATGGAGAATGGTAGTTGTGTGCCAGAGGGACCATTAATGGTCTCCTTGTCTTGGGGTTGGGACCAGTGAGGCAACTGTCTCTTCCCTCAGCTCTCCGTGGGATTGCAATGGACTCCCTGCACTTGAGCAGCAGCTTTGAAGACAACAGGAGCAAAGGGTACTGTGATCATGTTCTGCATCTTTCCTTCATGTGCATTTCCTTGCACAGTCTCTGTATAGTTAATCTCTTGACCGCTTTTTAAACACCCTCCAGTTCTTTTGGTTTTCATCCTGCAACATGTGTCTTGTATTCCAGTCTTTTAGTCATGTTTGCCATCTCCTGGGAATGACTCGTGAGATCAACACACATTTCTTTGTAGGCCATGCTCAGGCAGGGGTTACCAGAACAGAGAAACCACACAGCCACATGGCATAAAAATGTTAGCCAACTGCCAGCAGAACTGCCAGATAAAATGGTTTTTTCCCATAATATTTTTTCAGTTTTTGAATTTAATTTCTTTTTGCTCTTGCCATTGTGGGGAGTGCCTGAAAATGGAAAGGCATTTTTCCAGTTAAATCTCCTGGCAAATTTCTGGTACTATTGTTATGTGTCCTAACGTAACACTCCTTTGTCAGATGAGGAGATGTTTTGATGATTATGAATAGATGATATTATCCCTTTTTTTTTTTGCACAGTCCTAATGCAGTTCACTGTTTTTGTCACAATACCGGGTGCATTTCAGGAGCGGCTGTTTTCCCACCACTCTTGATATATTTTAGCATTCTGTGATTGCTGGGAAGAAGCCAGTGGGGAGGCATGTCTCCATGGCAAGACCCCTCAGGTTGTTAGGATAGAGTCTGATCCTCCATAAGGCTTTCCACGAGCTCTTTGGTATATGTTAATAACTTTCAGAGAAAAGTGGGACATTCAGCCCAGGCTGTGATAGAACAATGTATGTACATCAGCAGGACATTTTTACATATTTTGCTTTCAACTCCTAACAAAGCAGTGAAACTCTTTCCAATTATTTTGAGATTAAAAAAAGTGTTAAATTGGAAAAAAAACCCAATATCAGTAAAAGTCCTTTTTTTCCTATTAAAAAAAAATCCTCAGTTACTACTGTGTTCTTTTGTAGCTGCCCCTAACATTTCAGCAGCATAAACTTTTCTGTTCAAATGATCACATTATAACATAGATGAAGAAAATTAAATTGCCTAAGCAAAATAAAAAAAGCGTAACAAAAAAGGGCATAAATAGACCCAGCTTGTTTTTATTATTCCAGAAGATATTGCAAGCACTGACAATAATCATGCCTCTGCTTAATGTTACTGGCACTTGCCTATTTTCTTTCATATTTTCCTGCTTGGTATCTGCCTAAGTCGCATTAAAAGAATAGATGAAATGTTCAGCACTTTTGGGGACAAAAATCATATGGGAAAACCAGTAAATTTCCCACCATTTTTAAGAAAACCAAAACATTTTTGTTAAAATACAGTAATTTAAAGTAAAATAATTCAAAAATTAATCCTGAGAAATATACCAGCCTTTCTGAGGATGAGGTAAAAGGAGAATGAACGTCTTTTGCCTCACAAAAAATTTCTTAGAGATTGTTTGTAAATTAGAGGAAAACCCTCCATGCTCTAGAGCTGGCAGTTTTCCCTTGGCCGTGATTTATCCTGGTGCTCCTTGGCAGGCAGAGCAACCTGCTACTTGTAAAACTGGTTCCATCAACTCAACTCTCAAAGGCACATCGAGTTACTGAGGCTCTGCAGACCCTGACTGTGCCCGTGGCCTTTGAGGCAGCTCGGTGAGTTTCAGAGGAAAACGTTTGTCTTTTTTTGGTGCTCAGGTTAGAATGTGATGGTTAAATCAGACTTTTTTTCCCGTAAGCTTCCAATCATAGTCTTTCCATTCCAAGAGAAGTAAATGTTTTTGTACGCAGGTCTGTCTTGCAGCAAGGAAAACGCATGGCTTCATACTGAACCAACACAGCAAGTCAACAGGTCAGTCAGCCACTCACTTGATGACAGCAAACAGACAGATAAATTCAATTTGACTGATGGAATTTATATTTAAAGCATCACGTAGGAACACATATTTACAATTTCATATATGTTGAATTGCCTAGGTATTTGTAAAAACACATGCTACTTTGATATATAACACATGAATTCAGAATGTTTCCCTAAGAGGCCGCAAAATTTATTTTGAGTTGTTCCTAGGTATGCACGAATTTAAATGCTCATTCTAGTTTTAGAAATTTAATTTTAGCTCATTTCAATTCATATTCCACTTGTTATCACAATTAAACATTTTTAGAAATTCTATAAAGCTGAAAGTAGACATTTGCTAAGTTTTAAAAGTGTATGAGTTCTGTATGCTTGCCAATATGTAGAACTTCTTAAGTTATGGGACTTGGCATATGGCTTAATGCAGGCAAAGTTGTTTCTCTCCTGTCACTGATGCCAAGTGAAAATGTTCTCAGCTTGTTCTTTTCCTTTATGTAGGTCAGCACTTAGCAAGAGTTGTCCTCTAATTCAGCCAAAACCATGTTGATCTTATTCTAATTCTCTTAATAAAAGCCATAAATTTTAATTTTGGCTCTAGATAATGATAACAATACTTCTAACTTGAACAAACGTACGTGGATCTTCAAGAGACTGGCAAATGCCACATTTCTGAAACAGAGCCTAGATTCCAGTACTCCCAAACAGCAAGTCCCTGTCTCCAACCATGGAGGAGGCAAAACTTAGAGAAAATGTCAGAATATCCCCACGAAGAGGTTATTCCCCTACTCTTCCCCCAGCCCGTGCCAAGTCTCAGTGTGCTGTTGAGCTGTGTTGGCTTTGGACCAGGCCTGCAAGCTCACTGTGGAAGCATAGCTGATAGTGAGTTGATGGAGGAAAGCCACATATTCTGCCACTGTGACCCAAGAGGAGACTTGGCAGGAAGGGCCTCTCTGCTCTGCTCAAGTGTTCATGCTGAGCCAAGCCTCTGGAGAGGGCTCTTGGCAACCCTGCTTTACATGGGAGGACATCTGCTTACAGGGGACAATATGACTTTAGAGCTACTACTCCAGAGATGCCGTTTTTGGTTCAATGCTTATCCTCTCCTGTTCCTTTCCACTCACTCCACCTTTGCTCCAGCTCCTCAGATGTTCCCAAATGGACAGCAGGATGGATGGTGTCACTGGACACACTCATCAGACACAAAAGGAGCACAATAAACAAAACAGCAGTGTAAAACAGTGCAAGCTTGATATATCTCTTAGTACAGCCAGTCCTTTAGGAAGGCATGCTCAGCAGCTCCAGAAAGGAAGCAGTCAAAAGCTTGAGGTACTGAACACAGAGATTTCAACTTCCTGTACGATGGTCAGAGCAGCCTAGCAAAACAGAAATAAAGAGTATTATGGCCCCTCCCTTATCACACCTGGCATACCAGGCTTGCAAGCACACGAAAAGGAAATAGAAGAACAACCAAAGATGCTTGTAACTTAAGCAAGGAGAATGACAAACTATTCCTAAAAGAACAATGTCATGAGTGAAATAAAAGAACCATGTTTCAATAGCAGAGTCACAAAGCCAGCGTGGCCCATGTTGTTTAAGGTCGTGCCAGCAATGTGTCAGCCCCAGAGGCTGTGAAGTCAGCAGTGCTCCATCACAAGTACAGCTCGCTTTGTGCTCCAAGCACACGCACGGGCTCTGTGCAGAGCGCTGCTGCCAGCAACGAGGTCTCGCAGGGCAGGTGATGCACACTCCCCTCACTCCGGTTCCTTGTGGTCTATTTTAAGCAGGCAGCTCGCAGCACCGTAGTGTTGAGGAAAGCGATAGTCCCGAACACGCGAGCCTTCTCACCAGCCAGGGAATCGTGACTTAGCGGAGTACTATAATTGCCGTTTCACTAAACAGGCACAGAGGGGAAAATTGACTGAAGAGCTTGCTCAAAACTACCTGGGGAGTTTCTGGCAGATCTGAGAACTGAACAGAGATCTCCTGAGTGATGGGTAAAATATTAAAACACTCTTTCTCTTGTAAACTTCTGTTCTCTCCTCAGGCATACACTTCAGAGCAGCAAAATCTGAAGAAACAATATGAGAAAATACACATCCCCAGGATCTCCTCTCAAATGGTACTGATGAAATCTGACACAAAGTGGCAGCCAACTACTATTAAAATATTCTCTTGAAATCTAAGAAAAGGTCATATTCAACCTTTCTGAAGTCAAGAGGAGTCTTGCCAAGTAATGTCAATGCATTTATGATTAATTTAGAGGGGTGGGGAGGAGGCATGGAGCAAACAGAAAGTAAGTGTATGTTAATCAGATGCTGTGCTGGTTAAACTGCGAAAAACACAGATGTGTACTTAAAAAATCCAACAAGCCATAGCTTTTGGTGTTAGCTTACAGTTCAGAGAACAGTCCTTTTTGCTACACCTTGTCCCCTGATAACTCTTCACTGAGCACTTCACACTTGAGGTACTTCAAACATTCTGCTTGAATCCACAAACATCTTTAATCGTATGTTCAGCGCACATGCCCTGTCCCACATCACACACCTGTCCTTCCTTGCATTTAGCCCTTGCAGATTTAGCAGCCACCACTCTCTGCTCAATCCATGACCAACTCTCATTGTGTCTCCCCTGCAGTTCCTGCTGGCACTCCAGGCACTGGGCTTGAGGTCTTTAGCTGTAATGACAAATATGAATACTGTGTGCTTTTCATTATCCAGATGGCGTTAGCCTGATTCTTACTGCAACTGCCAGACACAACTGATTCTCATTCTGCACAATGCTTTCATAAGGGTCTGTCCACTGCTTACTATGCTGTTAGAAGTGGAAGTTAGTAGACATTGGCAAATAGTGACTCTGCAGCCAGGCTTTCAGAAGTTACAACACAGCAACATGTGGTGTCCTGTTACTAGATCAGTGCCAAAGGATAACAGAGCCAAAAATTAAAACAAACTTTGAAAATAAAAAAATACACTAAGAAATAATTGGAGATATGATCAAGAATTTGAACTTCTAGCAGACCAAGCCTAAGGAGACTGGTTTTCCAACGTCTACATTGCACGACCTTTGCTGTCATCACTTCCCTATTTAAGCTAAACACATTGAATGATTTACAAGAAGGTATATAAACATCAGCAACATATGCAACAATCCACCTGACTACTCAACCACATAAAATTTGTTCATTTATCTAATGTAGTATTAGTTTTACTGTTGCTGCAAATCTAATCAAACCATTCAATGCAGAACATGAAAAGCTGAACTCTAAAGGCTGGGCTGGTAAGTCTTTGTGTTGGTAGCTGTGTTGGTGGCTTTCTGATTCTATTTATTTTCTCTGGCTTCTGTTGGAGAAACTCACCCATGTTCTGTATGACAGGTGGAAGTGGCTGGGTTACTGTGTCACGCTGTTCTGGAGAGCTCTTTATTTCCAGGCTCTTTGCTGACTTCTTGAATGGTCGAAGAAGTGAAGAATGTTTCTGGTATGAGCAACACAGCTTCATAACCTCATGCTTACAACCTGAACAGAAGGGGCTTTAATAGATCCAGTAATGATTTCTTCTTGCTTCTCGTAGACTCGCACACTTCAGGGCCAGAAAGAACTTAATTCATTTTCTCTAAGTACCTAGCAGAGGCCACTTCATTTTATCCAGCTACTCATGTATTGTATTCAGTAATTATATTTACCTGCACTACACTCCCTGGAAATGCAGCCAGTCTTACTTGGAAATCACATTAAGCAATAGAGAATCATCTCCTTCTCTTTGAAAGTTTATTCTATGATAGTCATCTCCAGCTTTAAAAATCAGGATTTTTTGATTGGCATTGTCTGTTTTTTAATTCCAGATATTGGTTTTTGTTACACATTTTTGTGTTAAGCTAGATAGTCAGCATCAAGTATTTTACTTCTATGAGGGTACTTTCACATGTATAAGGTCAACTTTCAATCTTCATAAGCAAGTAATCTTAAAGTATCAATGAATTGGCTTTTTCTCAGTCCTGGAGTATTTAATAGCTCATTTCAGAGCTTTTGGAAACATTCTTTATAATAATATTAATGGAAAATCTGGAAACAGAATTCCTCTCTTAACTGGCACCGTAACTTGTAAATACCATATGGATTTAAAAGTACCTGAAGTAACGGGGGAAAGCAGAGACAGTTGAGAAGGTGAAAACACAACTCTGTTTCATGTGAGGTCAGGAAATAAAGGTCCTCATCTTACAAGACATCCCACTAGGACCCACCTAAGTATATTTATTTGAGGCAGTTGTTCACGTTTTCTTTAGAGAAATAAATGCAGTGCTGATCTCTCGTAGTTTGTGAAGACCAAACTTCCACAAGAAGATTAGCAAAAAATCAGCAAGGAGCTTGCCTGCCAGATAGGAGGGAGGATATCCAGGTTCCAGGACTCAGCTTGACAGATGGGGCCTCAGTGGCTCTGCAGATACTGAAACTGGAATGACAGATACCCATAATTACTCTTCTTGCTCAGATATATGATTCAAGGAAAAACTTCTCTTTCACTATTTGCACTCTGCTGATTGGTTTACAAAATTGCCAATTGTCCCGCCTATTTAAAAACATAACAAAAAAAAGTGTTGATTCGCGACTATGAAATTTATTTTAGAAGCTGCTAATGGCTTCAGACAAATGTAGAGGAATCCAGTCTTCCATTAAAAATAAATACATTCTGACAAACTTTGGCTGCATCTACTTTGCTGACTTGGATGATGGCATGAATGGCACTAGAGGGCAACTGTTAAATTGCTAGAATGATCCTTGGCACAGTTTTGGCCTAAACCAAATAACTCTCTGTTGGGATTATAATGCATGCCTCGGCACTTACTGTTGGCAAGGGTCTGTTCCCTGTAAACAGCTTACATGCAAAATAGGTCCAGGAGTCTATGGAGTGCCTGGAGTATCGTCACTGAAAATACAACCTGTTCCCTTCCTCTCACTGTGACAGGTCACAGTCCCAGACACGCTTGCAATTCACACACCAGTTATTCTCAGCTGTGTCACCAGTGGTGTCGGTCCTGGCTTGGATGAGGTTTATGCACTCGCCCAAACTAAAGTTATACCCATGACCCAGCATCATCATTCTAATATTATTGCTACTTGTAAGTCTATTGAATTTTGTCATAAAGCCCTAAACATGAGGATCAAGAGATCACATGAAGACGTTAGTTCCATTCCGTTTTTGTAATTCTGGCAGAGTAAACAACTGGAAACAGAAAACAAAATACCACAAAGGACTAGCAATCTTAAATATAAATGTGATTATATATATGTGATGATAATCACAAAATCTGTGATAAAATTAAAATGCACTGAAAGCACAAAGAAATACACCCAGTTACTGAAAGAAATGTGTTACCAGCATTCAATTCCTTCCCTACCTCAATTTAAAAGAAGCTGCCAAAGAATTTAACAGAATCACAGAAGAACTGAGGTCAGAAGGAACCTGTGGAGGTCATCTGGTTCAACATACCAGATGACCTCCACAGGTTCAAGCAGGGTCACCTAGAGCAGGCTGCCCAGGACCATGTCCAGATAGCTTTTGGATATCTATCTCCAAGGACAAATATCTCCACAACCCTTTTGGACAGGCTGTGCCAGTGCTCAGTCAACATAACAGTGAAAAATTGTTTACTGACATTCAGAGGAAGCCTCCTGTGTTTCAGTGTGTGCCCATTGCCTCTGTTCCTGTCACTGGCCGGCACTGGAATGTTCCTGGCTCCATTTTCTTTACACCCTCCCTTCAGGTATTTATGTGCATTGATGAGATCTGCCCTAAGCCTTCTCTTCTCAGGGCTGAACAGTGCCAGCCCTCTTGGCCTTTACTCACACAGGACAGGTGCTCCAGGCTCTTAATCACCTGGGCGGCCTTCTGCTGGACTCTCTCCAGCAGCGCCCTCCCTCTGTGACAGCTGGAGTGCACAGCCTGCGCTCCAGCTGTGGCCTCACCACTGTCTGAGCAGAGGGGCAGGACCACCTCCCTCTTCCTGCTGGCAACGCTCCTCCTCATGCCGCTGTCACAGGTCTGACAGTTCAAGGTGGTATACGACACACAGATGATCATATAGAAATAGTCATGACAATGGATCACACTGAATTATCCCAAACATCCCATTCTGTCTTTTTTTTTGGTTGGTTGGTTGGTTTTTTTTAAGTAAGGCCTTGGGCTACCCTCGTTTGTTGCAGGATACCTAGAGTTTTCTAGCACCTGAGGATTGCTGCAGGTCAGGCTCCACCTGTGGAGTCTCCCCTTCAGGAGATAATTTGGGTACTGGAGTGCTCAGAGGAGCCCAAGTGGGACTGGTTCCTCAGGGCATGACAAAGCAAACAGGAAAAACAAAGCAGCACAGCCTGCTAGGAAGGTGCGTGCTTGTTGTTGAGAAAACTTTCCATGCCTCCCCGTTACAGAAAACAATTGCTAGAAGTTTAGCAAACCACAGACCTAAAGTATTCATCAAATTTCCTGTTTCTGAACTTGCTAACCACCACGAGAGCTCAGAACCAATAGCCTCTCTAATTTACATGCTTGGAAACAGATCCTACACAGGCAAATGAGGTATAAAAATGTGTCTGCAGAACCTGAATACTCAGAAGCTATTCCCCAGTCAACTTTACGTAAGGACACCAGACCTAACCTGTCCACGTCCTGCCCCCTTCCTGGACTCCCCATTTCCATGGAGGCGAAACCCAGTAGTATCAGCTCCAGGCAGGTTTTAACTGGAAAGACCTGAGGTTCTCCAGCGAAGGCACCTGGCCTGCAGTCCGGCATAGTCAGAGCTTCCACAGGGTGCGTGCACTGCTGGCTCACACTACCTGTGCCACCAGGCACAGGCTGGGCACTGCTACAGTGGCAAACCCTGCTGCTGTGGTTCAGGCAGGGGAATGTGGCAGCATAGCGGCTGCTCTACCTCTTTTGTTACTTCCATACATGGCAGGTAAGGGAAAAAATACCAAAAAATCATTAAGGGTGCCTGGCATTTCCCATAATTAGGCTCTGTCTTATGTTGTTTATAACTTTTCCAGCTCTAACCATACAGTCTGCCGTTTTCCAAGCTTGGTGCCTGCTCCAAGTTTTGGAAAAGGTCAGCCAACAATTCAACTGTTTCTGAAAAGAAAATAACTCACCAAGCTAAAAAAAAAAAAGTAACATTTTCTTTGAGCTGCTCTAGCACCCCCAAGCTTTAGAGCATTCACATGAAATCTGTCAGGAGGTGGTCTCCCCATCTGGGACAGGCCAAGAAAGAAGTCTTTGAAAATATGTGGTTTACAATGATCAGGAGAAACATATTAGAGTTTATAACTAATTTCCCCGGAGAAATTGTCTGCAACGACAATGTCCCAGCTTCTGGCGAACACAGAAACTGCAGTTCTGTGTTGTGTGGGCTCAGTGCTTTACACCAGACACCAGAAGAGGAAAATTCTCTTGTGCTCCTCAAGCTCCCCCTGCTTTTCATTCTGTGATTCTCTGGCTAAGCTTCAGTGAGCTCAGACAGTTAACCCGAGTGTGTTTCCTCATCTTCTTGTAATATTGAGTGGGTAGGATGTTTTAGTGCTAACAAACTGGAATAGGTGCGGCAGTGTGGGTGTAAAGGTACTGTCCCTCTCTGCTGAAAGAACTGTGCAGAGATCAGAATGTGAAAACCATAAAGCATAGCAAGAGTGTCACCAGATAAAAGACGGTTAATTAAAGGAGAGAAGTGGGTGTCAGATTCTGATCTCAGGGCTTTTCTATATAAATATTGTTTGAGACGATCTGAGGTAAAAGGAAAGTCTTTAAAAGTTTTAAAATATGAAGCCTCTACCTATTGTTTGTGGGCTTTTGTTTGTCATAGCTTTTATATTTTTATGTTCATTCCAGTAATGATGTGAACACACTATAAAAAATAACTTGCTGCAAAAATCTGTGTGCAGAGTTAATCCTGTCAAAGATTTATTCCTCCTTCTTCACACACACTGAACTAATCCACCCTGTCTTCCTCAAAACCTACTCTCACACTTTCATCAGTGTTAGGAGTACAAGTAACAGCTGCTTATTAAATTTCACAAACCAAGTTAATGCCCACTTCTCCTGTTTTAAATGCTTCTCTACAGTTGCTTGCACAACTCGAAGGAGAGGCCTTTACAAAGAGAGTTTTTCTAACCACGTGTTGTTTGGTTCCCACTCTTCCTATGCACAAACATCTTTGACTGAAGGAAAATGAAAATAATTTTCTCTTTTTAAAAAATGTTCTATATTTCACCTGCTGAATCTAACATGCAATGCAAAGTAACAGTCATGCCGCTTCAGTGTATGAAAATTCCTGCTAAGTAGTAAAAGACCACTTGTGACCGAGAGGAAAATGTCTATATTGGATTACTAACTCTGTGCTCTTGTGGATTTAAGGATTTTATGAGAATAGCACACTAGCAAATGAAGCAAGAGGAAATGGAGAGTTCCTTATTCGGCATAGGATATATATGTTGCAAACCAAACAGTGAATGGCAGTTGGTTCCCAGTGTTTCCTAACTTCAGTCTATCTACATTCACGTCAGCACTGGGAAGAGATTTCTTCAAAATTGCACCAGTGCACGCATAACTTCTGGGAGATCTGAGGAACTACCTTATGCAACTGTTCACCTTATTGAGCAGTCTCATTCAAAACTTAATCCTGAGCCCTTCCTAAAGATTATACCTGTGCAACTGTGTTGTGGTTTAACCCCAGCCAGCAACCAAGTACCATGCAGCCTCTCACTCATGGAATGACACCCCTGATGGCACTCTCTACACACTCCAGGTCCTTTTGGTAAAAGGAACAGAGCATTTCTTACTCCTCTGTGCTCTGATCCTGGCTTACAGGAGCTCTCTCAGATTAGCTTCTCTTGGCCACAGGAAGGCACTCAAACAGAACCATCCTGTTCTCACCCAGAGCTACCGGAGCGCAGACACACACCATGGGGTCCAAAGAGGCACGGATGTGTCCGGAGGTGACAGGCTGAGCTTGGGGAATGCTGCACCCCAGCCATTCTTGGATTCTACAGTGGGCCACAAGGATTCTTGGCTACCTCCTCAATTTAGGGAAAGAGACCTGCAGTAGTACAAAATTACCTTGATTTTCACGTATAATTTTCTTCTGAAAAACCTCCATAGGCCTCTAGATTTATAAGTGACCCACAGTTTTTCTCCAGATGACTCCTATGTATAAATATATACCTATGACACTTGCAATTTTGTACCTCCCATACATTTTGTACCATTCAATTCTCCAGAAGAGTTGGATTTTTCTTTTCAAAGATAAAATAAGCCAGGAGTTCTGAAGACCTATCAGATATGCAAACAGGGCTTAGCCTGTACATTTTTCCCCTCTCCCTTCAAATTCAGCAGGCCTGCAAACACTTTATTGTTGAAGTATTTTTTTCAGCAAATACTCCCACTGAATTATTCACTGTTGAGACATAAGAAGCATTCAGAATATCTTTAATTTACTGGAGGGAGAAAAGTCTGAATTAAATGGTCTGTGTTTTGTAGCTTGATCATGCTGACTTGAGATAATTTCAGGGCAGGATTTATGACTACCTGGTGTTCCTTTGGGCTGGTGAAACAAATATCCAGATATGCTTCCATGGGAAAAATAAAGCTTGGTTTAAAATAAAGTTTTTTGGTGATCCTATACAAACCACTTTCTTTCAACACCGGACCTTGCCACCTTCTCAAAACCCCTGATGAATACAAAGAATGCTTTTGCAGCACTGCTTTCACCTTTCTCACCACAATCCCTCATGTGGTGCTTAGGCAAGAAGAAGGAATTCTCAGGGGAAGATTTGTGGTTGAATACGATGAAAAATCTTGCAGTGTTTGTTTCCAACAATGAACATAAATGCCATGGTACTTAACTTAGAGGAGTGTTTGTCCATAGAAATTTCTTCTGAACCCTAATTTCCAGAGCAAGAGTGGGATTCAGTTCTCCTGACACACTTCTCTGGACATCTTTTAGAGCCAGTGGAGAGAAACAAGCTTTTCTACATTGTGATTCACTGATCTGTTTGGATGAGATGAATCTCACCTTAAAAGTGCCTCCTTTTCTCCATGGACTGGAAATGGTTTCTGTGAGAGTAGCTCACTGCTTCTCCACTAGAAGCATTTCTATTCATTAGTCTTCCCCTGTAAATAAGTACAACTAGACCCCTTCAGCTTGAATCCAACCAACGAGGATGATGAACAGGGGACTGCCTGAAGCTACCAGTGCTGTTGGAGATCACACCCCTCTTTAGTTCTAACGCTGTGCCTGTGACTTTGAATACAAAGCATTCTTTTGAAGTCATCCCGCAGTCATCTCCAACTAACTACTGAGCTCTGATGCTTTGTGAAAATCTGAGTCCATCACTGGTTCTCCTTCAGAAGGCACTACAGCAGAAGATGCACACCATAAACGCCTCTAATATGCTTCTATTGCTAACGTGTCTTCGATTCACAGGATCAGGCTAGAGGCAGTTTGAAGTAATTTCCCATGAAACTTGCATATTATGGTTGACAAGTTCCCATATTCAACTGTTTTGCTACACAACCATTTGTTTTGGATTCCACTTCTTCGTAGTTAAGATACAGATGCAGATTTCTAAAATCTGTCCTACAGGCACCTTCCTCCGCTGATGGTTCACAGCCAGGAACTATTGCTTGAACACAGGTACCAATGCTGCTAGCCTGTGATTGTGTTTACTGCTCTATGGCTGGCAGAGCTGGCACAGTTCTGGTCCTGCCCTCTTTCATACACAGCTGGGAGATGGCACATACCAGAGACTGCAAGCAGCAGGCAGCTTGCAAGCAGACAGGCTTCTTCTGTGGGGGAAGAGTGCTCAGGCATGTGGCTGACAGCCATAACATGTCACACATCTTGGGCACCAAAAAAAACCTTGACCTGTTTTACTCACTACAACAAACACGTCCTTAGCGACTACAGCACTCTATGATGATCAGGGAGAAATTGTCTATGACTGGAAGAGTTCTGCTGCCCTAAGTAGCTGGCCCAAAGAATAGGCAGCATAACAGAACAAGTGCCTTCCCTAAACTACAGGATAGACTGCAGACGATGGTTTGGTCCCCCTCTGCAAAAAGAGAATCCCCTTAAGCAGAAGACGCAATTGAACCCAAGTCTCCCACATCCTAAACCAGTGCACTCACCACTCAGACCTGAATAAAAATCAATTACCACCTCTGCTCCAGAAGAGCAGTTTTGTGTGGCATCCAATCCTTTGCGGAGCTGCATCCAACTGCTTTCTCAGTGATGCTGCAAAATGACATGGATGACACTGTAATTTATGGCCTTGATGTGATATGCTGTAATGGCCAGAAAAAATACTGAGTCTAATATTCTGCTAGCCCTCCTGCTGTAATTCAGCATCCTGTTAATCCTTACCAAATGAAGATCCCTGAGGAAACAAGCAAAGAAAAGGACTGTAGTTTTAGGCAAACTGTTGTCAAAGCTACTTCATGTGGTTCAGATCAAAGGGTTTCTCAGCATGCCCCAAATCTAGCACTTACATTAGGACCACCTTCATTAAAACTTGGGGCACTTAAAAAGTTTCAGCATGCTCTGATTATGCCAAACATGACCTGGCCTTGTCAGACTCGTAGGTCTTGGACTGTGTTTTCCCAGTCCTACCACGAGCATCTGCATTTGTTCATTTCCATCCGACCTTTGGCATCTCTCTGCCTTTACTCTTCACCTGGCAGTGGAGCGGCACTGCCTGGCATCAGACGCTGCTCAGCCCTGGCAGCACAGATGGCAGGGCAAGCCGCGGGCACGGTGACACGCTGAGGCAGCGGAAGGGAACTCCGCCACTCGCTCCCACCTCGCCGGCAGCGATTGCCTCCTGCGGGAGTCACCCCCGCTCACCTCCGGGCCGCGCCCCCGCCCCGCCGCCACCTCGCCCCCTCTCGATGCCGAGCGTGCCGCCTCGCCGCCCGCGGCCCTCCCTCCCTCCCTTGCCCTGCCGCCGCCGCCCTCACCCCCAGGACGGACCGCACCAGACCGGCGGCGGGAGGGGCCGGCGCGGACCCCAGCAGTGTGGGGGACGGGAGGGAGGGAGGGGGATGGGAGGGAAGGTGCGAGAAAGACAGGGAAGGACAGGGGACTGCTACCCTCCGGGCGGGATGTATGGTAGGGGTGGAGCGGGACAGCTTCCCTGCGGTAGGGACGGATGGCGGGGATGGAAGGAGACAGCTTCCCTCCGGGCGGGGCAGGAGAGAGGGACCGAGGGGGACAGCTCCCCCATAGATGGGACGGGAGGGAGGGGTCGAGGGGGACAGCTCCCGTCTGGACGGGACGGGAGGGAGGGATGGAGGGGACCAGCTCCCCTCCGGGCGGGTCGGGGCGCCTCGCCCGCTCCGGCACGAGGGGCTGCGCCCTGTGACGAGCCCGGGCGCTGGGAGGCAGCGCGGCGGGGCGGGGTGACGGCCGCGGCTCTAATAAGGCCGGGGCTGGCGCTGACCGAGGGCTGTTTGCCCCCGCCCGCCCCCGAGCATGCAGTGCCTCCCCGGGCTGGTGCTGGCGCTGAGCTCGCTGCTGGGCGCCCTGGCGCTGCTGCAGCTCTCGCTGTACCTGCGGGTGCCGTCCCGCTACGGGAAGCACGAGGAGCGGCTGTGCCGGCCGCGGGGCCGGCTGCCGGCGCGCTGCGCCTGGTTCCTGCAGGAGCTGCCCTCCTTCCTGGTGCCCGCGCTGCTGCTGGCGCTGCGCAGCCCGCCCCGCCTCGAGCCGCTCGGCTGCCGCCTCCTCTGCTGCCTCTTCTGCTGGCACTACTTCTACAGGTACCGCCGCCGGGCACGGCTCCCTGCCCCCTCGCCTCGGGAAACTAAACCAAGGGGAGCTGCGGGAGCGGGCGCAGCCGGAGCCGGGCGGACGGTGGGGCCGGGGCAGGTCCTGGTTGCAGCATCGCTCCCTCCCGCGTCCGGCTGGCCATCCGCGCCCCTGGACTCCGCTCGAAGCCTAGGGACCGGCCCGGTGGGCATCTCTGCCCCGGCCCGGCCGCCGGGGGAAGGAGAAGGTGGTGCTCGGGTGCTTGAAGCAGGGGAGAGGATGGATGCTTTGAATTGTTCTCTTAGGGGGAGAAAGGGGAAAAAAAAAAAAAGTGTCGTTAAGCTGAAGCAAAGGTTTGGGTGAAACTCATCCAAATATTATGTAAAGGTACATAGGAAGAGTTTGTTGCGGGCAGGAGAAGCACCGCATGTGCAGCGCCGGGAGCAGCGCCGGCCGCCAAATGCAGCCGTGGGAATATGCGAGAGGATGGCCGAGAGCAGCGCGGCAGCGCACGGCTCTGCCCTCAGCGCGGGGCAACCAGAGGCGCTGCCGGCTTGCTGAGCCACGGCACCAAAGTTGGTTCTTTAGGCTCAATTCGTCCCTCTCACTTCACTACTAAAGTACCAATTTATGTTGGTTTTTTTTTCTTTTAATATCTTTTCTTTTTGGAAATCTGGTCTTATCAGAGTCAACGAATGCTGTAACGAATTAATTCTGTATTTACTAATCAGGAGCTCAAAGAAATAGTAGAGTTTTCATCCAGTGTTGGTGATCATTTTGAAGAGCCGTAGCTCTACAATTGTCACCCGGTTCTGCAGTCAGTGGGACTTCTTTCTGGAGAATATCACCAGAATCCATCTTCTGCTCCACTCCCATTTTCTGTGGAGCTCTTTTATGAGGAATTTGAATTTCGGTTATCTGTTTATGGAAAAAATTGGCTTTTATTCACATGTGAAGATGTTATGCCATTATGTAGGAAAGAGCTGTGTAACTTCTGAGGCAAAACCTTGACTTGATTTGCCATTTTTCACCACAATTCCTATTTCTGTTTTCTTAGCTTGGTTCATGGGAATAGAAAACATTCTTGTAATATTTGATCAGAAATTATTATTTGCTACTCAACCAAAATCAATATATTGAAAATTCAGTTGCAGTATCTCTACAGATAGTTTAGGGATAGAAACTCTAGGATGTTGTTGAGAAATTTAAAACAGAGAATGGTTTACGGTGCTAAACCACTAGTTTAGACACGTATTTGTTATCACTACCACTGTCTTTGCTGGAGGAGTCAGATGGAGGACACACCCATAACATATTTGGCTTCCAGAAAGCTAGATGTATTGATTATATGTAGCTATACAAAATTTAGTTTAATGCATTCTGTTATTATCAAGAATTTCTGATTGTTTGAGAAACACAACTATCAATGAACACCGCTAGACAACTGAAAGAAATGTTACCCTACCAGTATGCATACATCTATGGACCCTCTGGCTTCTTTTCTGAATTTACTGCTGGACTTAGGCAAAAGCACTGTGTTTTCATGTTTTCTTTCCCAGACAGTTCGGGGATCTTCTCATCTGTCACTGGAGTACACTTTTTCTCTTGTAAGAGTAAAAGCCCTCAACCAATTCAACCAAGTCTGTATAAAACTTTTCTTTCTAATACAGCATGTTACTCCAATATTATTCTCACAGTCTGCAGCCCCTTCTCACGCAAGCCATTCTGACATTCTACTGAATCAATTAATATTTGAAATGTTGTATTAAATATTACTACTCTATTGTTATGTAAAAGAGCAGCAAAATCACAAAATAGAAGTTTTTCTGGATTTCACCTGACAATGCTATGGGACAGGCAGGTTCTTTGAGGGATCCCTGGTTGAATGACCTGTGGCTACACAGTTGTGGTTATGATTAGAGCTTTATTGAAAACATTAAAGTTTTAACAATCTGCACAGATAATTGTTATCTACAATTTCTAGCTGGTAGGATAATTTATTGTTACAGACAATTTTTAGCCACTAGCATAGCTTACAGTTAAACAGAATTTGTGCAGCTTTCTTCTTTTCTAGACTTTTTAGTTACTTGGACCTTCTGAAGGCTGGGTCAAATTCTTAGCAATCAGTGACACAATAACTGTAATCTGGATTAAGCCTTTAACTAAAAGAAAAGGATTTACTCAGTCCTTGGAGGAAGAAGGCGACAGTGGAGGAGACATCCCTGACCACCGGGGATTCACAGGTTTTGCCAATACAGCATCAGCTCCAGCCTAAGCCCACTTGCAGCTCCTGGATTTTCTGGGCAGTATCTCATGGGAAATTAGACTGCTCCATACTGAGTGCCACCACATCCTGGTGACAATGCTGGCGGGCAAGCTGTCTCATTGCAGTGCTGAAAAAGGGGTAGAAAGAAGTGCATTTACCTATTATGTGCACTTGTGTATTATGGCTGTTTGCCTATAAAATGGTGTTGGATAAATCATATTACCAAGGGGTACTGGTCACCCTGGATTAGAATATTTCATTGCCTCTTTTCATACAGTGTTTGAAAAGAGGTTCATAGTTTGACATGTCAGGCTCTAGCTTGATTTTTCGTTTGTTTTTTCTTTTTTTCAATTTATTATCTTTACTTGAAATAATCTAGCAAGAGTTTTAAATACTTTTGTCATTAAACTTGACTGCAAGGATAATGAATAAAGCATTAAATTGATTAATAATAAAATTGCATTTACCTAATGGATGTAGTCTACTGCATTCTCTGACTTTAAAATTTTTAAATGAATAAAGGTGCTCCATTCTTAATTATAAATGTATTTTTTTAATCCACTCCTACTTTTACTACTGATCATCTGATATCTGTACTTAAGCATTCCTCTATGTTTGTATGAAACACTTTCTTTGTATATTGTTGCATAATTTAGTGACTTTTTTCTCTCCACAGGGAAGCTTTTATAATTCCTAATTTTGTCTCATCTACTATTGCAAACATACATGAGGAAGGGAAGTTTTCATTAGAGGCATGCTCAGAAGGACATTATAGTCCATAATGGAGAAACATAGATTTTCAAAAGACTACTGTGCTTAGCTATTCTACCTTCCTTTATGTTCTAGCCAGCTCTGTTGCCCCAGTAGCTTCTCTTAGACTGAAGCATGTATTTCAGAGTAACTTCAAGTCTTGATCTGAAGACCCCAGAAGATGAAAAATCCATCTTTTTTTTAGTGGAGAAATCCAGTGTTTTCTTTGGTAGTGTTATATTCTGAATCCTTTTACCCTTACTTAAACATGTTTAAAATGTCTTGCTTAAATTTGACTGGTCTTGATTTTCTCCCAGTGAGCCTTGCTCCTTCTATCCACCTTGTGCTAATTTAAAACACTCCATAGTATCCTTCAGTATTTTCTTACCATGATATCACTTACACGGTACTGGATCATGTTTTAATTTGCTTGTGACAGAGCTGTCAAGTCCTCTGTCAGCGTCAGTTTGATCCAGATAATATAGGAGCACATGATCGTATTTCTGGTGCACTAATTACTGCACATGATACGGTATTCATGCTGAATTTATGGGTTTGTGGTGGATTTATGCCAGATATAGGGGAACAGACATTACCTGATCTGACACAGAGTTAGAGTAGTGCAGATACATGATACTTCATCCAACATGAAGTTGGTCAGGATAAAATTACCTTTTCATAAATTTAGGAACGGGTTTAAGCCAGCATAATTAACTTGTCCTGCTTTTGGACATAGTGTCAAATAGCTACAATATTTTTCTATTTGGACTGAGGTATGCTAAACTAGATTTATGATATCACTGAACCACAGCAGACAGCCCTCAATGCAAGACTTTTTTTTCCCCTCTCAGTCTTCAGATCATTTCTGCGGCTTTTTTTCCCTCTCCTCTTTTCTATATCCATTTTTAAATGAAGACATCAGTATGTGATGTATAATACAGTACCAGAGTTGTAGTAGCATGTTTAGGGAGAACATTACTTTCCTGTTCCCCCATGCTACTCTGATGTTTACAGACTGGGAGAGCGCTTTTTTGTTTGGAGTCATAGAGGGGCATCCTGTGTTTCCAGGCTACTTAGAACACTCTGGAGCTGGTGTAACCAGGATTGTAACCAAGGTTACAATCTATCGCTCCTTAGGAGTGGTTTTTGTTTGTGTCACTGTATTTCTTTGATTTTAAAGTAACTTTTTAATATGGGCACACCGCTCAGAAATGCTGTCCTGCCCACATTAATATTCACAGTTGTCTAGAATTTGTGCCATGAGCCAGCTTAATCAGTGGTAATTTTGTATTTATTATCAGGTTCTTGAGGAATATGCTGGAGTCTTGAAAGGACCACGCTAATCCCGTTCTGGAAACTGGGTTAATGCCGATGGTGCCTCATTGACAAGACTTTAGAGGACCTCTCTGCTTGCCTACAGAAGCCTTGTGAGCCAGTTCTGGCAGGTGCCATGCCCCATCCAGCCCACTGCTGACAGAGAAAGGAGAGGGTCACCTGGGTACTGACTGCTGGCCAAAGAGCCAGCCCTCCCCTAGTGCTACCCAGACCAGAGATTTGCTGCCCGAGAGGATTCAAGAGGGAGGTGGTTGGAGCCAGGAGACCTTCCCTCCATCCTGCTTGTCCAGTGCCCCGTGGTGAACGGTGGCAGCAGTACGCTTTCTGCCTTTCCCTGCCGCCGCTAGGCAGCAGCCTCTCTCTTCGTGGCTTTCAGGAAGGGCTGAAGGCAGGCTGCTGATGCTGCTGCTGAGAGGAGGAGAAGGAAGGGAGGAATCCCATCCCCGGCCTGTTTGGCTGTTCTCCTTAGTTAGCCAGCTCTTTGTGTCTCAACGTGCACTTTATTAGCTCAGCATGGTGTGAATTTCATCAAATTCAAATGCTCTCTGGTGCTAAAGATAACATTCTTAAAATCTGAATTATTTGGAATCTGAAAAAACCTAAATCTGAGTTTTCACATCTGTTTTGAGTAAACTTATAGCTTCTTCACTTTCACAAGGTATGTTCTGTGATGGTAGGGGCCTCTAAAAGTGATGGGGTGGGAAGGCAGAGAAAAGAAAGAAGAAAGTGAGAAAAGAAAGGATTGCCAAGTCTGCCATCTGTATGTGCAATCTCTGTGGAAAGCTGGTTAGGAGCTGAAAATTATGAGTGATGTAAGATGTGCATACAGGAACACTTCTTGTGATAAATGACTTACAAATTATTTTACTTTGAAATGTGGTTTTTAATACAGCCTTTCCTGCTAGAGGGGCTGTGCTGGGAATGCCAGTGGAAGCCCTCAGGTGGCGGGGAGAAACCCATTTGCTGCCTTTCCATTTTGCAGCCCAGCTTCGAAAACCAAAGGTGGGAAACATAACATGAGGCAATGAGAGGAAGCCTTTGCAATCCAGTTCCATATAAATCTTAATGTTGCATTCCTCTTGCCAGTGAGGAAGACAGGGTGGCGAGGGAGCAGAGGAGATGCCACCATGCGCAATGGCAGCAGGGAAGGCCTTGTGCCACTGACTTACAAAGCTAATCCTGAAGACAGAGGTGTAAAAGACAGGGTGTTGCACTTGCCCCTTCTGTGCTACCCTTAATAGCTGGAGCACAAGCAATTTAAAGAGGCATTTCAGTTTCAAAGACCACCTAGAATTAAATTTACTTATTTTTTTTCTTCTCTTGCAACTTTGTTTTCGATAGAATCAAATCTTTGTTTCCTATTTTACTGTGTTAATATATTAAGAAACCAAACTGCTGTTTTCATTTCTGAAGTGCACTGAGGTGAATCTGAAAGACATTAAGTAAGGCTGCTCTTTGAGATGCAGCTGGATCCCCAAACTCCTCTGATTGGAGGTGACCCATTTGGTGTGCCTGTACTTAGTTTTCTACGAATTGACATATTTCTAAAAAGACCAGGGAACACAGAATTTTGTGGCAAGAGAACGAGAAATGAGGGGCGTTTGAAAACTGCATCCTTGCATAAGTTTTTCACACTTCTTTTGGCCAGCTCCCCTCTCTCTGAAACTAAGCTAGGGGAGAAAGAAGAAGGCTCTCCCTCTCCCCTGGCTCTGCAGAATGCGTTGCCTGCCTGTACTGCCTGGTTGGTCAGGCAGGTGCTGTGTTTACCTGGACATACCTGGACTGGCCTTTTTTTTGGGTAGGAGTACCTACTTGTGATCAATAAGAAAAGCAGCTCAAGCCTCCAGAGAAATGCAGATGGACGGAGGCTCCATCCATGAGTAAGTCATTTATAGTTTGCTCATAATTTTTAGAGGTATTCTGTATTAGTTTATACAGAGATTTAGTTATGCTTTTTGAAACATGAAATGGATAAACAGAAATTAGATTAAGTTTGAAGGATATTTATATGTTCAAGTGGTACTCTCCTTGCTAGTAGTGAATATAACCAGACCAGATAATAATCACCAGACCCAACAGATCCAATCCAGACATTTCTTCCCCCCATAGAAATAGTTATTTTATCCTTTGGTCTTAGAAAGTTACCATTATTAAATGTCAATAACTTCAGACATTTTTATTGTTGGCCTCTTGAGACCTCTGTCATTAATATCCCAACACAAAACATGCAGGTATTTGACAAGTAACAAATACTGTTCTCTTTTCCTTCACCTTGATGCTTTGGAATAGACCCTGACCAGATTCCTTTTGGCCTTCACCAGCTACACATTAACACATTTACATCCTCTCTCCTGCTGTTTGAACTTGGCAGTAATTCTAGATCTGTCAGCAATATCCCTAACAGGCTGTCCATTTGCTCTGCCTCTTCTATGTATTCCTTGCTCCCCAGTCATCCCAGTGCATTTCAGTAATGCTAATATGTAATTTCTTCTCTTCCGTGAAAATACTAGATTCATTGCTATTTTTACCCAGGTTCCTCAGCTTAAGGTATTGATAGCCAACAAAAGCGTCTCTTTATAATCTTTGCCTCAGAATTGTAAAATGCTCATGTACCCAGTGCTGGTGTGGAGTTTGCTTCCTTGCAGTCTTCTCTAGCATTATGAAATGCTAGAGATTCCTAATTCTGCTCTCGAAATAGAATACTATCTGATTGCCTTCCTAACAATTAGCACAAATAATTCTATCTATGCACTCCTTTCCCAATGAAAAGTGGGCTAACATTACAGAAACCTGTAGTTTTTGCCCAGCCCAAATTGTACCCATTTGATTTTTCCTTTTGTCTCTTGGTCTGGAAGATTTTCTGCAGAGATAACTTAAGACTTTTATCTTCCTTCCCTTCTTTTCAAGACAACACGCCTCTTAGGAGTATCTTTATATCCGATGCTAATTTATTTGTGCTATTTCGTTATTACTAGGCAGCTTTAAATGCACTAAAGGAGTATTCATGCCTGCTCTGAGACTTCACTGCTGCTGTTAAATACGAAATGCCTTGGTGGGTGTCAGTCCAGCTGCTCTGCAGAGAACTGTCCAAACTGCAGTTCCAGGGCAGACACCCGAGTCCCAGCCACCAGGACATCACCAAGGCACAAGAGCTCTCCTCTGATCTCACCTGTGTGAGGTTTGAGCCAACTGAGGAAGTTAAAGCATTTGCTATCCTGTGAGCTTAAATCCTTACAGGACAATAACATTCTGAGGTCCAAACTCCACTGGGCTTTGATAAGACTGGCGAGGATGTAAAGGTCTGGATTTGCATTACCACATTCCTGCTGTTGATATCAGAAAAGCATAGTTATAAAGGGTTATACTGAGACAGAGAGGAAAAAAAATTAAATTATATACAGGGGTTTCTGTAAATGTTTTTACTTGAAAATAGTAATGCTTTTACCAAACAAGAAAATTACTTGTTTCAATCATGAGATGTTTGTAGTATTCCCTTACTGGGGCTACTCTTTTAAGTGGGAAATAAAAAGCAAGAGAAAAGTGTTAAGGTTCCTTCTATATGCCCAGTGGGAAATTTGTGATGGATCTTGCTCCTTCAATAGCCACAAGTCTGGGGTTTTCTTATTTCTTATCATAATAGATGCAGCCATTATGGGGGAGGTAGGACTTTTTTACTAAGCCAATAAATATTATTTGAGAAAAGCACACACTTTAATAAGCTCCTTTACATACTCAAAAGCTTATATAATTAGGTAATTTGCCAGTTTTATGGACGTCCATTAAGAAAAATTAAACTGTGACATATCCTCCTAGTAGTATGATTGTAAGTCAGTGTCCATCTCAGAAATTGCATATTTCCCTTGGTGTAAGTTATATTCTTGGTATCTCCTTCAAAATTAATTTTGGTCAAGAAGGATTATGATAAATAAATACTCTCAAACTTAAATCAAGAGATTATTCTTAAGTTATACAGCTCAAAGTGTCCTTCTCTGTCTAGAAATTGATTTAAATGTGGCAGGTGAATTGATCAGTAGGGTGATCCTTACTGAATTTGGTCACATAATTAAATTCATGTACATGTCCACCCATTTGAATGTAAGAGCTGTGTTACTCTTCGCTGACCACTCATCTGACATTCTAATTACTTTTGCAACATCTCATTGTTACAACAATAGCAACGAGATTATTTTGTTTAAAAAACCCAACAAAACAAAACCAATTAAAACTGAGTTAAATTATTCCATGCAGGGAAATGAGAAAAGTCAACTTATAAGAAGAAAAAACAGTACCTTTTTCTACAGGTCCAAATTTATTTTGAGAGCCATCTAAATTCTACCTAGCTGAGAACTTTTGAAGTGCCAGTTGCTACCATATTAATACCTAAGGACGTGCAGAAAGTTTCACCATTCCTAGAAAGGTGTATCCACACGTGACCTTCAACAACAATGGAAAAAGGTCCTGTTTGAAGGAAACTGGGTTTGACCTCCTCCTTCCTAACCACTCTTTATAAACATGTAGTAGAGTAGCAACACCCACAGTCAGCTTTAGCCAGACATAAGATACCACTTTGCTTACGACAGTGCGAGACCAACTTAATCCAACACCTGCCGTGCTGGGAGATTGCCTCCCAGAAATGGCTCTGGAAAATGTCACCTTAGCAAGGCTGTCTTCAAAGAGATGTGTTGTTGGCTGGGGAGAGAGGGTTTGCCTCGGGGAGATGCTGAGGAACAGATCAGTTCCCAGGCAGGACTATGCTGAAGCAGATCCCGAGGCAGAGTGACAGCCTGCAGCACTTTGAAGTACTGGTAAGGATGGGCTGGGTGACTTTCCTACAAAGCCAAGTGTCCTTGATCGAGGTTGTCATGCCATCATTCAGGGTGAGCAGGAACGCTACAGAGAGCCCTGAATAAGTTAGCTGGGCTGCCCAAAGAAGTATAGTCACATCAGCACGGTCTCCTGCTAGAGATGCACATGAAAATACCTCTAGACACTGTGGTCCTAAGCAAACCTTGCAGTTACTCCTGTCACACATCTGGGGTAGGACAACATGTGGACCTCTATAAAACTTCTGTTGCTGCTGAGAACAGGAGAGGAAGAAATGTTGAGAAATGACAGAGAGGAAGAAAAGTACTTACAATTTGCTGTTGAGGGTTTTTTTGCCTGTTTGTTTCTCTTTAGAACAATTTTTTTTAAAAAACAAAGAACTATTAAAGCATTCACATTTTAAAACTTGGCCTGGATTAGGGTTGCTAAAGTGAGACACGTCTCTGGCTCTTCCTAGGGAAAGCAATTTAAACTTGGCGGAGTTGTCTGAGAAATGCATTTGTATCTGTTCAAATATAAAGGTCGTCAGCTAACATTTTTAGAGTCTGTTCCTCTGGTTCGTCTGAGGCTATAAGCAGGACCACAGCGCACGAGCCTGCAATCCAGCCAAGTATGGTCCAGGCTGGCACCGTAGGGACAGAGCAAGGCTTTTCTGGCTGCTAGGATAATCAACAGGGAAGATGCGGTCTCCTAGCTGGAGTTCTGGCAACATGGAATAGGAAAAATAAAACCTGTCTTGAGTGCAGAGAAATAAAAACCACTGTGAGGTTTACAGTCACAGCTACAAGGTGGGAAGAGATAGAAAGGTCAAGTGAAAGAGCACAGGAAGGGACAAGTAGGAGAGCTGTTAAAAACAGCTAGGGCAGTAGTGGGGCAGGAGTGAGAAGAAATGGAAAGGAAAAGGTCATGATGCGAGAGGGCAGTATCCAGGTATCAAGGGATGACACACTGTGCTGAGTGATTCACTCAGCAGCTTTTGTTGTTAGGAAATCTTTTGACATTTTTTGCGAGGAAACAGAGATGATTGTGACTCAGAGTCAGCCCGTGGCAGTTTTTCCTTAGGAAAAAAAATGGCTTCTAAGTCCTCTGATCATTTTAATGTAAGCAGAAATTCAGGACCTGACCTGATCACTTCGAATTTTGTTCCTTTCTATGTGTACCTACTGCCGTGAGTGCTGTGAGATCATAGAGGTTCAGTATGTAGGCTGGATATAATCTGACCAAGATTTAATGTCGAATAAGGGTAGATTACAAATTGTCTGTCTTCCTTTGGTCATGTCTCAGGCCCACGTGGACAATTTATGGAAAATAATGACACTTTATCTGATAAGTGCAGTTGTAAGAGCACAGATCCATGCATCCTTGAATTTCGTGCCAGTTTTCGTGTAGATACATCCTTCTGTTCTGCCCACGATCTCAACATCTGTGAACCCTTAGAACTCTCTGCACCAGTGGAGCAGGGAGCTTTTTGAAGTGCACAGCATAGTTTCTGATTAAGTTACTCTGGCATGTATTTTCACACTTTTGGCAGACTCCCACGGTTTAGCAATAGGAACAAAGTGATCTGTTTTCATAAATATCAAGTGATTATTTCTGAAGAAGAAAAGAGGGAGATACCTTTGGCTGGCTAAAGCTTTGACACACTATTGCTTAGATAAAACAACAAATATTCTCATAATCTGTAAGTACTGTTGCCCTTTAGATCCTATCAAGTAGTAGAGGTAATCATGAAGCACTGTGAGATCTGCACATTTGTCATCACCACAATCCATCCAGCCAAGTTGAACTTTAAACCCCATACAAGTAGTCCTGTCCTCTAATCCGCATGAAAGTACAAACCTGGACCAAGTTTAATTAGGGTTTCAACTGTGATAGCTGGCCTGGTGCTGAGTCCATCAGAGCCTCTCTCTGACCAGAATATCACAAAGTTCCCATTCCCAGGCAGTTCCTGGCCACATACAGTCCTCAAATTTTCTTCTCATTCCTGATGGACATTTGTCTGGTCTGTCCTTAACAACTGCTGCTATTGAGACTCCCGGTATGTTCCAGTGCTTCACTGTCTTTCCCTAAAGTCTAAGCTGCATTTTCTATACACCTATTCAGGCGTATTGCTTCTTACTGTGTTCACAGTGGACAAGGAGAATGTTGCACTCCTGTCTTCTTTGCAGGAGCTTTTTGTACAGTTGCAGATTGTTATAATGTCTTCCACTGGTTTTCTCTCAGTTATTTTAAAAAGTCCTGAGTCCTTCAGTCTTTCTTCATGTCACATTTCCCACAGCTGTTTTCCTTTGGGCTGCTTCCACTTTGTCTTGTATAGAGTGCTGAGTTCAGCTGGACAGAGCATCATTTAAGTTCCTACTAATGCTGTGAGAAGGGGGAAGATTACTTCAGGTGTCTCCAACAACGCGCCCATTCCCACAACACATTTTAACCTTTGCCTTTTTCACGACAGCCTGACATCACTGGCTCATGCTCAGTTTGCCACCTACCAGCACTCCTTCTGCCATCCAGCCCATTTTTCAGCTTGTCTTTTACATTTGGTCTTAGTTAAGTGTAATATGTTGCCATTGTCTTTATTGAATTAAATCAACTGTTTTAAAACTATCAACCAAGTATTTCAAGACTAGTCTAAACTCTGGCCTTCATTCTTGGTGTGTTCAGCATCTCTCAGAGCTGTGTCAGCCACAAACATTGCAAATATTATTTCCCCCAGGGGCATAATATTAATGAAAAAACTCCCAAGTAGTACCAGGAAAGTCTTGTGCAGAACCTCCCTCAAAAGATCTTTCTAGTTTGATAGTAAACAATTGTTAACTATTCCTTGATATAGTTTTTCAATCAGTTTTGCAGCCACTTAACATCCTCTAAACCAGAAAACCCCAAGTTACTTAAAAGGCTGACATGTGAGACAATATAAAAATCTGAGTACAGGACATTGTCTGCTCCTACCGTTCCTCTCTTATAATATATCCAATTTATGTCAATTCCTTCACTCAACAAACCTATTTCAAGAAAACAGGGTTACCTAAGTTACATATAGAAATGAGTCCTGTCTCCTGCTGTTACAGATGCAGAGGACTCTGAGTCAAAGAGGCTGTTACAAGCATTACTGTTTAGACAAGAATTCTGTCAGGCTGTACATTCTGCACTCCACTAAGTTGGCTGTGTAGTGTCTGAGGACAAACTGTGAGTTTGTAGGGGATGGTACTGATTTCAGCAGGGATCTGTGCAGGGGACATACTTCCTTTGCTCTATTAGCTCTGCTTTATCTTCTTTGGCGATGAAACAGAAAAGTACTTTAAAAACAAACCCCCATCCTTCCAATGAATATGCCCAATTTGACAAGGGATGGTGAGAAAGCTATTAAGATCTGGTTCATCTGGCTCTTATTTCAGTTGCCTTTGGTTATGGGCAGTCAATCAATTCTTCCCTTTGTTTAGTTCAGCTCTCATTCTGATCTCCTTTCCACAATACAAGCAAAAAGGAAAAAAATAAGTGGCTAGCTGATAGCAAATAAAAATAAAATAATATTTTTAATTCAAAATATATCAAACCTATTTGTTGTTTATTCCAAAATGGAAACATTTGAGAAACAAATGTACCAGTACAAATGTATACTGAGTGTAATTTGCTGATGGACTTATGACTTATGACTTGCTGAGGCAGTTTGTTAGTGCACCAAACCCAACAATTCTGTTCTTGGTGTCCCTTTAGAAAATGCATAATAATTGAAGTACAGTGTTTTGTTCCTATATCTGCAAAAACAGTAGAAAAGATCAATGCTTTTCATGATTCAATGTCTTTTTACCAGAAGAATTCTCCTTTGTTGGTTCTGTCTGGATGCTGGTAGTCACTGGGAGATCCCAGATTTTCGAGTGACATTTTCAGAAATAATGGAAGAAAACCAAGAGGAATAATGAAGTAATTTATAAACAAAATTGCAAAACACTTTTGAAACCTGGCTGCTGTCGCAGTGAATTTAGAAGAGCAAAAATTTTTGCCTTGGAGTCAAGCCTACACAATCCTTCTCTACTAATTAAAACCAAATACCCTTTTTAAGGTCCTATTCCTTTCCTTTTTCTTAATTTGTTTTCCAACTACTTATATTTTATTAAATATAGCACATCTAATAATATCTGTATGCAATGTGAAGAGGACTAAGCTTTATCCCTAAACTGTATTTATCCTTCTTACTTTGCTAACTGCATAGCATGCTTAAAATTTATATCAATCAATGAGGCATTACTGACAATTTCAAGATTGTCAGAATGACTAGTTCAGGTGTTTAAAATGTTGGAATTGAGTGTTACATAGCTCAGATTTCTTAAATTTATCCAAGGTTAAATGCATCATGTTGGTGTTTTTTTCCAGCAATGATTGACAGTGATATAGAAGCACCATTCTATTTTTAGCTTTTCCCATCAGATACACATGCTTTTGAAAATGTTTTTCCTATAACCCCCCCTTTATTCAAATGCAGTTGCAAGCAACTGAGCTTTTCTGACCCGTCGCCAAGGTTTCAATCTGAAATCTGTATTTAGCTCTGTGGCCACAAGTCAAGTGCAGTTGCTGATTCCTTTGACTGTTCTGCAAGTGCTGTCATCCATGGTGTCAGCCTTCCTGGCACAGCAAGTACCTCTCTGGAGCTTTACTCATAAATGCTGGTTTTAAGCAACTGCTAATCTATTCTAGGGAGTTTATCATCTTTGAGGTGTTCAGTTTGTATAAAACGTTAGATGAGTCATGAGACATTATGAAGCCCTGAAGGTATCACGCTGGATTAGAGCAGAGGTCCTTCTCGGCAGAAGCCAGTGCCAGATCATTCAAAACAAAATGCAGTAAATGGTGGTCAATTGTCCTCAGCAGCTCCTACCTTCTGCCTCTATTCAATGGAACATAATTTATCCCCTGAAATATAAAATTTAATATTAATTCCAAACATTTGTCTTCTCTTTATTAAAGAACCTGCCTTTGTCTGTAATTTCTGATTATCTCCCTTCTCTCCATCCTACCAAGCTCTTTACTTCCGTGCATTTTCTATATTACATTTAAAAGAAATTTTATTGCATTCAAACTAACTTATTTTCAGTATTATGACAACTGTTGGTCACAGTTATTCAGCTCTCCCAAATAAATTATTTTCTAGTATTGTGTGTTATTTTTTAACTCAAATAAGTTTATTCTTATCAATCTTCAGTACAAGTTCAGCAGCCCCCATGGTTCAGTATGGCAGTCTCTTACAAGTCTCTTCTCATTTTGCCACTGAATCCTACTGCGTTTCTGACGTCTTCGCATTAAACCAGTGCTGCCCAGACTTTCTCTTTTCCTTTGCCCTTCTTCTCAAGAACTCCTTGAAACCCAGTTATGGTGCCATCTGTCTCAGGGTTTCCTCAGTCCTTCTCCCATCCCTTGATCAGATGTGTGCCTCTATCTCTTGCCCAAGAAAGACGAGTCTGCTCCTGCCAGAAGTCTTCATACAGCCCCGGACCTGATACTAAGAGACTACAAAGAAAGACTGTCCCTACAAACAGGCTTCAGCTTGGATGAGTCTTGGAAGTGAACCACCAACATCCCAAGGACTGTGGATTGAGCCAATTTTTTTAGACAAAATCCTCAGAAATGAACCTGATATGGCAGGTTTAGTATTCTTTTATATGGCTGAATCATACAATTTTCAATAATACCTCTATCTTTCTTGTTCCTTAAAGTATAGCCATCAAAAGTTTGTCCGTAGATCTTTGGAGGAACATGGAAGTAGGGTATTTTGCATGTGGAAAAATACTGCTCTCTTGGAAAGGAGAGCTCATTCCAATTTTGTTTTTGTCATCACTAGAAAAAGAAATCTGCATGATTAAAATAAAAAATTCTCTTGCTCCCCTCTCCGACTGTTCAATGATATAAGATGAGCTTAGAAACTGGGCCATGGTCTGGGAAGTGATTAGTTATCTGGTGGTTTCAAATTGTCCCAGTGATGCAGGAATGAGGACCATTCCTGCCCCTGCCAGGAAGATGTGCCCTGCAGCCGGGGTCACCCAGTGGCACACACAGCCCCTTGCACTGGTGGCTCCTCAGGCAGCTGTAGCGGGACATCAGCTCCAGAAAAAGAGCTCAGCTCCCGAACTTATGGCTTCCTTACATCACGAGATGAGATACAGCAGCAATACAGGAGCTGAGATCTGCTGTCAGTCCTGCACCTGCAGTGGGTATTGCCAGAGGCTGAATGGGCAGTCCGTGATTCCTGCCTGCTGGCACCGCTGGTGTGTCACCTGAGTGTAGCCCAGATTTTGTTCCCGAGTCTTTGACACAGAGCTTTTCTCACTCTGCAGACCCTAACAAAAGGGACACGGTCTGCCCTGCACAGTACAAATAGCTTCTAATAACCCATTTTTTTTTCTAAATATTCCTGGCTGATGACCTTCTCAGACTGTGGCAGAGTAAGTAGGGAAGGGAAGGGCAAAGCATCTCAGGGTAGGATGTTTGAGGAGAGGAATATGACAGGTGAGGAGGTTCTACCTGCATTGTGATGCTGGGGCATCTGTAGCTGTCATGATGAAGGTGGGTTAAAATGCTTCATTTCACTTTTGCAAGTATTTTGGAGTATTTTGTTTTACTTTCCCTTTAAACTGGTAGAAAATGAACCTGCTGCTTGGAACTGAACATTTACACATTACATTTGTTTAAACTCAGTCTGGGATAACTGAAAAAATTTAATTGGCCACAGGAAAATTAGGTGCCAGATTGTGTCCTGGTGTGGTCTTGACAGTTTTCTCCTATAAATACTCAATGAGAATTCGTGTAACACAATTCAAAAATTGTAAAAGTTTACCTCAGAGTGCAATTCACAAACAACCTAGAGGATGGGGCTCAGAAAGTAAGTGTAGACTCTTCAGCAGCAGATATCTTTGGGACACGTAATTTGACATCCATAACTCTCCAGAATAATTAGAGGCTTTGTGTAAGGTAGCAAAGCCACCCCAAATAGAAGTCCATCATGTTTGTGAACAACTTGAGCCTTTGTCCAAGTGGTCAGGTATGCCAAGGGTGCCAGCAGCTCCCTGGTAATGTGATTCCAGTGACAACCTATGGCAAAGACTCCTATGATGTTAATTGTTGGTGCAAATAGAACTGGTCTGTGTAATCTCCCCAGGTTTGGACACCAGTCTTTTCAATCCGTGCCCAAAACAGACCGAAAGCAAATCCATGGTTTGATAGCAGGCAAATCCTTTCACATCTGACTGGTCTGTTGTTAGTGTAACACAAATCACATAGTTTTTCTCATCACCAGAGATACATGTATTTGTACAAATAAGAAAATGAAAACACCCACATAAGGAAGGAGGTGCAGCAGAGTCTAGAGAGCTGACTGTCCTCTGACTTAGAGAGGTCTTTGTTTGAGAAGGTACCAATAAGGCGGTGAGAACTGCAGACAGCACCTCAGCAAGGAGTCTTCAGGGAGTGAGAAAAGGGACTGCAACATGGGCCCTCCACGGAGCAGGGTGTCTCACCTACTGCATGACCTCTGCAGCAAATGCACAACACCCACCTGTCTGTGGAGGGTTTTTCAGTGTCAGCTCAGTGTACACATGAGCTGGGAGGGCCCTGGGGGCATCACTCTCACGGAGGGCCTGGCTGCCTGCCCTGACCTGAGGCACCAGCCCTCCTCACTTCTGGTATGTCCGGGTGGGACAAGCGAGGAACCAGAGCATGTGGAGCCCAGACTGTGGGGAAGTGGTTCTCAGGCACTGTTTGGCGTGTTGGTTCATCCTCACCAGGGATTCAGGGCAGGCCCTGCCCCTCATTGTCCAAGGAGAACCAAAAAATCCCTGCAGGGACTCGGAGCATTCCTGGTCAGGAGAAACCCATAACTCTCTTCTGGAGGCTGGCCAGGGTCACAGGGGATAGGCTAGGGCATTCAGACCGTGCCCTAGCACGAGCAGGACAAAGTTGGGTTATGGCCAGCACCTGCCTTCAAGGAGAAAGGCACCACATCGGCCCTGCCCACCTTGCAATCTTTCTGATTCCTAGTCCTTTGTTCATCCTGGTTAGACCCAGAGGAAGGCCTGGTGGCAGAGGCATAGATGGGCAGACACAGCAGGAGGCTGGTGACCCACAGGCTTGGAGGGAGCCAGGTGTGCCCCATTCTGGGCGCCCTTGACCCAGTTGCCCCAGGTGTAAAACACCCTGAGTGAAAAATGAGCTGCTACTGTCTGACCTACTGCATCTAGACCCTGGAGAGGAGAAGACACAGCAGGAGCATAAACATCTCTTACTGACAAACCATTGGAGGACCAACAACCTACTCTTAGTGGATTATAGTAACATTTGTGGAAAGATTTCCACCTTCTGTGGAAAGAAGAGCAAACATATGCTTTCCCTTGGTTTAGGTGAGAGTCTCCAGAGTTTTCAAGAAGCTGGACTAATTCCTTTAAGATGAAATTTGATGCAATGTCAAATGGTTTTGTCTTCAAAACCTGTTCTTTCGGAAAATAAATCATGGGGAAGAAAATGAATAATTCATTATTCATTCATTTAAAAAGAAGCTGTTGGCAATGGTTTAGTCAGATGCAGTGCCTTTGGCTGGTAAAGATAGTAAAGGAGTAATGAATTAGTCATCAATACTGCACTGAAAGTAAAAGGTCAAATTTGTCATTGGACTAAAACCAAAAGGCCAGATTTGTTCTGTTATCCTAAAATGGTGGTCTTCAGGCCCTCTTTGATTTTCACACTGCAAAGTAGTTCCAGCAGAGTTGCAGACTCTTCCATGAAATATTTAAATCTATTAAATGTCCCTGCTTTATCTCTGTTGCTTTTTCAAATCTCACCAGGAATAGTTTGTGCATCCTCCACTAGCCCTGTAGTACAACCTGACAAGTGCTGTATTATAAATACTCAGGGCACTGTTCTGATACAGAGAACTGAATCTGGCCTCTGGTTTTACAGACCCACGGAGATATCCTTTGGGAATATGTTTCACAACAAAGATTCTTGGATGAAATCCTGACTTGGATTGACCAAACTGCTATGAGGCAGGACTACAGTGATACCAGGATTTTACTGCCTCAACAACTAAACAAAGCTGGTGCCTCCTGGCTCCCCTGCCACTGTACCTTTACTTTGCATGCAGATTCTTTCTGTCCTGCATACACTCCATGGTAGAGACGTCTGTGGCCTCCTGTTACTGCAGGATAAGCCACCTTTCAAGAGCCTATAACCTCTATCCTGCAACAGCAGCATCAGGAAGCATCATGGAAACAACCAGCTTTTCTGGGACCTGAGAAACTTCTGTTTGCATCAGCTGTAAAAACCCAGAGACTCTTAAACCTAATTGGTTTTGCCGAAGGATAAAGTAGTGCCAGTCCTACTCGAATCTGCTGTATAAATTCACCTTCTAAACTCACTTTGTGTGATTTGCATCATTCCCTCTTCTATACAGTTTGCTGCCTCTGAGCCTGCGTTTGCAAGTTTCACATTTTTTCTCGTAACTGTTCAGGTCCAGTTTGTCAATATGACTTCAACAGCAGATCAGAATGCTAAAGCTGGCCTTGCCTACTCATAACTCCAGCATCACATTCCCAAAGGGCAAAACCAGGGATTATTGGTAACATTATTCCAAAGAGCATTCCTTTCTATTCTGTAATAAATATGACAAATGTGATACCACTATCTGAAGAACATTTTCCATACCTCTTACGTTTCTCTATATTTAGAAATATTCAGCACTTCTGCATCACAACTGCCTTAATTGCTGGAAATCTGTCTTACCTTGCTTTGGAAAGCAGTGAATACATTAACATGTTGCTGCTTGTACTCTGCTTACTCACTTCCAGACATAGTATGATTTAATCTAGATTTATAATATTATGACATTTTATGCCTCAGCTTGCTTAACTTGACACTGGCAACATGGGATGTGAATTACTTATTAGCAATGCTTATATACTGGTGTGATGAGCTCCATCCAAAGCCCAAGAGAGCAAAAGAAAGAAATTAGGAGTGTAGATTTTACCATTTACAGAACCTAATTGGCCAGGTAAGAAAATACTTATTAAATATGAACATAACTTCATTATTTTACTCCCCCAGGGATGATATGGATTGTCCAAAGTGTCAAGAGGGATACTCCCACCTGAAGCAAACATATATAAAAATTAAAACTGTACAAGCACCAATTATTTGCTCACACAGATGCTAATGCTACTGTTAGCACAGCTTTTGTCTAAGAACGACCTAGGTGCTGTAGCTGCATGGAAATCTTGGTGTTTAGCATATTAAACTTTTTAGGGCTTTAGCTCTTCCTATTTTAAAGAAAAGCTTGAAAGCATGGCGGGGAGGCAGGGACTGGAGGCAAAGCAGCTCTCCAAGCAGGCAAAAACATTGTTCCGCCTCTATGTCAAAGTGTCCAAGCAGAGCAGGACAGAGCTTCTATGTGTTACAGATGCATAGGGGTCTCTTTCTGAGTGAAGTGGGAGAGGCTGGGAAAGGGAATTTAATCTTAGGCTGTATACTGCAGGGGGTGAGAGAGCCAGAGGGGTCTCAACACTACCTTCTACTCCACCTGCCACCATGGGTTCAAGTCCTCAGGGATCAGTCTTGTAGTGGGATTAGGAATGTGTTCTCCATAACAGAGCTCCTTCATGATGCTCATGGCATAGTAACGCTTGTTTGGAGAATCAGTGTTGCAATTGGAACTGCCCCTCACAAACATCAGTGATGTCTGAACATCACTGTGCCCGTGTCCCTCCACAGCAACAAATCTTCACTTGGCCCACTGGAGCATTAAATCAAGTCTTAAAATGAAAATGCTGTTTGTGGGCACAAATTCCTCATTTTCACCAACAAGCGTGGGGAAAGATACAGAGACATTCTCAAAGCATCAGTGAATCTGGATGAGCTTACTAATTTCCCACTTTGTGTGCAGTCCTGAAGGATCAGAAAAAGACACGTATCTGTAGTAGTTCATGTTCCCATTAATAGCTGATCTTATATTGTTGCAGTTCTTTTCAATTTTTTTGTCTTTATTGACCTATTTTCCACTCTGTGCTTTGTTCAAGTTTTTTTCCCTACAGCAGAAAAATTGCAAATACAATGTTATCATGAGCAATGTGCTGACTCTGTTTTCTTATCTACCTTAGGACATTTATTTACCCTTTCTTCACTAGAGGCAGACCTTTCCCACTGCAATTGCTTTTCTTTGGCATGTTATTCTGTATCTATAATGGCTTCCTCCAGGGGTACTACCTGATTTACTGCGCTGAATATCCAAATGATTGGTGCACCGACATCAGATTTACATCAGGTAATTACAGCTGCAGGATTCCCAAGATCTAATCTCCAAGCAATTTGTAAGCATTTTGAATTATGTCCTAATCTTCAGTGAACATGTGAGTCAAATCTGTTGTGATGGAAATCAGCATAAGACCTGCCTGCCGGCCCAGATAAAACAAGTAAATGTGCAGTAACCTTTTTTTTTTTCTCTGCTAGGCAGCCACCTTTGAAGGTATATGATATGTGTTAGTCTCAAATCACGAGCCCTGTTTTACTGACACCACTCCAGAGCCTCCTGCTGCTATGGGCCATGGAGATGCAGTCTCAGGCCCCAGGTGCATGGGGGTTTGCCCTTGCTCAGCCAGAAGTGTGCACCCAGCAGTGGCTGTGTGCGAGAGCAAGCTGTGGCTTTCTCTTCCCTGCCAGGGAACTTTGCACTTGATGCAGCTATTCTGAGTGGGAGAGAAAAGGAGGGCAAAACCCCAGCATGAATGAGGCTTTAGGGACAAAGAGCTCTTTTTTCTCATGTAAGGCACAGGGGAAGATTAGAGATCACGCACAGTCTGGTTGTATGTTAATACGATTCCTTTATATTCCGTAACTTAATAGCCTAGCTGAACCTCACCCTGTAAAATCCCTCAGAGAATAACTGAACAAGAGCAGTTAGATGGCATTACGGATTTGGTACTGTACAGAGAGAGTTTTTTAAATGTAAACATAGAAATGAGGATTAACATGGAGGTCTGAGGAAATGTTTTGGATACAACAAGCCCAAACTATCCAAGGTACTGTCTGTACCCTGTTTCAGACCATGGATGCAAGTTCAGTCTTTTCAGACAGCATCACATATTAAAAATTCCGGACATTGTTTAGTAAGACCTTCCATACCCAACAAAGAAAACACCACATCACTTAATTTGCATGATAATTAAAATACATACTTAATGTGAAAAAAAAAAAAAAAGAAAATCAGCATTAGTGGTACTTGAAATATCAAAGAAAAAACAAACACTATATTCTTCCTCTACAGACTCTTACCAACTTTCTGTTGCTACTGGAAGTGTTGAGGTTTTATCAGTATTTAGCCTTTTATCTATGCATTGTAGTGCACACACTATTTATTTTCTTGCTTTCCAGTCATTGTAAGAGGTGGTTTTCTCAGTGTCCAACGTGACGTGAAATGTAGGGCATGTCACCTGCAGAGTTTCTCAATCAAATGCCTCTAGGTTTTCAGTTAAATGGAATCTAGTCAATGGATCACTGGCCAGATAACCTCAGCATCCTTCAGCGAGTACCTGCTTTCCATCCACGCCCATAGCTCTGTCCACACAGCCTCACTGGCAGTGGACTGAGAGGTGCTGAGTTGTAGGTTCCTTTCCCGGCCACAGAGAGGTGCTGGATAAGTTTGTGTCTGTGCTCCTCTTTCCCCAGCAGTAAAATGAGAGTATTGGTACTTGCCTACAGCTCAGTGGTTACTCTGTAGTAGTGTCCACAGCCGTGGCTGGCTGTCATCAGACAGTAGTGTCCATGGGTACTCTGTGTCCCCCCGAGTGCTCAATAAATGGTGACTATGGCTACCTGGGAAGTTCAGCTGAAAGTGCTCTGGTGTCACCAGTCACCCATGCTTCTCCTGTTCAGCAGCCTTCTTGAGAGCAATGCATCTTTTGACTTCAAAAGAATCCACCCACCTCACATTATGACCCCTGTCTGTCTGTTGCAAAGTCAAACCTCACACATGAGCTTGACTAGGGATATCTAGACAGAGCTGTGGCTCTAATCCATTTCTTGTTGTTTTCTCAGGCCTCCTCTTATTTCTGCTGGGAATGGGAATCAACATTCACAGTGATCTCCTGCTGCGCCAGCTGAGGAAACCCGGGGAAGTCACTTACAAGATTCCTCAAGGTATATTCTTATCCCCCACTTCCCTGAAGGAAGTAGAGCAGCAGAATAGATCGTGTTTTCTGACTGAATTCACAGGAAAGCGACAATATGGCACAGAAGCTGGTCTTGCACGGGTACTTGGTTCAGGTGCCCCTCTAAGCTGCAGGGACTGCTGTGAGCTGGCTGCAGACAGTCCAAAGGAAGAGGCCAGAGTACCTGGAAAACATGAACTGTGAGGAAAGGTTTTAGGAAATGGGCTGGAAATTCAAAGGCTGAAGTGGGACACAGGAAGAGGATTTTAACTTTGTAAAAGGCAGCTGCAAGGAAGGAAATAGTCTTCTCCTTGCCCAAAAAGAGAAGTAGTAGTGGACTTCTTACTGTGCAAAAGGTGGATTCAAAGTGTAAACTTTAGGGGAAAATAATAACACCAAGGATGCAAGGCGCTGAATTGTCTTTCCAGGAAATGTCTAGCTCTGTAGAGCAATATGGATGGGGATCCAAGAATTTCTTGGGTTTGGTGTTGACTCCTTCTGCTGCCTTATTATGGATGGTGGTATCTCTGTCCCAGAGTTTCTCACCTCCAATACTTACTTGCCTCTTGTAAATGTTGTGAAAAACTGAGATCCAGATTTTGCATTGCCCAAAGGTAGTGAAGTTGCAAAATATTTTTAGGGCGTAAGAAGAATTTTCTAATGTTAATTATTATAATTTAAATCTAATAATGGTCTTTCTTCATTTATTTTCATTTGGAAAATAAATGATTGTGAAAGTGCTGGAAGCCTCTGAGTCAGAATCACCCTTGATTCTTGTATTCCTACAAGAATTTTGAGAAAGATCCCCCTTTAGTATGGCTCCACTGGCTTCAGGCAAGTGCGTTTAGGTTGCTGCTGTGGGCTCTGAATAAGAAAGGGAACGTATTCTCCTGCTGACTTTATGTGAAAGAACCTTCCTTGTGCAGGAGATGACTGTAAAAATTAAATATTTTGTCTTTTGCTACAGGGGGACTGTTCACCTATGTTTCTGGAGCCAACTACTTTGGAGAAATTGTGGAATGGTTTGGTTTTGCCATTGCAACCTGGTCCCTACCAGCCTTTGCCTTTGCCTTTTTCACTCTTTGCTGCATTGGTCCACGTGCTTATCACCACCACAGGTATCAAACTGTTCCTTGCCATATGCTGCTACTTCCTCTTGGAATGCAGTTTGCAAAATGCCAGGGGAGACCAGAGCCAGGATTTGGGATAAAACTGAAATGTAATACCATGTACAGGAGGCGTATTGGCTTATTTGTGTAAGGCAGGCAGTCAGCTGGAGCCCCTGTCAAGTGGGCCTGGCCTGACAGCCATTTAATCCCATGTGAGTTGCATCACTGCTTCTGCCGTGTTAAAGCCTCTTTTTACTGAGCCTCATAAATTTGAGCCTTTCCTAAGGTTTCCCTTGCAACCTCTGCCGTCCTTTGGAGTAGATATAGTCACCTGCTCTGAATTCCTAAAATTTCTACGTTAGGTCTGTTAGAACCTTAACAGTATTATCAGTTAATTAAATAACCAGGTGTAAATAGTTTCCAAACTGCTCTTTTGCAGGCTAACACACCAAGATAACAAAGCAAGGCAGTTTGGAGCAGTTTTAAGGTTCCCCAGCTGAGCTGTATTGAAACTGTGCAGTTTCCCTCTGTGTATGCAGGTTCACTGTCTTGCTTATTTTCTTTCAGGTACTATCTCAAGACATTTACGGACTATCCAAAATCAAGGAAAGCCTTGATACCTTTTGTTTTTTAATGATTGAAATATGGACTCTTTGTTTTGTTTTTATAGGATTTTTTTTTTCAATTCCTAGTTTTAATGCTAGGTCTGACTATAATTAATTGTATAGATGACAACCCAGGATTGTAACAGACAATAAGGTAATTTGGAATGGAAGTTCTTGTTTTTATTTGGAGGGGAAATTGCAGATAGTTGTGGGCAAAAGGACTCCCCAAGAAACCTATTTGCTTCCCAGTTCAGTTCTATCTATGGAAAATAAATATGTAAGTGCATTGACATCAGAGACAAAACATTGCCTAAATATTGTTGCAGAAAAGTAGAAAGTAAGCCCATTACTTTGGAGAAAATCTTCAGCAGCCACTCCAGTTTAAAGCACTTCTGCAACTGCTTTTTCCTGCCTCCATGCTGTAGCACGTGCCCTCGCTCTGCTGGCAGTGCCCTATGTGTTGCCACACTTTAAACCAGAGAGGGGGTCTCATTTGCTCCAAGAAATTACTCAGCCCATTATTTTTCATCTAAAAGCCATCTTAACCCCAGAAACACAATGTAACAAGAAGGAACTTGTGCTGGCACAGGGCTGGGAGCAGTGTGCCATGGCACAGATGCGAGGCGAGGTACACGGAGATGGAAGCTGGCACTCACAAGCACAATGTCTGTGTTCCTTCCTTGAGCAATACTTTCCTCACTGTCAGATGATTAATCTTCAGCCATCAGGGTTTGTTTTTTTAAATGTAGTTTGTTATAGCAATTGCAGCTCCATTAGCATTTCTTTTCTCTTGCAAATCTAGATCTGTTTTTCAGAATAAAAATTTTTCCCACTCAAAACCACTGAGTTGTTGTTCATAAAAAGATTTGAGACAGTGATGTATGACAAAAATTACAACAAATAAAAAGCTGTGTGTTGAAGAAAATGTTCTCTGACACTGGCAGTACATTTTGTCTATGGAGAATATTTTCACGTACTCTTATTAGGAAATAATGCAGAGATATTATTGAATTTTTACAGAAAGACAGAATGCCCCTTCTTAATTTCAGGGTAGTTAGGAATTTTCCAAAAAGTGTCATTAACCTCAATAGGAAGAACTGTCCCCTTAGATGCTGGTAGTTTTAGTTACCCTTTAGAGCATAAAATCCTGCTAAGAATTATGCTGAGTAGCTGAAAAGAAAAAGACCAGACTGCACACATGAAACATACTACCTGCTGTTGGAGTAACCTGATTGATTGTATGCAATTTCCTCCAAAACACAATAAAATTTATGTGAAACACAGAGCTGTGTTAGCCTATAATTTACTGTTTGCAGAAACAAGTCTCTGTGACACTGCTTACCACGTTCTGCTCACACCGGCTTCCTCCTTCTGGACAAACCCTCCCTTCTTTGCTCATAGTATTAATCGTCTTCACTAGCACAGAGCAGGGCAGCCAGCTGAGGCTGGGTCTCACTGTACAGTCCCTCTACAGCCCACAGGAGAGCCAGACCTTTGCCACTTGTAGGCAAAGGTAAGGGAGGGAGAAAATAAGATGCAAGCAGAATTGTTGTTGCATGGGATGAAAGTTTCTACATTAGCACCACAAACGTATTTGCCTTTGGTTACCTCATTTAGAGCAAGGCTGGAGGCAATAAGGATACTGGGTTGGAGGGTATGGTCTCTTCCCCAGGGAGTGGATGCTGAGTGTGAGCAGCAGCCATACTCCCCACAGCTCCTTCCCTCAGCATATCCTCCTTCATGATTCCTCCTTGCAATTTTTCCCTCCAAAGCCTCACAAGGGATGAGAGAGCAAATAGCCCATGAGTGCCAGTGTTCCTAGCTGCTGTCTTCTCTTCTCCATCTATTTCTGAGCCAGGGGAGAACAGGGACCATGCTCTGCCTCACCCTTTTGACCAGAGCAGGACTCGTGCAGACTTCCCTGTCCCCCCTACCTACCACTCACATCCAAACAGGGCTATTTCCTGCATTTATTTCGTCTTGCTTAATATGTGCACCAGATAAACTGTTATTACCACTGTCCGTCTCAGATACCACTGCACGGAGCTGGGGGTCAGAGTGGGAGAACTGGTGCTGGTCCAAGGTAGGAGATGCCTGCCTGCAGGCTGGAGGACCCCACAGCCTGGCACCCCTGCACTGGCCGAGCACAGGGTGCCTCCAAGTGCTGGATGCCTTGCAGAAGTGACTCTATCCTCTCTGTCATGGGCCTTGGACATGTTGCATGGAAAAAGGTTGGTTGCACGCAGGAAAGGAGCACAATTTCCTTCTGCCCAGTCCTGTGGCATCTTTGGACAGCAGGAACAAGACACATGTGCTTTAAATACCCTACAGGCAACGACTGTAGTTAATTGTCATAAAGAGGAGACACAGGCTCTCCCCATGTGGAGGTCCCCTGTGGGAGTGCACCAGGGCAGCATACCTCCTGAGAAATTTCTTTCATAATCCCTCATTTTCATAAGGAAAAATATATTCGCCTTGTCTGTGGGAGGAAAAATGCAGCAGACATTTTCATATCCTTCTGCTCAAGCCTCTGGAAGTTATGTACACCTATGATTTCAGAGCTGACTGTAGAATATTTTGCAAAGCAGCACTTCTCTGACTTTCTTTGCGATGTCCTTTTGTTATGCCAAAACCCTACAAATGTGTCCTCTGCTGGTAAGCATTTTAAATGATAGCTCATTCCTTTTCTCCCCCTTTTGCAATGCTGTTTTTCTGTTTGGTTTCCTTCCATCATTCACATCACAGTCTTCATTAATCTTTGGGGAACATTTATGTTTGGGTGCAGTTTGCCCGGGGAGAGCCTCCCTCAGAACAGCTCTTAGTGCTGCTGCTCCGCCAGAAAGACCTCTCTCACGGAGAGCTGATAACCCAGCCTTTATCCCTGCTGGCAGTCTGCTGGGAAAATGAATCCTTTATCCCAAGGAGTCTTGTTAATTTAATTATTTTTGTACTATTCAAGTGGTTTTTTCAAAAGCTGACTTCCTGCAAACATGCACTTCACTGCTGTGGTAACACAAATGGTTTAATCATGCATCTGACAGTTTCTGCTGCAGAACATGTTTTCTGCACCTAAGAGATCAGACAGACCACTCATGGACTCCAGAATTTAGATATCTAATCTCTTCTGACAGCCAAACCCAGAATTAAATGCTGTTCACTGGGAGGCAAAGTGGAGAACAATAGCACTTGCCAGCCCTCATTCCCATCTCAGCGTGCCACACACACTTCAGCCTTCGCCTGGCTTTAGTCCATGCTTCAGATCACTCAAGACAATAGAAACCAGTTCCAGGCAATGTAGGGCATTGGTAGTTGTTGTTTTAAAGTATGTATTTTATGTAATATATATTTACACAAAAGGCAACCCTCCCCCCCAATTTCGGCCCTCGCGTGACTGTCTTTAGGACAAGCACTCCTCTGAGAGCTGCACTCCTGCTCCCATTACTCTCCTGGAATAGAGCCTCTCTTATGCTTGGACAGAAGCTCTGAATAATTCTGCAGAAATATCAAACCATGGTGTATCCTGAAACCACAACTACTGAGGAACTCTCCCTAGGTTGGCAGGGTGCTCTATCTGTTTTGTACTGTTGACTGTGTCACTGATTGACTGATGAACTCCACCCAGTTCCTCACCACTTTCAGAGTCCTTCCCTTCCCTTCCCTTCCCTCTTATGAACCCATTGAACCTTATGATCACCTGCTGACAGTAGAGGGTTTGTCTGCTTATATTTGATCTTCTTGTCCAATTAATAAAATCCTTTTTAATGCAAATCATCACAGGGTCTCATTTAAATCCAAGCATAGTTCTGGAAGCCTCATATCCTCTCTTCTGCCACCTCTGGGTCCTCCTGAACTGGTCTAATTTCTCAGAGCAGGCATTACTAGAGATGTCTCCTGTCAGACTCAAACACCGCTGTCCCTGTGTGAGTAATGTGATATAGGAAACACAAACATCTGATGCCAGTTCAGAGCCAGGGCCTGCCAGCTCCTCACGAGTAGTACCATGCTCTGTGAGTAAAGCCATTGACAGCCACTGAGCTACTCAGGAACATGCCATTATTTGCCTCTAAAAGAGGTAGCAAGTTTGATCTCTGCAGGAGCAAAATTGGGGGACAGACATCAAGAAGTGCCTAATAGCAACACCTGGAAATGTAAAGGAAGATATTTGGATCTGGTTCTAGTCTATGTTATCACAAGTTATAGCTGCCTTTCCAACAAACCTACCTTTAGTACTCTAAGTGTAAAAGGTAAAGGACACAGATTTCCCAAGTTCATTATCACAGAATCACAGAATCACAGAATGGGTTTGGTTGGAAGGCACTTTAAAGATCATACAGTTCCAGCCACCTGGCGATGGGCAGGGACACCCTCCAGCAGACCAGGTTGCTCTAGTTAGTTCCTTTGCATATTAAGAGAGGAGACTGATCTTAACTGATTCAGTGTTTGGAATAATCCCACCAGCATGCTTTTCAGGTAGGTATCAAGGCCTCCCCCCTCTAGGTATTAGCTCCTCCAGGCAGTCATTTACAACACCCAGGCTGGAAGGCTACAATCTCACATAAGAGACAAGGATGCTAGAATACATCCCAGTAAGCCCACATCCTTTAATTTAATGGCATATGCATTGCCTATGATCAGGTGGGAAACAGCTGTGTCTGGGTCCTCTGACCAGCAATGTCATTCCCAGCACCTGAGTTATCTTATCTGAACACTTCTCATATCGGCTCCAGCATCACAGGCACCTGACAGGTTGCTTTCCAGTTTACCTGCCTACTTTTGCAAGTTTGCCATGAAAGATTACACATAATATTGTCCCAGCCACACTTCCCTACTACACCAAATACATGATGTCTGTTGAGGCTGAATATCCCCCTGCCCTGCAGTGTTGCTGCCATACGCAGGTATGTTGCATTTTTACGCTATGTGGTAAAAGAGGAGGTGGCTGCTGCGGGGTTCATTTCAGTTGACAGCAGTCTTGCCTGGGCCTGAACTGAAATCTGTGCGGGATGAGTTTGTTCTGCCTGAATGGTGAGAGGGGAAACAGCTCCATGAGCCCCCTGTGCCCCCATTCTGTGCCCACCAGACCTTTGGAGGTGGCCATGGGCTCCCTGTGCCCACAGGGCACTGGGTATCACACCTGTGAAGGGGAACTCAGCTTTATGCAACCTTGGGAGAGTCCTCCTCTGCATGCCCATCTTCAGCTTTCTCATCCTCCATCCTCCCTATAGGGGGCTGCCACCCCCGGGGATGTTACACCACAGCAAAGCCCTCCTCGCCCAGCACAGTCAGGTACATACGTGCAGACCTGAGTGAATCTGTTTTCTGTCACGGAAACTCTCAACTGACTCACATCTCCCCAGCAAGAGAGCAGCTCACAGATGACTTGGAAATCAGTCTCTACCAAAATAGTATCTCTGTCATTTGACCAGAAAATCTGTGTTTCAGATCTCTGCAGGAACAGAACCCTGTCCTTTCACCAATTAGAAACTTGGAAGGCATTCAAGTAGAGGAAACCAAGAAAATTATGTTCACGGTGGATGTTCTAGAGCTGGGGGAAGCTGGCTCTGGCAGGCCTACAGGCAATTTTAAAATACCAGCAAATATCACTCTTGGGATAAAAAGCTGGAATTAAAGTACCTTTGCATCAATGGAGTCCCCTGATCTAAACCCTCTCTTCCCTCTGCTGGTAATTTATATCTGGTAGTAAATAGGAAAATGTGTATTTCAGCACTGAATGTATTAATCCTGCCTTCTGCACAGTGGGGTGAAACTTTACCCTTGCACATCCTGGCAGGCTTGTACACTGAGAAATATTTCTGGGGATGGTAACTGAGCTATACCAGGCAGTCCTCTTACATGTGATAGAACTTTGGCTCCACAGCCAGCAAGCCAGAGCCTGATCCCAAAGGGCTACAAACATATCTGCAGATAAAATCATAAACAGAAAAATGGGGACTCACAAAACTGAGCTGGACACCCTAGAGCTGTGCTGATAACACTGGGCTGAACTCAGGCTTGGCAACTGGCACTTTGCAGCATGTCAAACAGTGAAAATCTCCCTGGCTTCAGCAAGGATCTGGTTCCACATGTATTTTCTCTGTTTGGATGTACTAATGGCCTGTAGCCAGTGATTTTCAGCTCTGTTTCTGCCCAACACGTGTTAGCCCTGGCAACTCAGGCAAGCTTTTTTTCATAAAACAATATTGCAATTATCCCTCATTTCTGCCGAGATGCTTTTTCACAGGCATTTCAGAATTTCTTCTCTCCCTAGGTCTTGGGCTCTTAAACATCACCTACAAGGAGGAGTAGGATAGACTGAGTTTGTATACCTATGCCTTCCCCTTCTTTTCCAGTCTGGTTTAGCCACCAGCTCAAGCAGAGACTGCCATTCCTGCAGCCCAGCTGAGAGCATGTGTCCTTCCAGAAGGAGAGAGGCCAACCCAAACAGCTCTCCCTCAGCAACCCAACGATGGCAAAACCTTGCACCATTTGATTAACTTACGGTTTGCTTTGGGGTTTTTTTTTTCGGTTGTGTGCCAAGAAGAACCTCCTTGAAGAGTTTCCTCTCCTTCAGTCTCCTCCAAGGTTTCTGAAGTCTTCTGAATTGTGTAGCATGCTGTTTGGGTCTGTGTCAGCAAATTCAGCGTTACCCTTCAGACTCCACTTGCACTGGCAGTCCCAGAGACATGTCTTGGCTCAGTGGGGTTGATGCCCTTCCATCTCTTAGTTTTCCTCTTGTCCATCTCCTAGGCTTTTCCTCTGCTCTTTTTAAACTGGATCTGAGCATTTTAGGCTCTGGGCTCTATGTGATGCTGCAGTTGGGATTTTGCCACCCTGGGAGATGCAAGCCTGTACCCTGCATACTTTCACTATGCACCTACCCAGCATGAAGCCTAAACTCTCAGGTGGCAAAGAGAAGCCAGTAGAGGAAACAAAATGGAGTTTCCCGCCTAAAAGCAAATGAATTTGGAAGAGACTAGAAGACTGCTGAACTTCCACTCTTCAGCAGGTCATGGAGGAGGTGAACATAGAGGCCATTCCTTGTACTCCCTGCGAGGGACAAAAGGGGCAGGTCCTGAACTAGGGCAGGGAGTCCATGGTAGGACTGGCTTGTTTGGGAGGTCAGCCCAGGTCAGACGAGGAGCTCTACAGAAGGTTCAATGACATTAAGAAATGGAAAAGCTGTTGGCTGGGAAGATCACTGGGAGCTTTGGGGATGAAGTTCAGGATGGCATGAAGGCATCAGTGGGGCCAGCGCTCTCTGCCCAGACAAGTCATTCCCAGTCTTAGCACTTCAGGCTAAGGATGAAGGAGCATCTCTAACATCAGCTCTGATGAGTATCAGTGGACAGGCCTGCATGTTCAAGGTGCCATCCTTGCTCTGACCATGGTGTTACGTCCTCTGAAGCAGGGTCATGCTAGTGGTTGATGCTGGGCTGTGAGTCCCCTGGGACTCTCTGTTGACCAGGGCTCTGTTTAGACCCAGTCTGTCTCTGACTTATCCCAGACTAGACAAATGGGTCCTGGCTAGAAAGGCTACTAATAAGTTTACTAATTGAGCTTCCTTTATTAGAAAGATGTGTTCTAATGCTGCCTCAAACGCACCCATTTGTGCAATGTTGTCTGGGTGATGTCTAGATATTCTTGCAATCCAGACATCACCTGGTTATATCCAAATAATAGTTACCATTAATTTGAAACCACTATTCAGTGAAACTGACCCACAACTTCTGGTTGAGCCCTTGCTTTGCACAGCAGGTGGTGTCTTAGCACCATCTCCTCAGTTTTTCTTGCTGTGAGCACATCCCATTTGAGGTCTACTGACAGTGTTGCTTTTGCTGCTCAAAGGACATGATGAGCTCTTGCCAGCCTCAGCCATCCCTGCTCTCCTGGTTGAAGCAGTGACTGGGAACTGAGTGAACTGGAATTTGAGTAAATCAAAGGAATGGGCTTGATTATGCCAGATGTCCTGGGCAATTAGAGCGTTATAGAGAGGAAAATATCTTAACCACAGTAGTGGGTCTGCGTTGGCATCCCCCAGGAGGTCAGGGAGTGTGTGATGGTTCCTGACAAGAACACCACGCTTCCTTCACCTAACACAATTTTGTTTGGGGTTTTCTATTGTGATTTAACTATGCGAGGAGGAACAGCCAAGGAGGGATGACTCACAGCCATGCTGGAGAAAAGGCAATGACTCAGAGGTGGAGCTGGCCTGCAGTCCAGCTGCAACCTTACATCACAGGGCAGTGGTGGAGCTGGAGAGGCTCCCAGCATGCTATCCTTACTAGCAACTCTGACAAAAGATGCAGTGACTTCTTCTTGGCATCTTTTAGCACATTCTCTGCCAAAAATTGCCCCATATGTTCACCTGCTTCCATCTGACTTAATCTTCTCTGAACACAAGTGACCAGGCTTAGTCCCAGGATTGCAGGCGAAGCCTCAAGCTCTGCCTTTACACAATAGAAATAAAGCTGACTGCAAATGCCTGCCTGACACATCTGACGACTGTATTTACCTTGGTTTACATCAGTATCACACTGGAGACTCATCATAGTCCTGGGGTTGATTAATGCACTGCAGTGCTCACAAATGACACCTCCTCAAGGGATCTCTGTGTGGCTTGGAAGGACCTCCTATGGAGGCTTCATCCAGTCTGGAGAACTGCTCAGCTTTAGCAGGTGATCCTTGTAAGAAGCAGCTCATTAGCACTGCTCAGATAGATCTGTTGTAGGGAGGATGTTGTAAGAAGCAGGTGCATGCTCACTCTTGTGAGGTGGATGCTATGCTCTCCCCATCCTGCTGTCTGAGAAAGTCCTTCAGTATGACAACATATTGCCCTGCTGCTATCGTGGGGAATGGCAAAAAGGGCTAAGAAAGGTATGCAAAAGAGCTCAAGGAATAAAGCAGACTCTTTCCCCAGAAAAAAACAAAGTACGCACCCAAGACAGGACACGGATTTATTCCCCCACTTCCTTGAGTTGACAAAGGTAACAGAAGCAATGATTCATCATCTCATGTGGAAATGGTGAAAACAAAGGTGGTTTGGGCCTGCTCATCTCCAAGGAGCAAGGAGTGAAGAGGGCAGGTGGCTGAAGGAGCAGTTCCTCCGTAACATTGCCTGAGCTGGGCTGGGCACTGCATGTCACCTGCTCCTGATGTCGGGCTCAAACCTGTTCAGTTTATTGTCTTTTATTTCTCTTCACTGGAAGGATTTCTCAAACACAGCAAAGTGTGTTGTGGTGATATTTTTGTCCCTTGGTCTCAGGACATGTTGACAGTCTCGCTTCCTACCAACTGCAACACTGCAATTGCTTAATGCAGAGTGTTGTCACATTACCAGTTTCTCAGACAGAGCGTTTCAAGTTTCTAACCTCTCATTCAAATGATTTGATGAAAATGTCATGATAATTTTACTGCTATAGCCATAAACATCAGATGCTGTGAAAGTTTCAGTCCAAACAGCCTAAAACCCCATTTATTTAAATAAAATTACCATTGGTAATTTGTATCTTTTCATTTAAGAATGTGTTCACATATGAAGGAAATTAACTAGTTTCAGATAAAATTATTTATTGCCAGCAAATGACTATTATTTTGACTTGCACTAACAGTTGCTAATAATGCAAGATGGGGAGGGAGAGGAACATGTGTCTGTACCAGCTGTTGTCTCACTCTTATCCAAAAAAACATGAAGAAGTTGCTGGCAGTAATCACAAAAAGATTTCCTTTCTTCCTCTTCAAGCACAAGCATAACAGCTGTTGCCTCTAGCAAGTGTAATGTTTGCCCTATTGATGCTCATCCCATACAGAGTTTTATAACAGACCAAAGAAAAATAACTCCCCAAAATGGTAACTGTTGTGCAGTGAATCAAACTTGTTTCCTACGACTGGCACTCAAATAAGAAAAAAAAAACCCCCAAAACCAAGCTGGCCACATGAAGATGTAATGGCCCTAAGCCCAGACCTGTCCTGTATGAAGAAGGGCACTAGCAGCAGAAATTATCACCCTGGTCTCCTGGTGGGGCACTCCCTCAGGTTTCCCACAAGTCCATTTCTGTTGCTATATCAACTACTGCACTCCTTCTCCCTCTGGGCAGCAAGTCTCTTTCTTGATAGAAACTTTATTTTCTTGTTCCACACTGGGCCACGAGAAAGTGCCAGCCTTGTGACAACGAAGCGGCACGGCCGGGCTCCCCTGGGCGAGGCTGCTCCCCCCTCTGCTCTCTGCTGCCAGCGGACACTTGCAAGCTGTGTCTGCTCCAGTAGCATGACATCTCCTTACCTGAGCTGATGAAGTAGATGGAAACACATCTTTTTGGGGGTGTACACCGCTTTTTCTTAAAATTGTGCACTGTCATGGCCACAAGAACAGTTTTCCCAGTGGAATCTCTGTCAAGGCAGCCTGGGTACTACAACAACCAGCAACTCATATAGTGATAGCTCTGCAGGGCAGCTAAATCTTTGCTGGGCAAACCCAATCCCTACTAATATGTATCACAGAAAGAAAAAATCACCTTCTCAGTACAGGCAACTCCTGGGTTCTGAATTTTCTTTCTTTTTTATTTTTTTTGGCAGCCAAGCTGCTCACTTACTGTCATCAGCATCACCCCTGCCTTCCCTCCATTGGCTGTGGGGTTTTAACACTGTACATAGCCTGCACAGCTGCTTGTTTCTCTCCCTTTCATTCTGAGGACCTCACCTTTACCCCTCTGTCTCAGTACATTGCACTGTATTCTGGTATTGTCAGAAAAGTTTCAGGCTGAGGTGAAATAACTTGGGTCAACTCACTGCAAAATGGTCTTAAAACAGATGGACTAGTATTGAGAACTTGTAATTCCCTGTTTAAAATCCAGCAGGCTAACTGCAGGAGAACTTACATAACTCTCAGTGCATGCTCAGGGATCCAGTGTCAATCTCCAGCTAATGTTTCTTCAGTTACAGCACTGCTTTTTTTTCTGGCAGACCTCACGGGCAACATGGTCAAAAGCAAATTCTAATTACCTAATACTCCTTCACAGGCAGCTGCTTTTGATTAATAAATCAAAAAGTGCAGAGCAGCTAAAATCTATAACATATGCAAGGAGCCTAAAATAATTTGTGATACTTTGGGACAAACCTCATTCATTCAAAAGGGCAGTGGGCTGGAGAGGAGGATACTTACTCCTACAATTTAATTTCAGCTGAAGTGAGAGGTGCTCAGCTAGCATGCAAACTGTAGCAGCATAATTTGTCATTTGACCAGAAGTCATGATTTGGATGTGGAAATGACTAGGTAAAAACCAGTGATTTGTTCTTATGCAGAAAGAGATTAGAATACTGAACCAGCTTCTTCAGGCTTGAAAAAATCTGTGCATTTTTTCCAATGTGCAATCTGTGCATCCAAAGCCAGGGCCAAGTCACAGCAATTATTTTTGGGTAAAATTATCTGATGTGATCAAGGGCACATGTGGACTAGAAGTCAATGGTGCCATTTGGCTCTTCACTAGGTGCTTGTCTGCTGCTCGCTTTACAAAATTCAGGGAAGGTAATGTTCATCATCCAGCATGAGCAGCTGCTGCTGGAGCTGTTCCTTGGATGAAGTGCTGGTCAGCCAGGGGCCAGCAATTCCTCCAAAGTATATTTAATTTTGCAGTGTAAGTTTTTGAGCATATTCCTTAAGAGGCGGCAGCCACTGGTATGAATAAATACACAGATCCACCTGCTAGCCAGTTTGAAGCAGGTCTACTCAGAGGCCAGGAACTGGGATAGCTGGTTAACATTTTTGGCTCAACTTTTGATCTGTTGCATGAATTCTAGCAAGGCATTTCTCCCTGTAGCTGCTTCCCATCCAGTTTGTCAAGGTGCAAGCACTTTGTGTGACAGGATAAATGTAGTCTTCTCTTTATATGAAGCCTAATGAGATGGGACTCTGACCTCAGCCAGTGCCCCTAGACCAAAGTGTGGGGGCCAGTGGGCCCATAATACAAGGGATAGAAATCCTCTCCAGGTTAGAGTGAACCAAGAAGACCTTTCCTAGGATGCTGGTCCACATGCAAAATGTATCCCAGTTCTGCTTCCCCAACTGGCCTCCCCACCCGCTTATACCTTATCTGTTCCTTCCCTAGAAAATTCTCCCTTCCCCACTCTCCCATTGGACCTTGTTCCCTGCCACTCCCTCAGATTTTCCCACTGGCTCCTGTACCCTAGTCCCGCCTATGGACCGCCCCTGTCCCTGATGCTTTCCCCGCCCCCATATATAAGCTGCAACTTTCCATCTTCTGACGTCTTTGGTCCCTGGTGGCCGTAACGTATGGAGCTGGAGTAAACCTCTGCCATGGAATTCCACACAAAGACCCTTCCAGCCTCCTTGCCGTCAGCTTGTCGAAGAAGCCATTCGGGGTGTGCGTGTGTCTGTGTGAATGCAGTGGCTGCCGAGCGACTTTCTGCTAGAGTCAGTTTCAGGAGGTCAGAGCACCCCACCAGAACACCCCCCAGATACCGACACCAAAGTTGTTGAATTTAGGTTTTTTTATATAGGTCCATCTGAAAAAAAACCCAGAAGACTCAGGAGCCTGTTTGCCAGCAGCAGCAGATCCAGGGACCACAGTGAGACTGCAAGGAAATCTGAACTCTCCTCTCAAAGGACGAGTCACATAGCAAAACCAGGCAAAAGTTGCTCTCAGTGAGATCCCCAACCACAGTGCTGTCACTGACTGGTGTTGTAATATCAACGATACTAAGTGAATTCAGCTTGCTCACAACCAGTTTTGGATCACACAGCTGGTGAGGTGTCTGACAGGACGCATGCACTGGCTTCTTTCCTCTGGAGATCCCTGGAAGTTTTTAAATGTTCAACCTTTTTCCAAATCCTATGAAATTCTAGATGAAAAGAATCCTTCACGGGAAGAAGCTAGACACCATGTAGTTTCCTGGCGCCAGTGTGCAGTTGTGGCACCCAGGAGGAAGAGCAGGCTCTGCGGGTGGCACTGGTGGCAGGGAGGCGGCACCTTGCCCTCTGTCCTTATTGAGCTGTTGAAATCATTCCTACATTCATCCACTGTTTGAGGCTCAGCATCAAGAAAATATATTGCTTCTTTGTCAGCATTTTTTCAGGGAACTCCATGTTTTTCCCACTGGCTGATGTTGGAAGCCATACAACCTGCAGCAGAAATGTTTGCTAGCAGAAGGGAGAAAATAGTAAATATACGTCCCTCATTAAAAGGAAATATTTTCCTACAATCATCAAGCAACACAAGTTGGCAAACATACTCATCCCAAATGCTTGTTGTAGGGCATCACCATCCATTTATTTCCTGAAAGCTGCATTGTCTTGTGTAATTAACATGGCGTCGTTTCTAGTGGAGATGGGGAAACAATCCAGCTGATCCTTGCCTAGGGTGATGTGTTTCAACAGAGTTGGTGCTACACAGAAGCCGGGTCTCTCTAGCAGGAAAAAGATCTCTGCCCAGAAAGCCTCTTGGAGCCCCAGGCAAAGAAGCAAAGTCTCATACAGGTCAGGTAGTACTAATTCTGGGAGCTGTCCAAGCCATGCCAGGGACATGATCCCAACAAAAACACAAACCAAACCAGGCATTGCAGGCAGGGGCTGTTAGGCAGGAGGGAAAATCATGGGGACTATCCTCTACAGGCTCCCTTGAAGCCTAGCTGGGCATTGCCCCATACGTGAGGCTGCCAGGGAGAACCTCAAACTGGTGCCACTCAGTTAATTTCCATTATGCCTCTTCCAAAAAAATATTTTTTAGCTTTCAAATGGTGGAGTAGGGGAAGCTAAAAGGACTGTTTATTCACAGTGATTCTTTGTTCCAGCAGTTAATGAGCAGATTCAGCAGACTGAGTGATGTCTCCTCTAAATTGCTCAAACCAGAGGTCACAGTGGCTCTTTCAAGGGCACTGGCTTTATGTTAGCTGTCTCTGTTTGCAGAGGATGGATCACCTCAATTTTTCAGTACTGGTGGGTCACAGACCCAGCAAGGCTCTGATCACTTTCTGCAAGGCACCAAGCACGCACTGACAAATGAGATGTCTTAGCACTTCTCAGGAGGTGATCAGCATCTGGCAAAATAAAAGGCTGCAGGGCTGAGCTATCCAGATAGCCTACACAACAATGAATTACGCGTTTAAGTTGCTGTGCTGGCAAATGTATTAGTCACTCACATTCAGCAGTGCTTCTCGCACAGCTGGGCACATTGACATTAAACCTTACCTGCGCTGGGAAATGACTCTTTCTCTCAAATATTTTCAAGAGCCAGTCTGTTGCAGATGGTTTGAGGAAACACAGATATCCTGAGCTCTCCTGCACAAGGCCATGAACAACTTCTATAATTCACATTCTCTGCTTATAAAGGAACTGCTGGGTACTGTGTGCTTTGCAAAAATCTGTCCTTGAGAGTCATTTCAACATATACGACCACATTCCTTATGAAAAGAAGCCAGTCTGAATTTTTTTTTCCAGGTTGCATTTTCCAGCATTTGGGGTTTTGCTACGTAAGTTTGGATTTGATTGCCTCCAAATTTTCTAGTTAAATGGATTTGACTGCCTCCAAGTTTTCTAGTTAACACCTATTGGTACTTTGCCCTGAGGTCACACATGTAGAGTTTAATCACCAAAGAAAACGTCTAATACCAATAATCTCATAGTGATCCCCAGCTCGGCTTGTGTTGAATTAGGGCATTCCAAATTTGAACATGATATAAACCACCTTACACATGCAGTATTTGCACAGTGATAATGAACTGTAGTCAGCAGAGTGGTTTTGGTGCAAGTGAAACTCGAGTGTTTTTATTTTAGACCTCAGAAAGCATCTTGCAGGCTAGTTTGCAGCACCTCAGCTTAGCAACCCACTTCTTCAGTTCAGTTGTTGCTATTGCACTGCATCTACTGAGTTCAAAATCCCCCTGCACCAGAAATCACAAGGAAGCTGTATTTCCAAGTTAGATTTTAAGACCTTATTCTTTAGGATTAATTTGTTATTTACCAAATGTGCAAGATCATTATTCCTTCATTTCAATATGAAGGGTGATGGGGATTTGTCAGAGCTGGAAGAGAGACCAGAAAAGCAACCGCAGGTCTGAATAAATTATCAATTTTTATTTCAAGGGAAAATCTTGGTATTGGATTACTGATCATTGGCATTTATCAACAAAACCATAGGCATAAAACCCATTGCGCTCAAATAGTAAAATTAATTCAGCCCGATTGCACATGTGCTGTGCAGGAAATTCTATTCCTCTCCTGTGTAAAGGAGTGTTGTTTGCTTACACCATCGAGCGTAAACCCCACGTTTCTCAAGATGTGCAATGCAGCCCAGGCGCTCCAGAACATGAAGGTCTTTCTTTGTTGCCTGGTGGGTACCCTCCTTGTATGACCTTCATGCCGCACAAGGAGGAATATCAGTTATTAAAAAGGCCGTGCAAGTGAAACACTGCTGGTGAAATCGGCAATTTCTTGCATGGTCAGCTAACTAACAAAACAACTAAGAAGAAAGAAACTTCCTGCTCTGAACTGACCTGTAAGGCATGTCCACATCAGCTCTGCTTACCCTTGGTTTGCTTTGATATGTTGGTTATTTTAGACACATTGAAGCAACCATCTACCTTTACCTGCACAAATGTAAAAATAAATATAAAATGAGGGATAAGCAAATGCAGGCCATGGACTTCCCTATAAAGAACTGCGGTATAGAGACTCCTGTGTCTGGGGAGTTATTTGCCTTTCATTTCATGATCAGTATGGATAATGGGAAGGTTTTAGAGCAGTCTAACGAGCACAACACATGGGAGAAGCTTGCTTTAAGGGGATTTAATTGGCTATGCACTAAATAAAATGTGACCACAGCTCCTTCTGAACTCTCGGTAAACAGAGTGATGCCTCCCAGCCATAGTTAGCTATCTAAAAGGGAAGCAACCTTTCCTTGTCATTTGTCTAGGTTCCCCCTAATGTTAGAGGGAGAACCAGGCACCCCAGAGGGTCTGACCTATCCAGGTGTCTCTCCTACAAAGGGACAAACAAGGTCTGCTAAAGTGCATACTCTTTCCTCCAGCTGAAAAGGGAGCCAGGATGGCTTATTTAATTTATTGGCAGTGGTGCTGTAGGTGGGACAGGGTAAGGTACAGGGCACTGCAGGGCTGTAAGCAAGGGAAATCTGACTTAGGGATCAGTCAGCACAGTTGAATAAAAACAGTCTATGGGCACACTTAAAGTAGGTACTCGTCTTTCATACAGCCAAAGCCAGATGAGATAAATCCTATCATAATGACCAGTTGGTTTCTAGAAGAAATCATCTCCCTTGAAGATACATATGCATTCCTTCTCAGCCTTGCTATTGACAGAACCATATTAATTTTAGGTTAACATGAAGGTTATTGCATTGTGAAGAAATGCATTGACTTTAGACGGGAAAAAAAAGGCTTATGTGGGCAATGTAAAATATTTGAAATCCCTCATTTCCTCACTCTTGACTGCTTTGTGCAGATTTTAATAAACGACATGATGTCCATAAATTATGAAATTAAAAGACTGAATGGCATTATTCAAGCTACTAATATTACTCAGAGGTTCCCACCTGCCTGAAGCCAGACCTTGCTGTGTTTGTCTTCACTGTGCTGCTCGTTTAGGAACACATGTATGCAAACTAAGTGTTCGAGCAAGGATCACAGCTCACACCAAACCCACTAGCCACAGTACTTCCCCAGCTGCTACACAGTGGAAGGGTGACAGAGGACCAGACCAAGAAAACATCTTCCTATCCCAACTTGATTTAAGGGACGAAAAGCCATGTTTTCAGTCTGCAAGAGGAAGATGTCTAGGCTTCAGATTACCCCAGTGGAAAGAAATCCAACAATAACAACAAAACATAAGAAAAAACAAATCACAAACTTAGTAGTATATAATGCTGTAATGCATAAAATGCAGCTGGGAGTAGCTCTGACAATCAAGCTGTAACATTTTCTACAGGAGAAACAGAGATGTGATAATACTCAGTATGCTGCTCAAGAATGCAGTTTTCAAGATCTCCTAAGGTTCCTCTTTTTCTGTTTAAACTGAAATGCAGACACTACTGTCCCTCCTTTTTTTGTGTCTGCATGACTCCTCAGCATCTGCAGTTCCAACCCAACCACCACTTAATTTTCTCTTTCTCTGGGAAATTCTGGAGTGCCTCTCTTCATATTAAATTATTGCTGCTCTAGTGGAGAATAGAAGAGATCCCATTATATTATTTTCGGTTCATTAAGTTTCTAATTACTTTGATTTTGATATTGAAAAGCACTAATTAATGTTTTTAATGTGTAATACTATTAAAGCCCTACAATTGAATTAATACAATTTTAAAGGAAAAATTGTAAATATTTATTCCCAGTGAAATATATAGTAGAATTAAAGGCTGAGAATACTTTAAAATTACTTAAGAGTAAAAAATGTATAGCACTAATTGCTGGTATCTCATAACCAGGCATTCTGAATCCAGAAAATTAAATTAAAATCGTACTTTTAAACCTTACAAAAATCTCAGCTGAAACAATCCCATCAGCTGAAACAATTCACAGTGAAACCTCTCAAAAAGCCCAAACACCTGTTTGTTGTGCCTGAGTATTTTTAATATTTGGCTTTAAAGACACCACATATGTTTTCCAAATAGATTCCTTCTATGTAATTACTGAAAGGCAGTATTTAATCCTTGTTTTTAAACTTGTACCCTTGTAACTTGGATACGTATAACCACATCGCTGAGCATCCTGTCTCTATAAACAATGCCGTGCTTGAAAATAATTATTACCCCACTCCAGCATTTTCTTCTTTGCTTCACCTTTACATCTCTGACAGTAGGAGATGTACATGCTGACAGTAGGAACTTCATTTTAACACAGGGCTTTCTTCTTCTGAGGATTTGCTTACTTTTGGTACAGCTTAGTGAAAATGTCAGACCATGAGGACCAAGAAGTGCTTGTAGAGGATGCTACTGTATGCTCTTCACGATTTGAAAAAAATATAATCAAGCAGGCAACACCTTCCATTTTAACTTTTTGAGGCAGAATCACAGATACTCAAATGCAACACAAAGGCAAAAGTGGATGCCAACTGGATGCCAACCGGAGCAACAGCCACACCGCAGTGCCGGGGCAGCACAAAGAAGCAAAGCGCTCGTGAGTCTCATCTATAATTAGATATCGACTTATCGACCTGGAAGAAAGGCTGTGCTGCCCAGAATGCCGCCGGGGAGTCTAAACACCACCTCCAGCTCCCTGTAATTCAAAAACTGCTTTTAGGGTCTTCTCCCTAAGGTCTCTTTTAGGGTCTTCTCACACGCCGAGCCGAGCTTTCCCAGAGCAGAGGGTCTGACTCAGTGGGGAAGGCAGCACTGCTGCAGCCCTTCCCTGCACTCAGCATTGTGTTCCAGGCTTCCCAATCCTCTGGGGAGGGGTATTGCCAGGACCAGGTACCCCCATGGGTGCATCAGGACCCAGTGTCCAGGCACCCACAGCCATACAGCAGCCGAATTGGTGCATGAGTCTCGGGAGCTCCATTTCCGAGCTGCTGTGCTGCTGCAGCTGTGACTCCACTGGTTCCCTACACAGCGTTAACAATTAGACTTGGCAATCATTAACTTAGCTGAGTAAGAACATTAGCTTTGTAATACAGCTTGTCCGTCAGGTTTTCAACAATCTTAACTGCATGAAACCTGACGACATCTGGTACACCAACCAGCCTAATTTTTCCAGCTCAGCTGAACATTTTCAATTTGCATACACTTGCATGGAATTTCAGCTGCAGCATCTTCCCTCTTCACTGCATCTTTCTTCCTGCTTCCTTTTCTATTTGCACAAGATCTCACTGCTTTCTTCCTGTGTTTTGACTTCGTAATCCCCTCATCTCAAACCCACTTCCACTTATCTCTCTCCCAGTCTTCGGGGGTGCCACAGGCACAGAGCTCTCTCCTTTGGTTTTGTCATCCTGCCCCTTTTCTTGCTGTTGGTTCCACTTTCTTTCATCTCCTTAATTGCCTTACTCTCATTTTACCTCTTTAATTGCTCACTCTTCTCTGGCTCTTTATCATTTCAATAAATGCATCTATTAATACTCTTACTGTTTACACACCAACTACTCCATCATTCCTCTCCTTAGCTGGACAGAGGAGAGAAAATATAATGAAAGCTCATGAGTCGAGATAAGGACAGGGAGAGATCACTCACCAGTGACTGTCATGGGCAAAACAGACTTTATTCGGGGAAAAGGAATTTAATTTCTTAAAAATTACATCAGAGCAAGACAATGAGAAATAAAAGCTAAATATTAAAATACCTTTCCCCCACCCCTCCCATTGTCCTAGGTTCAACTCCACTCCTGATTTTCTCTACCTTCTCCCCTTCCTGCAGCACAGAGGGATGGGGAATGGGGGTTGTGGCCAGTTAATCACACATTGTCTCTGCTGCTCTTCCTCCTCAAGGGAAGGACACTTCACTGTTCCCCTGCTCCAGTGTGGAATCCCTCCCAGAGGACATAGTCCTCCACAAGCTTCTCCAATGTGAATCCTTCCCATGGGCTGCAGTGCTTCTTGAATTGCTGCAATGTGGATCTCTTTCCAAGGGGTGCAGTCCTTCAGGAGTAGGGTGCTCCAGCTTAGCTTCCCTGCAGGATCACAATTCCTGCCAGCAAACCTGCTCCAGTGTGGGCTCTTCTCTTCATGGGGTCCACAGGTCCTGCCAGGAGCCTACTCCAGTGTGGGTTTCCCATGGGGTCACAGCCTGCTTTTGGGCATCCACCTGCTCTGGCATGGACCTCAGAGGACTGCAGGGGGACAGCTGCCTCATTACAGTCTTCACCATGGGCTGCAGGGGAATCTCTGCTCCAGTGCCAGAAGCACCTCCTCTCCCTCCTTCTGCACTGATCTTGGTGTCTGCAGAGTGTTCCTCTCACATATTCTCACTCCTCTCTCTGTCTGGAATTGTGCTTCTTTTTACCTTCTTAAATCTGTTATCCCATAGGAGCTACCACCATTGCTAATGAACCTGGCCTTAGCAGGCAGCAGGTCTGTCTTGGAGCTTCCTGGCATTGACTCTGTCAGACACAGGGGAAGCTTCTGGCAGCTTCTCACAGAAGCCACCCTTGATGCTCCTCCACTACCAAAACCTGGCCACACAAACCCAGTACAAACATGGACCTCAATTTTCTTTGCTTTGTAAGCTCGGTGAAAGACTGGACTCCTACTCATGAAACTCCTCCTCCCTCATCTGGCCTCTGCCCCCACATTCAGTCAGCACTGTTTTTGTGGGAGCCTCAAAATGACCTCCACTTTGGCAGCTCCAGCTCTCCCCTACATCTCCATTCACCTGTCTGGCACTTGCCACCAGTCACCTTGCGCTTCTCTCCCTTGAGAGATTATTCTCTCTGTCTTTCAAAGCTCTACCCTTCCCTTTCCCTTCCCTCGCTCGATGTCTTTTGCAGGTTCCTCTTTATCTCATTCCCCAGACTCTAGCATGGGTGGTATAAAATTCTGTTCTCCTCCTCTTTCTCTGCTATGCCTCATCCACGTGTGGTGGTTTGAACCTGAGTTGATGGACAGTCATTTAGACCAATAACGCTTCTCGCAATTTACCTATTTAAACCGCATAGAGGCGTGGGAATTCTCTCTTGCTTTCGGACAGGTAACCGGGCTGCCCGCTCGGCCGGGCTGGGCCTAGCTGCTGGGCCCAGAGGGGGCCAGGGCCACGGCCCCAGCTCCATGCGAGCCGGGATGGCTCCCCCGCCGCCCCCTCCTCCGGTGCGGCCGATGGACTGAAACTTCACACCGAGACTGCACCGAGACCGGCCCTGCCCGGCAAAGACCCTGTGACCAACCAGATGAGTTCCAGCTGCAGGCCCCGGGTGAGAGTAACCCCTTCAACGCTGTGAGTTCCCCAGAAAAGATGAAACCTGCAAACATCAATCCACTCCCAGGTCAGAGGAAAGGGAAAGGCAAAGGCACGTGAATAGACACCATGATAGTGACACCAAAAGTTCGTGAAGAAGAAAGAGCTGAAGCCCAGAGGGAGGAGATAGAGGAGATGCTTCAAACCTAACCTAAAACCTGAAATTCTTTTGTAAAGCTATGGTGATGGACTATGATACATCGGAGAACCCCTTACAATTTCGTGATAAGCATGGGGGGTAGAGCGTTCAAATTAGCCACGAGCAAAGATGCCTGTGCTGAAATAAGTAAATATTGAAGTAGCTGTGATTCATTGAGAAGCCTGAACAGAGAGAGATAGTGAAGTAAAAACCCTTGCTCTCAGGGAAGAAGAAGACCTTTGTTCCTGGAGATGAAGGTGATCCCAGAGGTAGATGAAGAGAACCTTTGCTCTTGAACAGCTCATCCTTAAAATAATACCCCATCAGCTAAAAGGAACCCTCGAAAACAGCTGTGGGGAAAGCTGTAAGTCGAGGGAAGGAACTTTCATATGGCAAGTAGAGAACCATTTCCCGGGCAACTATCTTGCTGTGATATTGCAACCACGAGAGAACTGTTTCTTGTGGAAAAGCCCCATGGCATGAACAAAAGAGACTCCTCTCCCTAAGTGAACTGATGAAAGACTATTATAGAGGTGGTAAACTGACTGAAATAATCTCAAGTTTGTGTCTTTAGGTTGTAACTAGGAGGAGGATGGGGGGAAGAGAAGTGTTCTGATGGTTTAGTCTGACCCTTATTATTCCTTTTTCTTGTAGTTCTGTTAATAAACTTCTTTATATTCTTTAAAGTTTAGAGCGTGCTTTGCATTTCCTCCTAATTCTCATCTCACAGAAAATAAGAAATGCGAACAACAAACCCACTACAAATCCCTACCACAAACATAAATTCACCTGCCAAACAACTTAAAAATCCAGTGCTCTATTCAGGTGACTCTCCAAAAGAGAGATCAATCTAACCAAAGATAAAAGAGTACAGCATAGATGTTTCTACCTACAATGCCATCTAGTCTTCCATTACAGCTAATCTTATAGGAGGTATCTAAAGCCAGCCAGATGAACGGCACTCGGGAAAAAGCTGTTTCCTTTCCCTACCTAAAAAGGGAGTCCAGCTGAATGGACTGATGACTGCATTGTAGACACTTAAAACTGGGCAAGATGAGTCACAGGCCTTTTTTCCAAACACATCCTTGCCCAGCTCCCTGGTGCCTGCTCAGATAAGCTTTGCTATCAGTTGAAGCTCAAGTTTGGCTAAACCAGCCCACTTCATCCCGCTGCCTCTCAGCTGCTGTTTAGGCCAATGTTCACATATGCCTATGATGGGGGGGGACACCTTTGATCCAGACTTCTTCTCATGTCCTTATTCAGACCATGCCCAAGCCTTGCAAGCATTGTTCTACAAATAATTCCTGACATGAAGCCCTTCTGTCTCCATGCGTGGAGCTAAGGCTCATCCACGCTGAATTGCCACTTTGAATTATTCTTGCTGCCAAAGCACTTGTCCTTCCCTTAATAAATGCAGCCCTGTCCTGCACATAATCACTCTAAATGTCTTTGCAAAGGATGTGTCTAGCTGGTCCTTCGGTGCTGCCATGCCTATCTTTGCATTTCTCCCTTAGCTCCCTACTCTCTGTCACACCAGATGAGAGCTGCTTGTCCTCGCTTTCAAGACCTTCTGTAGTCCACCCCAGATCTGTCTCTCTCACGCACAGCCTATCATGCGTAACAGAGCCAGCCCTGCCATCACCCATCGGCTGGTGGCCAGGGCCAGGTTTCCTTCTTTGCAGGCACACACTGTCTCACCAACACCCTGTGACTTGTGCACGGCCTCCCCCTAAGGTCAGGAGCTGAGCTGGCCCGTGCAATCTTCTTGCCTGGCATGGTGGGTTCCTTGTCCACGACCTGTGCTCTTGTATGACCAAGTCACAATAAAGATTTGCATAATAATATAAAGAATGGCAGACTCAACATTAAGAGGCATAGCTGTAATTTAGAGATAATGTATGCTGGGAGAAATTAAATGTCTTTGCCACCCCTTTGATGATGCTGCCGCTTCTTAGAAGCATTGCAAATTTCATAGAATCATAGAATGGCTTGGGTTGGAAGGGACTTCAAAGATCATCTAGTTTCAACCCCCCTGCCATGGGCAGGGATGCCTTCCACTAGACTGTTTATTAATACCTGAAAATGTTTTTTTAAAATCAAAGAATGTTTTGACCACATATATACAGTGAAAGGAGTAGCATTAGACTTGCACTTTTGATTTAATACTTACTTTTTCTCCTTTCAGTGACTAACAGTGTAACATTAATTTTATATTAATTTGTTGGGTTTTTACATATACTTTCTTAATAAAAATAAGGGGAAAACTGCAGCTAAATAGCCTACCCCTTTAAAATCCTTTTAAATGGGTGACCTAGTGACTGGCCTTCCAGTGCCTGAAGGGAACCTACAAGAAAGATGGACAGGGACTTTTTACAAGAGCATGTAGTGACAGGAGAAGAGGGAATGGATTCAAACTAAAAGAATGTAGCTTTAGATTAGATAGTAGGAGGAAGTCCTTTGCTGTGAGGGTGATGAGGTCCTGAAAAAGGTTGCCCAGAGAAGCTGTGGATGCTCCATTCCTGGAAGTGTTCAAGGCCAGGCTGAAAGGGGCTTTGAGCAACCTGGTCCAGTTGAAGATGTCCCTGCCCATGGCAAGGGGGTTGGAATTAGTTGATCTTTAAGGTCCCTTCCAATCCAAACCATTGTGCGAATCTATGAAATCCGGATAGACTGCGGGGAAGCGGCTCCTGCGGTGAGATGGACACAGGTAGGCAGGGCCACCCTTCTCCCTGCCAGGGGATTCCCCCTTGGCGGGGCAGGGGAGCAGAGCCGTGCCCACAAGGTGCCGGGCGGGGGCCGGGAACGGGCTTTGCAGGGCGCTGGTTCTGCCGGCCCAGGAACTACAGCTCCCGGCGTGCCCCGCGAGAGACAGCAGTTGACGGGGCGGGAGCGGAAGCGGCTGGCGCGCGGCACGCTGGGACTCGTAGTCCAGGGGCGGCCCCCGCCACCGCTTGGGGCCGTGTCCCGAGCATTTGAAAATTCCCGCGGANCGCCGCTGCGGGAGGGAGATGCCGCCGGCACCGGCACCGGCACGTACCGGGAGCGCGGGCTCGGCTGGGCTGGGCTGGGGGCAGCGGCGCGGACAGGAGGAGGCGGCGGAGGTGGCGACGGCGGCGGCGACCCCCGCCCGCTCGTCTGCCTTCGTTCCTCCCTTTCTTCCTTCCCCCCCGTACCAGCGGGTACCGGGCGCTCCCGAGCCGCATAGGCCGGCACCGCCGCTGGTGCAGCGCGGGCCCGCGGGGGCCTCGGGCGGGCCCGGCCGCCCGTCCCTTATGTAAGTGACCCCCTGGCTGCGGCGCCGTGTCCGCCACACGTGCCCTGGCCCCCGGCGGCGGGGGAGGCCCGGGCGGTGCGGCCTGGGCAGCGCACATGGGAGGCTCCGCAGCCGGGAGGCTCCGTCAGGCTGGGGGGCGTGGGAGATGCGGCGGCTGCCGCCGGGAGCTTTCCCTACTGCCCGGCCACCCGCGCACGCCCTCTGTTCTCGCGTCTTCGGTCGTGTTTTTGGAGGGTTTTTCATTACTTTCTTCGAATTCCGCCTCCCCCTCCCCCGCCGGGCTTCGGGGTTGTATTCCATGAGGAGGCGGGAAATGTGCCCTGTGCGTAAAGCGGCGATTGCGGGACGAGGGATGGGTGCAGTGGGGAGGCCACAGCTTTAGAAGAATCCAGTGCGATTTGTGGGGGTCTTTGCATGAAGCAAAACATCGCGAAGCAAAGTTGCTGCTGGCTTAAACAAAAGTGCTCAGTGTCTTCCTTAATAAACTCTGAGTCCGGGTCTGGAGCTTCTGCCAATAGAATGCTTGGTGTCAGTCTTTCAAGTCTAATGGTTGCTTCCTGATCGCGTCTAGGGGAATTAGAGGAAATTGAGGGACTTGATTGTGTCGGGATGGCTGCACCCCATTTGGGGTACAGGGCTGAGCGTGGCCGTGCAGGTGCCTTTGCAGGGCCCGTCGGTCTGGGTGGTTGTGTCAGCCTTGGTTGGCAGCTGTCCCATGCGTCTGGGCACACAGCTCTGTATCTTGGGGAGGACAGCTCCTCATTCACGTGCTGCCTCAGCTCTCCTTCCTGCATCGGTTTGCCTGGGGTTGCCTTTTTCAAGTGTGATCAAGCTTCTGTTAATTTTGTGTCTTCTGCCTAGTAAGGTGTCGGATATAGTTTTGGAGAAAGAGTGGTGGTGACAGGCCTTTCCTTGTGTGACACTGTTTTACTGGTGTGGTGGAGAGAATAGAATCCTTAAATTGTTAGGAGAGAGTCACCAAACACCAGGGCCTGTTGCATGGGTTGCAGGTGTTTCTGCAATTGATCTTGTCAGGTTGCTGGTTGTAAAAGCCTGTTGGAGAATTAAATGTTCCAAATCGATCTGGATACAGCCTTGGGCAGCCTGCTGTAGGTAGGTGATGGCTTGAGCTGGGGGTTTAGAAGAGGCAATCACTGGTGATTCTAGCAGGTCTTTCCTTTCGATGTGATTCTGGAGTTTGTGCTGGGAGGGGCAAGTGGTGTGATGGCATACCAGTGTGGTATGCTGGAAATGTCTTCCAAAATACAGCAGTAGAAGAAAGAAGCAAATACAGAGATGAGAGATGGCAGCAAGGTCTCTCTTTGATGTCAGTGAAGTCAACATGTCCTGTGAAATCTTGTCTTCAGCTGTGACTGACCATATTTTTAGCTTTTTCTTCAGTGAGCCCATAACGTTGTTGGCCTTTTAAACTGATTTTCATGTAATACCATCAGTCAAAACTGACATCTCAGAACTCTGACTTGGCTGTATGTAATTCTGCTTGAATACGCAGTTTCTCTTTCTTTCCCTTTTGCCTCCTCCCAAGCGTTTCAATCCAAAAATCTGGGACATTCCTGTCTTTGGAAATAGTTCACGATGTTTGGAAGTTTAAGTACCTAGGATGAAGAAGAATGGTCATTTTGGCAACTTGCGCACAGACTGCATTACTATAGGATACAGCTGGGAGGTTGAATTCTGGTTTATTCCTTAAAATGGAGTAAGCATGTGACATTTTACCCTAATCTGATTTCTAACAGGCAGAAATAGGAATGTGATTGTAGTTATTATTTCAAAGAGAGCAGAAGTGCAGTTGCTGTTGGATGTATCTCTTAAAGGAGAGGCTTCATGCCTTTAATCTAGATCTATCTAAGTATTTCCTCCCCCCCTGTTTTGATTTCTTAGTAATTCTTGGTTTAACTTAGCAAAATGATGTGAGGAAAACATCCTGATAGACAGGTCACTGTACATTGTTCATAATTTGTTACGAAGTTTATCAGTCTTGTTCCATGCCCTACTTCTAAAAAAAAAAAAAAAAGATATTTAAAATGATCATTACCTTACTGGAGGAAACCTGAGCACGCCTGATACTCTAGTATTTTCATTTTTTGCAAAAATGGTTCAGGTCTTGGAGTTCTACGTATTTGATGGTTCTTACTGATGTTTGTGGACTGATAAGCACATTTTTTTAATATTGTGGGCAGGAGTACGCTGTACTCAATGTATGTGCTTTACATCAGGGGAATTATTTTTGAGGTGCTGGGGAGTTTGGGATGGTGAGCAGTTTGTTTTTTAAATTCAAATCTCCCCAGTAGAGGATGTTTAAATTTGATTTCCGATTAGGCCACACAAGGTTCTGTGCTCTTGGCACAGCAGGTAGGCAGTGACCCAGGCAGGGTCACTCAGGGTGACTCATGGAGAGCACGCAGGTGAGAAGTTTCCTTGCATGCTCTTACCTGCCCTACTGGAAGATAATTTGTTCACTCTTCTCTTAAAACTATCTTGCTATTATTGTGGTATATTTTATTAATAATCGTATCCTTACCACATGGATGTCTCCATGCTTATTTACAGAAAAAGATTTTTTTATTCACTGCAATAATTCTGAAATTTTGTGCTCTTTTCTAAAATTCCTTAATATATGTTGTCAGAGTCAGTGCTTTGTCAGGCTGGAGAAACGGGCTGACAGGGACCTTACGCAGTTTAACAAGGGGAAGTGCCAAGTCCTGCACTGGGGTAGGAATGACCCCAGGCACCAGTGTGTGCGGGGGCCTGCCCAGCTGGACAGCAGCTTAACAGAAAAGGCCCTGGGAGTCCTGGTGGACACCCAGTTGACCATGAGCCAGCACTGTACCCCTGCAGCAAAGAAGGCTGGTGGTATCCTGCCTGGGCTGCATGAGGAGGAGCCTTTGCCAGCAGGTGAAGGGGAGGTGATCCTTCCTCTAGTACAGCACTGGTGAGGCCTCAGCTGGAATGCTGTGTCCAGATCCAGGCTCACCAGTCTCTCAAGAGAGATGAAGGTACTGGAGAGAGTGCAGCAAAGGGCCGCAGAGATGGTTAGAGGAGATTGGAGCAGCCTTTCTNCATGTGACATTTTACCCTAATCTGATTTCTAACAGGCAGAAATAGGAATGTGATTGTAGTTATTATTTCAAAGAGAGCAGAAGTGCAGTTGCTGTTGGATGTATCTCTTAAAGGAGAGGCTTCATGCCTTTAATCTAGATCTATCTAAGTATTTCCTCCCCCCCTGTTTTGATTTCTTAGTAATTCTTGGTTTAACTTAGCAAAATGATGTGAGGAAAACATCCTGATAGACAGGTCACTGTACATTGTTCATAATTTGTTACGAAGTTTATCAGTCTTGTTCCATGCCCTACTTCTAAAAAAAAAAAAAAAAGATATTTAAAATGATCATTACCTTACTGGAGGAAACCTGAGCACGCCTGATACTCTAGTATTTTCATTTTTTGCAAAAATGGTTCAGGTCTTGGAGTTCTACGTATTTGATGGTTCTTACTGATGTTTGTGGACTGATAAGCACATTTTTTTAATATTGTGGGCAGGAGTACGCTGTACTCAATGTATGTGCTTTACATCAGGGGAATTATTTTTGAGGTGCTGGGGAGTTTGGGATGGTGAGCAGTTTGTTTTTTAAATTCAAATCTCCCCAGTAGAGGATGTTTAAATTTGATTTCCGATTAGGCCACACAAGGTTCTGTGCTCTTGGCACAGCAGGTAGGCAGTGACCCAGGCAGGGTCACTCAGGGTGAGTCATGGAGAGCACGCAGGTGAGAAGTTTCCTTGCATGCTCTTACCTGCCCTACTGGAAGATAATTTGTTCACTCTTCTCTTAAAACTATCTTGCTATTATTGTGGTATATTTTATTAATAATCGTATCCTTACCACATGGATGTCTCCATGCTTATTTACAGAAAAAGATTTTTTTATTCACTGCAATAATTCTGAAATTTTGTGCTCTTTTCTAAAATTCCTTAATATATGTTGTCAGAGTCAGTGCTTTGTCAGGCTGGAGAAACGGGCTGACAGGGACCTTACGCAGTTTAACAAGGGGAAGTGCCAAGTCCTGCACTGGGGTAGGAATGACCCCAGGCACCAGTGTGTGCGGGGGCCTGCCCAGCTGGACAACAGCTTAACAGAAAAGGCCCTGGGAGTCCTGGTGGACACCCAGTTGACCATGGGCCAGCACTGTACCCCTGCAGCAAAGAAGGCTGGTGGTATCCTGCCTGGGCTGCATGAGGAGGAGCCTTTGCCAGCAGGTGAAGGGGAGGTGATCCTTCCTCTAGTACAGCACTGGTGAGGCCTCAGCTGGAATGCTGTGTCCAGATCCAGGCTCACCAGTCTCTCAAGAGAGATGAAGGTACTGGAGAGAGTGCAGCAAAGGGCCGCAGAGATGGTTAGAGGAGATTGGAGCAGCCTTTCTGAGAAAAAGCTGGGAGACTGGGACTGTTCTGCCCAACAGAGAAGAGAAGGCTCAGGGGTTCTCATCAATGCACATAAATACCTGAAGGGAGGGTGTAAAGCAGATGGAGCCAAGAACATTCCAGTGGTGCCCAGTGACAGGAACACAAGCACACGCTGAAGCATTTCAAGGATGCTATTCACCAACCAGATGTGTCTGAATTAGTATTTGGTGTTATGAGTTACTCCTAAAGTATATCCACTAAATTGCAATTAAACTAAGCAAGAATGCTGGTCAAATTGTGAGGCCTTTTACTCTCTGGAGCCCCTGGATACAGGGCAGAATTGCATTGTCACTTGAAACTGATGGCAAGTACCAAAAAAGAAACTCAGCAAAACTACTGCAAATAAGTTGTCCCACTTGGAACCTGATCTGTGCTAGTAGTGAATGCTGGCAGAGTGGTCAGGCTGGCTGGCTGCAGCAGCGTCCTGCAGTACTGGCTTTGCCATCAGCAACATTTTTGTCAAAATGTTGACTTGTGCTTAGTGCGGGACCCTGACTTACCCTTCCTGCATTTCACGTGCTTGTTGTTGTCCTGCTGGCAGCAGATACGGGAGCACAACCCAGCACTAGTGACCTGTGTATAGTATCTTGAGATGGCATGAAGAAAGCAGTACTGTTTGAACAAGACAGTTGAATTTGTCTTGTCTTTCAGAGGCCTTTTCTGTAAGCCAGATGATTTGCAAAACATAGATGCTTAAAGTAATTTGTGTTTCCATGAATATGGATTATCTCATATTTAGCTACCTATTTGATCCTGTAAATCAGTTCAGCTCTTCAATTTTTCCACCAAAAAAAAAATTTGTCTTGACATACTGAAATGTGAACTCTTGTGGAGTACCTGTATGGGTGTGAAACTCTCTGAGAGACCTAGAAATTTTTTGTCTAATACTGCAGAGATGAGATAAGGAAAGGCAGTAGGAAGGAAGGGACTGGAATAAGGAATATGAGGATCTCAGTAAAGAAAAAAAAAGTATTTTGAAGTGCTGTGTTGACATTTACCTCTTAAGTGTATGGAAAAGTACTTCTAATTGATGAGCTATGAAAGTCAGTATTGCTTGAAATTATCAGCAGTATGTTTTCTGGAAGAATTTGAGGATGAATTTAGTCAAGAACTTTGTATTCCTGAATGTCAAAAATAAGCATGCAAAAAGTAAACAAGACATGGCTGATCTGTGACATCTACTAGAAGACAATTGGCAACAAATAATAAAGTATTAAATCAAGGGAAAGGGCAGAGAGTTATACCTCTTACTGAGAAGCTTTTTAAAATATGATTTTTCTGAGATCACATCTTGCTAACCTGTATGAGTAAGCTTGAACTCAGTGTGTTGTTTTCTTTCCTGTTATTTATCTTGTCCATCCCTCTGTGTCACTTTTTGTTGGTGGTCTTGTAGGCATCAGAAGAGCACAAGATTCTCTTTTTGCTCTGCTATGAGATGAAAAACTGTCCCAAATGCCATTTCTTTTAAGCAAAAAGAGCTTCAAATCATGTATAGGAGATTTATCACTGCATACTGATGAAGCTTGGGTCAGTCTCAAAGATATTTATGGCTGACATGAGTTGTCTTTTTGCCTTTTTTTCTTTATTTACAGTGAAGAATGCGAGACCTAACGGCTCAGGTAACGAGCAGTCTGCTGCAGTTTCCAGAGGTGACTGTTGAGGCACTTGGGGAAGATGAGATCACCCTAGACTCTGTGCTGTGTGGGAAGTTTTCTGGAGGTGAGCATTTTCCTTTAAATTTGCTTCTGATATAAAGGGTCAAAACATCAGGTTGGTTCTGTTAAATAAAATGCATCAGATTCTGATAGGGCTAAAAGGATATTTTAACAGTTAGAAATGCTAAGCATTGAAATTGCAACAGCCTGCTCCAGTCGTGTGCTATTAAAATAATTTAGCTGACCGTGCCCTCCTCAGTTCTGAATGAATAGAAGGCAGTTTTCAAAGAAGAAATCATGTTGTTTTGGGATGTATTTCTTTCTACCAGCTCAAGCTCTACGTCCATCATAATATCCCATGCAGAAATAGTTACAGAGACACAATATGTTCCTTTTTCTTCTTTAATCTAAATAAAAAATGGAAAGAAGAGGACAGCTATGTTAAGCGCTGCCCACATATTTCCAAGGTATTTAATAGGCTGCAGATGAGGACCCAGTGAGAGTTGCTGAAAGCAGCTAAGCAGATTAACTAGTTGACTTTCTAGGTGATCTGAAGGTAGAGCTGAATGCCTGTCTGGATGTCTGGGCTTGTGTTAAGACCAGGTAGAATCTTATCTGCCTGACTGTAAATGCAGTAATGGAGCTAATCCTTGACTTGAGCTTGAAGTTCCTCAGTAAAGGAGCAAGTGTTAAATTCTTCAGTGAAACAACACTTGTTAAAGTGTAAAAGTTGAAATTTACGCATGCCGTGCCCATTTGAAGATAATTTCCTGTCCAAATCCCTGCCCAGAGCAGTCATGGGTCAAGTAAAATTGTTAAACTGGAAATGAATTGGTTTAGATGGGCTGTATTTGAAGTGTGCTTTGAGATTTGTGTTCCTGTAGATATTTAGGTGTTTTCTAGCCAAACCAAGGCAAGTATGGTGTACAGACTAGAGCTCAGTCTATTGTAATCTTTATCCCAAACAGTCAACGTTCTTGAGTGCGGGAATGACGAGTACAAATGCAAAATGATGGGTTTCTTAATGTTAAGATGTATGGGTTGAGGATTGCAGTGGGTGATTTAAAGTAATTGTCCAGAAGTAGGTAGTTTGGTCTTCTTCCCTTTGGTGCGTTTGAGGGAAAGGCGCAGTGGCAGTGACTTTGCTGTTGTTCCAGTTCTCGTGCTGGGGATTTGTTTAGTCCCGTTTCTTTCCCTTGCAGGCAGAAGTGGCCTGGCGTGGCTGGCGTGTGGCCCTCAGCTGGAGGTGGTGAACTCTGTGACGGGAGAGCGGCTCTCTGCGTATCGCTTCAGCGGCGTGAACGAGCAGCCTCCCGCTGTTCGCGTGGTGAAGGAGTTCTCTTGGCAGAAGAGGACTGGGCTCCTGGTTGGGTTGGAGGAAGCAGAGGGAAGTGTTCTCTGTCTGTATGACCTCGGGATCTCAAGAGTGGTTAAAGCAGTTGTTCTTCCAGGAAGGGTATGTATCTTTTACATGGAGAAATGAAACTTTTGTGTTGTTTGGTGCTGCATAATCCTGTTTCAAGAAAAGCTCTTGTGCATATCTTTGTAGGACTTATCCTTTTTATATTATATTAACGCGTTGTCAATTCACAGTATCCAGTCAAGAGAGCCTTGATGTAAAATCTTGCACTTAGCAGTACCACTCTTTTGAGTTTACTGATAGTAAAAAAAGTATTGCATAGTGACTTAATTCTCCACTTTTACAAAAAAAGGCATTGAAAACTTCTTTTTTTGTCAGAGGAAAAAAGAAAACCCCAGTTCAAGTGTCTGTAATATACCTTTTCTAAATGGCTAATTTCTGTCAGAAATACTGTCTTTGAAGTATCTCAGACTCCCATCATTCTGCTATTAATGAGTTTGACACATTCCCATGAATCTCAGACTAGGAAGCAAGTGACTTGGGAACAGAGCAGATTTTTCCGTTAACTTAGGATTGGAAAAAAGAGATTTTATTGAGTTGTCTGTCAGATTGTTGGCAGATTTACTTTCAGTCTGGAGTCCTTGAATCTCTGCTTGTTGAATATAGTGTTTGTGTAGATGGGGTAGAGTGGTATAATGTTGCTAATTTTTTCTGCCTTCTGTAACCCTTGAACTCAAATGGTGTAGTGTCCCTGTGTCTCATTATCATAATGGAAACAAGTATCAGATTAAGTTATCAGAACATTTAAGATTCACTGTGTTTTTATCATCTTAGAATCTGCAAAAAATAAATACTTATTTACTAGTCAGCTTTCCCTAACATTATTTGGTTTGACTTGCGAGAGTACAGGTGGAAGTGTGGTTACTAGTAGTAAGCATTTGTGTTGTGGTAAGTTCTAAAGATACGTGTTGGGTCAGTGTTCCAGTGTGTTGTTTTGCTATCTGCTCAAGTTTTAGATGGAAAGCCAGGCTGTGTGCTAGCATAAACATATAATCAATAAGTAAATTATGTTTTGATAAGTGATATTGGTGTGTTAGGTTTTATTTCTTCTATCTACATAAGCTAGGAATGGTTAAGCAGTAAGGATTATGTCACATATCAAATCTGGATCTACGGAAGTGTTTTGAAATAGAAGCTAGTTCCAACAATCAGTTGGATTAGAGAGTTGGTCTATACTAAAAAATCTGGTTCAGGAGCAAAGATGATGAAGTCCTGCAGAAAAGAGTTGGCTGTTGTGTGATGAAGGGTATGAATTTTGAAATAAAGCCAAAACTGCTCTGGAAGTTTTGCTGTTATGCCCTGAAAGCTCTTGATTACAAATGTGTTTGGTCTCTTGCTTTCGTTTTGCTTCTTATGTCTTTGATATTGTGTTAGTTAAGTTGGCATAGTCAGGACACAGGTATTGCTAATTGGACTGTTAACTTTCAGACTGTGAGTGGGAGTAAGGGTAAGCAAAAACAAGAAGATAAAACTTGCACTTGGCTCCTGTCCATATGTTTTGAATTCTTTCAGAAACTCATATTTGCATATTATGTAATGTATAATTTGGGGGGGTTGATCTGCCTTAATGTTTCTCTGATTTTCAGATTGATTATTTTTAAAGGTAAAATGTGGTTCTTTTCTTGACATCACTTTCTGCAGTTTTGTCATTACTCTTTTAAACCTTTAATGAGCACCATGTTCTCAGGACTGTTTTCTCAATGGGTATAATTTCTGTGGACAGCTAAGTTGTACAGTTTAACACTAAGAGCAACTCTGCTCCAAGGTGTCAAGTTGTTAGTGTATTAATACAGGGTGTTTATTGTGACTGTGTGACTGCCTTTTAGTGTAACAGTGGATGTTGAGTCATTCAGAGAATAAAGAAGTGAGTTAAAAGACCCAAACTTGGGAGCTTAGAAAGAATTTTAGCATAATGGCTATGAGTGTCTCTCAGTGCCCTCTGGATAAATAAAATGCAGCACAAAACTGAAAATGTTGATGAGTATTATTTGAATTGGATTCTGAATTAAAAACATGAATTACATTGAATTGGTTTATAATAGTTGCATGTTTCAGAATTGTTGCATGGTATTTTCCCAAATTTTCCTGGTTTCTATGAGGCAGAAGGGCAGCATTCAGATTCAGTGAGCTGAGAAAAGTTTTCTTTGTTCTTTCCCAGAATGAGTTGGCAGTACACTAGGAGAATAGGAAAAAGCAATGCATAGCATAGTGGAAAAATATGTCGTTTCAGGAGCTTCTACATGGAAAAATGAAGTAACCAGGAAACATTTTTGGAAGACTCTATGTCTTCCAAACTAGTAAAGATTAATTTGGAGCCAGCTGTACAATGAAAAAAAAACCTTGAAAAGAAGTTAGAAGCAACACTTGAACCTTGGCTAA